>KZ678373.1:0-555247 GCA_003019895.1 Coniella lustricola | reverse complement strand
TTTTTCTTTTTTTCATTCCGGGTTGACTGAGAGATGATGGATTCTTGAGGTCTCGAGTGCGATGGGGCGGGTTCGTGCTTCTTGTACTTTGGGCGGGCGGGCGTGCGTGCGTATGCGTGCAATTCCACACCAAGCAAGCGGCACTTGATTGGGCGCAAGCAAGAACAGGAACAGAAAAAACGAAAAGCAACCAAAAAGCAACAAAAAAAAAGTTCCAGGAGACCGAGACAGCAAGGTTGGAACAACAATCGCATTGTGGTCCTCCAGTCACAGGGCGTGGCCCGGCTAGAATAATTCGAAGGCTGGTGGTGCAGGATCCCCTGCAGGCAAAGCGGGCCACGACTTTGGCTCCAGGATTGGCTGGTCATTGGCTGGCTAGCTGGCTGGCTTGCTGGCTGGCTGCGGAAACCTGCTGGCACACAGTGGTCAGTGCTATACATTGGCATGGTACTGCGAGGTAACAGGCTGCTGTGCTGTGCTGCTGTGCTGCTGTGCTGTGCTGTGCTGTGCTGTGCTGTGCTGTACTGTACTTGTCCGCTAAACAGGGTTTCCCAGGGGAGGGGCGGGCTGGCGGGCGGGCTGGCTTTTCTAGAACCTCCCCGTCAGTCACAGAGCAACAGCCCGGCCCTCTCCACCAGCCACCTCAATATGCCTTCCTTGCTGCATGCTGGCTGGTTGGCTGGCTGGCTGGTTGGCTGGCTGGCTGGCTGATTTTCCTGTTCTATGGCGTGCATCGTGTCGAGTGACTGTGGTATCTCACACGCATACACACATACACACATACACACACACACACACACACACACACACACACACACACACGCACGCATCGGGCCAGGAGGAGAGCGCACTCACTGTGAGAACCGGTACGGCGAGCTAGGCCGCCTGGCAGACAGAGCCTGGGCAGCCCGCTGTCATTTCGCTGCTAGCGCTTCGCTTGCGAGCCTTTGGGGGAAAGAGGGGGCCCAGCTGGCTGCCACGCTGCGCCGCCAGGGCCAAAAAAAGAAATAGCACGGTGGGGTCGCTGGGGTAACGCCCGCCTTGTGTTTACCGCCCGCAGGTTTTGCTGATCCCGGGCTGGGCCTGGGGGTGCCTGGGTACGTACCGGCCGCACTAGTCCATGGATGGCGTCCCTTCCACCGCACCATCGCAGCAAGCACAGCATCGCGCCTGCCTTCAAGTGCCTCGCGAGTCCCAGACGACGGTTCCCCGTCCTGTCGTCACCGTGGCCTGGCTGGGCCTTCTCTTTCCCTCTCTCTCTCTCTCCTCTCCTTGTCTTCTCTCCTCTTGCCCGCTTCCCAGCTTGACGATCCCCTCTTGTGACCTCGCTGTCGTCGTCGAAACGCTGTCACTGTTCGTGGGGCATCAACACCAAGGAATTCCCACTCTTATTTCTGCAAGTCGATAGCCCACCCCCGTCCGATTTGTTGTCCGTTTTCTGCAGACCGCAAGGAGTGCATCGGCGCGGCCCATTTCCTTGCCTCTGCCTTTTTTACCACCACCAGCACCACCACGACGCTGCTACATCTTTCTCTCCACGCCAACCAGCCAGCCAACCAGCCAGTCCTCCTTTGTGCGCGCGACACACACACACACACACACACACACACACACCGAACCTCGCAGGCAAGCTGCCACGCCGTGCATCTGCCTTCCCAGCGCCATCCCCCGTCTGCGCGCTGCCATTGGACGAGCACCGTGTCAGATCCCAAAAACACTAGCCACCGCTTTACCAACCTTGTCCGTCGTACACGGACTGCACTGTACACTCGACGCGGCCCATCCATCCATCCATCGTACATCGCACATACTGGGAGACACCAGCCCCCTTTTCCCACACACCCCCCGCCCTTGTCACAAGGTGCACGTGTGCGTGTGCGTGTGCGCCAGACAACAGCGAGCGGTGCCAGAGAAAGCAAACGAGCCCGGATCCAGAGATCCAGACCTGCGTCTTCCTTCCTGTAGGTTTTCCTCCTTGCATCGCCCAGCACCGCCGTCCTCCCTTCCTCCCTCCCCAGCACCACAGCACCGGTCGCGATGGCCTCACTCGGCAGCTCGGGCGCCCAGAGGCCTAACTCGTACCAGGTCCAGCCCCTGCGACTCGCAAAGAACACTGCGCCCTCGTCCAGGTCGGGCTCTGCCCAGCGACCTCTCTCGGAAATCTCTCCTGCAGAGAAGCGCCGCAACTCGCCCAGCTGGCTGCACGCTGCCCAGGTGAGCCAGCAGCGCAACAGCCTCCCCGTTTCCTCAGCCGTCCGTCCTCGTTACTGACTCGCTTCTTGGCCAGCCTCTCAAGATGGGCCTCCACACCGACTCGTCCCCCTTCCAAAGCTCGCCCTTGGACAGCGCCACTTCGCCGCGCCTGTTTTGGCAGAACAAGAACTCCGAGAACACCGCCCTTGGCCGCGGCTCCCCGTCTCCTACCCGCCGCAGCTCCATTGAGCGTCTCCAGAAGGCCTCCCGGGTCAGGAACAGCAACATTCTTGCCCTCGAACAAAAGAACGACTACGACCCGGCCAAGACACCACACGTCGAGCGCCCGCTGTCCAAAATCCAAGGCAACGCCTTTGCCGGCACGGGCATCAGCGGATATCGCGACAATAAGAACCTCGCCAGCCATGGCAGGTCCGACAGCCAGACCCGCATTCCACTCTACAGCCCCAAGACGGCCCTGCCACCGCCGCTGGCCAAGTCGCCTCCTCTGCTGACCCGCAGCCCCCCTCCCAACGGCCCTCGGCAAGCCTCGCCCACAAAGTCCTCGCTGGCCCCGACCCGTTTCCGATCAAGCCTCGACGGCGATGCCGCCCACGACTCGGACGAGGCAACCTCCCACGATGGCCGTGAGCTGCCGTCGGGAAGAGCCCTGCACCGCCATGCCAAGAGCGTCACCTTTGATGCCGCGCCGCCACAAGTCAACGAGTACGAAATGGTGACACCCGATATCTCGTCCATTGGAGACAGCTCGCGCGAAGGCAGCTACGACTCGGCCGAAGAAAATGAAGAGGACGACCACTACATGATTGGCAGCGACGCGCACGAAGACAGTTTCGACGCCGCGCTCGAGGATATCGTCCAGACCCCCGTCGTTCTCCCTGACGACTGGCACAATGGTGGCATGGCCGACTCGGCCGGTGATGACTATGGACACAACTTCATGTCGGACAGTTTTCCCAACTTTGCGCCCAACAGCTTTGCCGTAAGGGAACGCTCGGACTCTCGCGCCTCTAACGGCGACCACAGGCCTCTACCTCCTCTGCCGCCGTCGTCGACCTTTGGCAACGACAGACGACATTCTGGCTCGCCACTTGGAGGCCAGCGCAACCTGCCATCCCCTCCTCCTCCTCCTCCCGGCCAATCACTCACCAAGGCTGACATTCAGAACATTGGCAACGGCAAGATGACACTCGAGGAGCGTCTCAAGTTGATGATGCTGTCCGACGATGGCAAGTCGGCTGCGGAGCTGCAGCGCGAACGACGAATGAGGCGTGGCGGTACGCGCGATCGCGCCGACAGCCAGGCCACCGAGCCCGAGCTGGCGCACGAACTCGAGTCGGATGGGCACGAGCACGACGCCCAGCCTCAAGAACATGTGTTTGAGCAAGAAGCCGGGGCACTGCCCAAGCTGGAACTTGCACCTGCCATTGAGCTCGAGCCAAGGCAACAGCAGGAGCCTGAACATGCAGCCCAAGAGGAAGCCGAGTCGGACACGCAAGACGAAGAAACTGCCGACGAGGCCGATGACACATTGGGAGATTTTGGAAGTTTCCACTTGCCTCCGCATATCTCACGCGAGTCCATTCTGAAGCGGGTCGATGGCAACCAGGGTCTCGAACGAAGGGAGTCGGATTACAATTTCTCCTCCCTTCCCTCCTCGCCTGCGCGCAGTCTCCCTGTGGACCCGGATGTGCCCATCCCTAGCACGGAGAGCGAGGGCCCAGAGGATGCAGACGTGGACGCCAGCAGCGCCCATCTCGATCTTCCATCTGAAGGCGGCAACGACGACGACGACAATTCACTAATGGACGAGTACGAAGACTCGGAATCCGACTTGGAGGACCTTGAGGACGAAGAGGACATGGACTCGGACAAGAACATGGACTCGGAAAGCAACTACTCGGGCCCCAGCCAGGCCCCGCCCACTCCCTTGGAAGACAAGATGGAAGAAGACGAAATCACCACGCCAAGAGCCAGCTCTCCTGCGGAGGAGACCTCGTCGCTTGACACCATCGCAGAGCGCATGCTTCCAGAAGAGCCTATTGCCCCCAAGCACAACCCGTTTACCGATGACCTGCAATCATTTATGCTTCCTAAGCCCACCGAAGTAGATGAGGAGGAGGAGGTGGTGGTGGAAGAAGAAACAGAAGAAGAGGAAGAAGAAGCAGCTGCGGAAGACGAGGAGCGTGAGTCAAGTGGTCGGCCTCAATTGACACTGCAGCGTCCTGCAACGCCACAACAGCAATTTGCTTCAAAGCCAGAGTACGATGGCACCGGCTGGGGCGAGCCCGACGAGTATGAAGAAGAGCCTAGGACGCCGGACTCGGTCATTCACCGTCCACTGCCGGAGCCCGAGGAAGAGGAGGCGCGTGTCTCACCCATTATCCCTGAGACGGCAGCCACTATCAAATCGGCTTCGGGATCGAAATTAAAGACCCGGCCCTCTGCGACGCCTGCTGATATACAGACAATGCGAGAACAGCGGCGCCACGTTAGTCGCGAGGTGCCAGACCTGGCGAGCCTCGGCGAACGTCACCAAAACCGCCTCCCTCGCACCCTCGAGGGCCAGCTGCTCTCCCCTGACCCGTCGACTGAGGACTACATGCTTCGACACCCTAGTTTCAAGGCCCGAAGCCTCACTTTAGACTTTGATCTCGGTCTCAGTCTGGATGACGACTTTGAGCGGGTCATTGAAACATCAAAGGTGGCTACTCCACAACTTTCTTTGCCAACGTTCTCTCAGGATGCCAGTCAAGCCGTCTCTAGACAAGCGTCTAGAGCCAGACTTGGCAAGCAAAACAATACAAGTGCAGCTGATGCTAACATGAACACAAAGCGTGGCTATTTGATGCGCCAAAACACCAAAGTCGTTACCGCTAGCGACAAAGACACGGAGGACTTGCGACCTGTATCGCGGTCCGCCGGTAACTCCCCTGTGAAGCAACACCGTCCTCAATCGTGGACAGTCGAGCCTTGGAATGGCCAGACTAGAAAGAAGAGCCTCCGAAAGAGATCTGGAGCGAGTGGACCAGTCCCACCCATGCCGGGTCGGGAGAGTAACGCGGGGGTCATGGACCCTGTTGCCGAAGAGGAAGTGGCTGCAGATGCCTCTGCAGACAGCGAGGGTGAGCGAGGCAGACTCTTTGTCAAGGTCCTGGGAGTCAAGGACCTGGATCTGCCTATTCCCAAGAGTAAGTTCCGAACCTTTCGTGTCCCAGCAAAACGCACCGGCCTGTGAGAGCATTGTGATTTGTTGACTTTTTTTTTTTTTTTTCGCAGACGAGCGAACTTGGTTCAGCCTGACCCTTGACAATGGTGTGCACTGTGTGACTACTGCATGGCTCGAATTGGCCAGGAACGCACCAATCGGCCAAGAGTTTGAGTTGGTCGTTCCCAACGACCTGGAGTTCCAATTGACTCTGAACGTCAAGTTGGAGCAGCCTCCTCCACAAAGAATTGTCCAGTCTCAGAGCTCTCCGCGCAAGACCAAGACGTCGACCTTCAGCAGGGTGTTTGCGTCACCAAAGAAGCGCAAGGAGATGGAACTTCGCCAAAAGGAAGAGGAAGAGCGACTTGCTCGCCAGCAGCGCGAGGCCCAGGCCCGACAGATGGCGGCCAACCCCACCGCATGGGACCTTCTGTCGCCCCTTGCTGCAGACGACGGCAGCTTTGCTCGCGCCTACATTAGTCTCAAGGAGCACGAAACCAAGTGCTTTGGTCGCCCATACATTGTTGATGTGGCCTGCTTCAACGAGTGGGCCACGGAAGATGCCGGTTTTGCTGCAAGCGTCAAGAGCAAGAGAAGTAGCAACTCTGTTGTTCGTAGGGCTCCCTACACAATTGGCAAGCTTGAGCTGCAGCTCCTGTTTGTGCCTCGTCCCAAGGGTTGCACCGACGACGACATGCCCAAGAGCATGAATTCATGCCTCCGCGAGATGAAGGCCGCAGAAGAACGACGAGCCCGCAACTGGGAGGGCACCCTCAGCCAACAGGGTGGTGATTGTCCCGTAAGCACTCTATTTTATTTTTTTTATTTTTTTTCTTAAATGCGCCACGCATTTTCTTCTTTGGCTAATCACATTTTATATAGTACTGGCGTCGCCGTTACTTCAAGCTTGCCGGCACCAAGTTGACGGCTTACCATGAGGCTACTCGCCAACCTCGTGCCACCATCAACCTTGCGAATGCAAAGCGTCTCATTGACGATCGCCGAGCCCTGACCGAAAAGGAAACGACCGGCAAGGGTGGAAAGCGCCGCAAGTCAGCCTTTGGCGAAGAGGAAGAGGGCTACATGTTTGTCGAAGAGGGTTTCCGGATCCGATTCAACAATGGCGAGATTATTGACTTTTACGCCGACAATGCATCCGACAAGGAGGGCTGGCTGAAGGCTCTCTCGGACGTCATTGGCCGAGATGGCGTCGGAGGCGCCGACGACGATGCATTCGGTGCATCTCGCAACAAGGGCAAGTGGTGTGAAGTTGTCCTGAAGCGGGAGGACACGCTGAAGCGGCGTGCTGAGGGAGGACGACGACCCAGCCACCACACTCGCACTAAGAGCGCTCTGGTGTGAGGATGAGCAGCCAAGGGATTTTTGAATGGTTTTGCGCCTTTCTTGCCTTATGCTCGACTTGCCGTGGACCTGGCGCTGTTGAGTGAACCAACAGTGGCGCCTTATTTTCTATTTCATGTCTATTTTTACGTTCTGTGGGAGTTTTTAGCTGGGTTCTGGGAAGCCGAATAGGCCAAACCTGTCGTGCGGTACTGGACTGGACTGGACTGCACCGCACCGGACTGGAAAGTGATTTTTACTGTTTTTTACCCCTTTTTCTCATTTTATTTTTTTCTCTCTCCTACATTGTCCCAAGGACCTGAATGCTGGGATTGATTGACGGATGGATGGATAGGTCGATGGGGATGGGAGTTGGTTTTTCTACATGTTTACTATGAGGCTTCATTGCGTTTGGCGTACAAAGAAGAAATTGTGAGAGGAAACTCAGCGTTGAATGGAGGGAAGAATGGATTGCAAAGAGAAACTTTGCTGGAGCTTGTTTGTTTATATGTAGTTGAATACCACCGGCAGCACCAAGAAGTGCACTGCCGTTGCATTGCGCTGCATTGCATTAGTCAAGGGTTCATTTTTTTCTTTTCTTTTTCTTCATCTTTAAGAAAGCATTCGCATGGTCTTTGTCTATGTTGTCTACTGGGTCCGTGGTCTACGATTCATCTGCCTTGTTATGTCGCATAGTATCGTGAAACGCTCAACGCTTGCTTGCCCAATATGTCAAGACATGGAATGCGTCTGGCATTAACTGCAAATCAAGTATCCTGGTACCTAGGTAGTCATTGGCGTCCTGATCTTGTTCTCCTACTTTACATGAAATAATCGAAAACCAAGCGCTGGGTAATAATAACATGAATAAAAAAAAATAAGACCAGATAATCATCATTGGGTAGGAGCTGTGACTTAGAACCTCGAGATATCACGACCGAATACATAAGAAACGAACCACTGTCATTTTCACAACACTGTTAGCACCTGCTTCTGCATGTACGGCATTACATCCATATCCTCCTCTTTCCCCCTTTTTCTTTCTTCTTTTTCTTTTAGAGGGAGTACAAGACTTACATAGACAGGCAAGAGCATCTTATTCTTTATGCTCATGCTGCGCGTCAGGTAGGCCGTCCGCCACAGCACCCACGCCAACCAGCCCTTGAGGTGGTCGGCCGAGCTCTGGTGAATGGCCTTCCAGTTGCCGAGGTAGGTCATGGTGCCGAGATTCCTGAATTTGAAAGGCTGCGCGGCACTCAGGTTGGCGTCCTTGTTGAGTGCCTTGGCAAGGTATGCTGCCTCTTGCGATGCGACCTGGGCTGTCTTGGGGAGATCGGGCTGTGAAGAAATGACGGCGCAGTCTCCGATGACGAATACAGAGGGGAGGATTTGCGATGGTTGCTGATCGGGAGAAGTTTCTGTTGGTGTCGTCTCGGACGAGGGAAAGGGTTCCGATGCGGTAGGAACCAGTCGTGCGCGCAGACATTCGTCGACAATGATACCACCGGTCTTGTGGTCCTTCTCGAGGTGAAAGTCACCCTGTTTCTGTCCTTCTGTGGCCTGACCGGGTACAACTTTGCGGATCAGCTTGTCGACCAGCGGGTTCTGCATCAAGCCAGTACTCCATACGACAATACCGGCGCCCACTTCCTCGTCGCCATACTCTTTGATCTTGAGCCGCAGGCCTCCCGTAGTGGTATCCTGGGCAATGCGTTGAATGGAGTGGTTGGTCTTGACGGAAATCTTTTGGCGCTTAAAGACATTCATGGCGTATGAGGCAAGGGCCTGGTCGAACATGGGAAGGATCTTTGGAGAAATATCGTAGACAGTGATGTTGACGTGCTGGATGAGAGCTGGGTACAGTTTGGCGAGGTCTTCGTGAATAAGGTCGTGCAGCTCTGCGGCATATTCGACGCCTGTCGGACCGCCGCCGACAATGGCAAAGTGGAGGAGCTTGCGGCGAGTCTCGTCGGCTAGAGGATGGGAAACGGGATTGCGATGTTAGCGACTGGGCGCTGGAGGACTCGCTGGCCCTCTGCCTGAGAGGAAGATACTCGAACAAGAACAAATCACTTACACATGGAATGACTGGTGCACTGCTCGAACAACGACAAGACCCTCAAGCGAATCCTTCTCGCATCGCCAATATCTCGCAAGAAGTTCGCATGCTGCCTCACACCCTCAATGCCAAACGTCTGGCTATATGCGCCAACAGCAACCACAAGCTTATCATACTGCAGCTCGTCGATGGGACCCTTGTTCTTCTGCGGTGGCTCAACGGGTATGTCCTCCAGCTTCACATTTCCCTGGCTGTCCTTGGGCGTTGGCGTCGGCGGAGGCAGGATGGTGCGCGTCGAGAGCTCATCGGCCTGGTTCTCCTCGACGCGCACAATCTTGCGGTCAAAGTCGATGTCGTCGGCCCAGCCCTGGTAGAAGCGGACGTTGCCGAGGCGGCGCACCGACTCGAGGGTGGTGCGGAACTCGAGGGTGCCGACGGCGGTGGAGGCGAGCAAGGGCGTGAAGACGAAGTAGGAGCGCGGCGAGACGATGATGCGCTCGTATTTGGCCGGGTCGAGGGTTCGTGCAAAGGCGTAGCCGGCCCAGCCTGTGGAGTGAGGCAACGAGAATGGGTGAGTTGAGTTCGACGTCGTTGTAAACCTGGGATTGGCTTGGAATGGCGGGGTTTGGTAAGAAGAGAGATGACTTACCGGAGCCCAGAATCACAACTCGTTCTTTCTTTGCTGCTGTCATCCAAGCCCCATGGATTAGCCAATGTGCAGCTCATGCGCCAGGCGCCTGCTTCTTTGGAGGCGGGATTGTTCCTGCCGTTGGAAACACACAGTTTCCAACGGCCGATGTCGCTCTTTCTCCGTGTGAGTAGTGAGGCCATCTGACGTCTCAGCCAGCAAGCACTGTATCGCGACTTTTCTTCTTCTTCCAAACTGCCCAAAAATGCAATTGCCAGCTCTCATCCAGCTCACTTACCCGGTTCAGGAAACAAGCTTGCGAGGCATCTCCGCGGCGCGCACCCTGCCCGCGCCGGCAATGCCGACGACGACCACGATGATGATACTCTAGCAGCAGCAGCAGTTTTTCGCGCAAGCGCAGTGGTTTCTTTAACGAGGCTAGGCGCCATTTCTGGTTTGGTTTCTCTTCTTGCCAGCCGTCAAATCTTTTGGCTCTTCGAATCTGTTGGCTGACGCGCTACGTACGAGAGAAATGGCCAACAATCGAGAATGTAGGACTGTCGGATCGCACACCTCGAGACTGAAATCGGAAGAGGAGAAGAAGTGGAAAGAAGCAGATCTCAAACGATCGAAAAGCCAAAAAAGAACAAGAAATCTTGAGGAAAACCCTCCTCTCACTATGCAAGTAGTTCCATATATACATACCACTACGCAAGAACAATTACGTTCTCTTTCCTCCCCGACAGATCCGTCCATATGAAAATCAATGGAGACTCAGCCATCTGGGCAACCCACAATTTTGTTTATTTGTGCCTCGTACTAATCGCATGTAGTATTAAGCTGATTACTAGTATGACGCCGAGTTGTCCCGCTTCCCCTTGGACAGCCTCGGACCGCCAGTCCTTGTCCAACGGCACTTGACCGCAGTGGAATCGCGACTCGGGATGACTGCACATCTATTATCTACCTTACAAGAAGTTTGACGGCGGCGGCTTGCCATGCAAGTCCAAAGGGGATAAAAAAAAACACGTGGGCATGTACGAATTGGATGTCTACAAATGTGAGAGATTTCTCCTCCGACATGTCGACAAAACAGTGTCGAAGTTTGCAATTGGGAAGTGTTGTCGCAGTGACGTAGGTATGTTGTTGGCTTGCTTGATGGGATCGATTGCAGGGGTTGTGGACGGACAGTGACGGACGGCTTTCCGCGGTCGGAAGCTCTCGGAAAGTTTATGAATGACAAGAAAAAAGATTCATTTTTGGTCCTCGCTAGTTTCTCCCCTTGCTCAGGTACGAAGTGACATGACAGGCATGAAGATTTTTGGAACTGATCAATGGATAATTGTCAGCCATCTCACGTTTTTTTTTATATCACCGGAACAAGCGTGATTTTTCCGGCGAAGAGGGAAAGAAGAGGAGAAGAAAAAGAGACAGGAGGTATAGCGAGCTTGCGTTGCGATGATCGATCAAGTCCATCTCCACATGGTGTTCAATGTTCGGATAGCGAGGAATTGAGCGGCCTGTCCATGTTGATAGAGACGACTACACCTATCAGTCTTCTCTCGATTCACGAAACTTTCGTCGAACGACATTAATTTGTTCTCATTCAATTACCTAGGCAGGTACTTGTGTAAGTATCACAGCATCACAGTACCAAACAGAGATTCTTTCTAGAACAATAAAGACCATCAAGATTGCGCAGATGTACTCTGACGTCGATGCAAGCACTCCGATGCGGCTCTTTTTGAGTTGCGATTACCGCGCGCATGGGAGCCGGGAACTAACGTGGGAAAAAAGATGACACCCCTGCCCTGCCACCGCCGACGATGACAGGGGGATTCCAGAAACCCCACCCACTGTGGTTTCGTTAGGAGGGCCGAGCAATGGATTCATTACCTGACCACATCATGACATTCGGCTGGTAGTAGGTAGGTAGGCAAGCTTGTCAAACATGATCTCCCAGGCTTTCACATATTTCTTCAAGAAATGTAAAGTACGCGCACCAAGAGGCGTCACTGCATCGCTCATAGCTTCTAGAATCTTGATGGACAAGTATCAAATCATAAATATCCGAGCACATAACATTGACAAGTCAATGCTACTAAATTTCATCATTTCCAGTACATAGAGTACACAGCCTCTCTCTCTCTCTCTACCTTTTTCATACTTCTTCTTTTTCTTTTCCTCCTTCTACTGCAGCATAGAGTCCAGACTCTCGCCAAGCACGCCCTCAATCTTGACAATCCACCGGTGAGTCTCCCGGTCCACCACCTCGTCGTCGTCGTCCTGCAGCTCGCTGATGTACGGCAGCATCTCGGGTAGCATCGACAGCCACTCCTCGCCCACCTTGTCCACCAGCGCCTGTTCGCATTTGACCACCGCCAGACGCACCGCCGCCGTCTCGGACCGCAGGTGCTTCAGGAGCGTCGTGTTGAGCTCCTTTTGGTGCTCTTGCGAGTCCGCCGCGGCCGCGAGCTCCACGACTGCCGGGACAAGCTCTTCGGTCAGGTCGAGCTGCGGTGCGTGCAAGAATTGCTCTACCAGCACGGGACCAACGGCGCCAAAGTGCGACGGTGCTTGCCAAAAGTCGTCCTGGTCGTGCTCAAAGCACTTGGTCAAGGTTCGGAGGACCCGTTTCCAGGCCTCGCGCTGTTCAGCATCCTTGAGGCTGGCGTTGCTGAGAATCTTGGCCGCAGGCTCAAGAATGTATGACGCGTAGCTCGTCACAATAGACTTGAGGTTGTCAAAGAAAGTGTAGAGGAAGCCGAACACGCTCTGCTGACGCAAGGTAGCCCCCAGGATGTCGGACCTGGGAAGACCAGAGCAAGCCCAGTCGACAAGCTGGGAAAAGATGGGCCGGAAAGCAGCGTCGTTGAGCTTGTAGACCATCTTGAGAGCCACCTCGTTGACTGCGTCCTCGAGCTCCGCCACCTTGGACATGTTTGCGCGAGCCTGGGTGTGTTCCAAGCGGCGGAGGTCAAATGCACCCAGGAAAATAGCCGAGAGCGACGAGACGTTTTTGCCAATTGAAGCCTTGGAGTGCTTGTCGATGCCCATACCGAGCACACTGATGAATTCGCGGATAGCCTGCTACATGTTAGAAAAACAGGTCAGAGACACGAATGCGGGAATCATGTTACTTACAGCATAGCCAACCTCCATGGCCAAAGTCCAGTTCTTCTGCAACGCAGTGAACAGCACCTTGGCATCCAGCTGCTTTGCAAGGAAGTGAAGGCACTGTGTCCTTTCTTCGTGGTCCTCGGCTCCTAGAGACGACTCGGCCGACTTGTTGGACACGGCCAAAAGCCTGTCCAGGTAGGCGCCAGAAATCATATAGGGCAGATGCTGTGCCAGGGCAGTCATCAATGAGTAGCATGCATTGTGTAGTTCGGCATCAAACTCAGCACCGTTGAGCGAGCCCTCCAGATACTCGAGAGTTTGTGGGATAGCTGTAGGCAAAATCGGAACCATACCATCTTGCAACACATCGACGAGAGAAGCCAGGCAGAGGAGAGCCATAACGCGCAGGCGCCTGTCGCCTTGTCCGAGACAGTGCTTGCCAGCAATGGTGTCTGCAGCCGCTGCAACAGCTTCTATATCCTTCTTTCCGTACTTTTCAGAAATCTTGTCGACGCAGGTGACGGCAGTGTGCTTGTACAGCATATCATCAGAATCACGGATGACACTGGTGAGCTGTGGCAAGAAGGCCAAGAGAGCCGTTCTCGACTCGACATCGGTTTGTCCTTCGCTGTCCACGCGCGACTCGAGTGCGCGAAGAACCTTTTGACGAAGTCCGACGTTCGGGCGATCGAGCAGCGTCTCGACCGACTTGATGAACTCGCTAACTGACAAGAGGTTCAACAAGCTAGACAAAGCATCTCCGCAGCGAGCGTGGAGGACCTTTCGTGCCTTGACGGTGTCTGCTACGGTCAGAATATCTTCCAGTAGCTGAGCATACAGCTCTCTAATCCTGACCGTCTCTCCGTCATCGCGATACGCAAGCTTTCGAATCTCTCTCTTGAGCGACCGATTAGCTAGGATATGGGGCAGCAGTGTGAGCTGCTTAAGCGCCGTCTTGTTGACCTCCTCCTCGTTCTCCTTCTTGCCGAAGAGAGTCGCAGACAGGTTGGGCTTTGACTTGAACATGTCTGCCACAAGCTCCAAGAACTTGACCAAGGTCTGTAGCTGAGTCTCCACATTGAAGTGGTTGATCAAATCGGCAGTGAACGTCAGAACATTATCCGACGTTCCATACTTGTCAACAAACATTGCCACCAACGCAAAGAGGAAGTCTTGAGGGCCCAAGTTCTCCACCAGAGAGATAAACAAGCCCTGCCGACGGTGAGAGGGAATGTGTTCGTAGGCAATCACGAAACTTGCGAGAAGCTCTGATGCACTCGCAACAATGGGTCTGCGACCCTTGCGAAAGGTCTCGATGAGGGGAGGAATAACCTCCCGGATTGTCTGGTTAATGACATGGGCAGAGTAGTCATCACTCTGTCGCAGGACTGAACTTCCCATAAAGGTGAAGATGGGCATCACGCTATGCAACACGACATCGGGAGCCGTCTTGGATAAGCTAGCAACCAACAGCAGCGCCGAGTTCTGGACGGCAGGACTCGAAGACTTTTGGATGCAGGATACCAAAACATCGCCGTGACCAACAGACGTATCGATCTTGAGGTTCTTGTCGCTTCGATAGGTTGGCATCATGGCGAGCAAACTGCTCAAAACCAAGTTCTGAAGGTAACCGAGTTCGGAACCAACAAGTGTTCTGAATGTCTGGAGCTCAGAGAGTACCATGAACAGGCTCTGCAGAAGTTCTGGGTGCTCGGCTGGCTCAGACGCCTCCACAAGCTGCAACACTAGGGTGATCTTGCGCAGCGCCGCAGCAAGCTCTGGAGAGGTTTGCATTTCGCCGACACGATGATGGTCGGACGAGCTGGTGCGTCTGCGCTTGCTTGCTGGAGGTTCTGCGGCCAATTGCGCAACATCTTGCAAAGCCTCGAGGAAAGCGAGCAGGATGTCCGTGGTTAGCGGCACATTTCGCAAAAGATCGGTCGCCTCCTCGGCAACAGTTCCTTGTGTCTGTGACAATTCGAGCATTTTCTGCGCAACATCGAACTTTGTCCGGTCCTTCATTGATGGCCACATTTTGCGAATTCTGGCAAAGGCAGCACTGACAAGGCCTGAACGGTCCTCTGCAGTCTTGCTCTGAATAATGTCGTATACGCATTCCAGACCGGTGGTGTCGTTGGCCACGATGATATCCACAAAGTTGAGGTCAACCTGAGCCTCATCCAGAGACTCCTTCTCAGCTAGACTGCGAGCCTCGTCGTGCGGCAGCGCGGCCCACCATTGAAGCAGAGGCAGGAGCAGTGGTGTCCTGGACGTACCAGAAACCTTCTGAACCTGGTTAAGAGCTTTCAACAACCTGAGCTTGAGGTTGAGAACAGGCGACTCGACGACATGCGATGTCAAAAAGCTGAAGATGGAAGATCTGATACTCGACGAAATATGACCCTTCTTTGATGACTCTTTCTCCGTTGACTGCTTGTTTGAGCTCTCGAGCGTTTCTTTGAGCACCGCGATGATGTGATCGTCGTGCATAATCGACTCCTCCAAAGCAGGCACAATAATGAGCTCCAGTAGCGCCCGGTTGGCTTCCGGTGTGAGCCACTTCAGGCCCTGTGACTTTTTGTATAAGCCCTGCGATCCCCAAGTGACAGTTGCCTTCTTACGGGATCCGGCGTCGCTGATATTGGACTGCAACACCGCGAGCAGTTCACTCGCAGCTCGGCGCACTTTCTTGGCTGGATCGCTCAGGGCGGCAATGCAATAAGGCTGGAGTGCCTGGAAATCGAGCTTTGCGCAGTCAGGCTCTTGCAGTCGGGTCTTGGCCATCTCTAGTGCCCGGGCCCGAGCGAGGATTGGGTACGGGCCGAGCCAGATGCGCATGTAGAATGAAAAGTAAAAGCAGTCAGCAGGCGCAGTCTCGCGGGCCAGGATAGACACCTCATCCAACTTCATCAGGTCATCCTTGTCTGCCGCAGCAGCAATGAACAGTTGGCACAACTCGTCGAATATAGGGTCCGAATCGCTGGCTAGACAAGTACGGGCTGGCGTCTTCTTATGCTTCGACAGACGACCAAGTCCGGCATCAAGGTCCATCTCTTCCGCCAGAGCAGCTGCAGCTTCGTCTTCCGCTAGCCTCTCGTCACCCTCGGTCTGCTTGATGAATTTCTTGGGCCGGATCGAGGCTTCCAATCGCAGCTCGAGGTCGTCAATGTCAAAATCGGCCTCCTCAATAACCGTGCGGTACAGATCTCCTGATTCACCGGTAGCTTGGGATAGTGCAACGATGGTCAAGCCCAACTGCCTCCGTGCTTGGCCGTCTTCGTCGATATCGTCGGTGATTTTGAGCCCAGCCACCAGCAGCGTTTTGAAGATAACGGAAGCTAGCTTGTCGTTGAGCATCTGCGCGGCCAGAATAGTCCTGATCAACGGGAGGCCGCGAGCGTCGGCCTTCTTAATCAGACGATCAATCAGAGCAAGTGCCAGGCTGTTTGCCAGCTTGTCCACGCGGTGCTCCTTGTGTACGTCGAGAAGTAGCTGCTCCAGGTCCTGAACCTTGAGAAGCGCTTTGGCCACCTTCCATGATATCTGTTTGGCCGACCGATACTGTGCCAGGATGCTCAGGCAGATCAAGCCAGGCCGTACAGTCTCGCCCGTCCAGCCAAGAACCAGTTGATGCATGAACTCAGACAGCACGGTATCGTCCAGGTCACCCTTGGCAGCATAGACCGAGAGAACCATGTAGGTAGCGATTTGTAGACCAGGAACCTTCTTCATCATCAATGCGTCTCCCAGGATCGGTAGGACCTTCTGCAGAAGCTCTTGGTCATTGTCGCGCTGGATAGCTTTGCGTCCTGATCGCATTTGGTCCAGCATACCATTGATCGCCTCCGTCATGACACCGCCCCAAAATGAAATGAGGCCTGGGTATTGTTGCTGTGCATGGCAAGAATCGAGCGTCCAAGTCGATATGGTAGACAAGACCTCAAAGTGGTGTATGGCTTGCTGCACAATCGTGGCTCGAGGAGGAGAGGTCAAGGACCGGATGTAGGGATCGAGAAACTTGTATTGGTTTGGGATCTTGGTGGGGAGAATCGACATGAGCGTTACAAAGGCCGGCGCAGCATGGTAAGGAAGAAAGGTCGTGATCAGAGACGCAGTACTGTACTCGTGGATTCTACTCAAGAGTTAGACCAGCATCTTATGCGCAGAGGGAGTCGTTGTTTGCAAACAAACCTGAATCTTCTGATAAGCCACTCGACAGCCTTGATCGCAGGCATGAGCCTCAGCTTGCTTCCAACGAGGTGCAAAAACGCGTCGACCTTCTTATCCAACTCTGCGTTTTCAGCAGCAGTCATTTGCGTGCGGTCTTCATCCTGGCTCTGCTCGCTGAAGAGGGTCGTGTCGTAAGGTGCAAAGCGCGCGTCGAGATGGCACAGGTCGTCGAAGCCTTCGCGACATATCGTGTAGACGGTCTGGAAGCTCTGGCCGGCGGCGACCTTGGGCTCAAAGATCAACGACTTTGCGTGGGCCGCCTTTTGCGCCTTGACGTTGAGAGTGCTTTTCGAGTTGGCGGCAATCTGCGCCAGCTGCGCGGCGAGCGACGACGGCGCCATGGCTCCTCCAGGACTACCCTCTGCCGGCGTTCACAGGGCGATGGAGGGGTTTCTGGGTGCTGCAGAAGGCGGTTGGACTGGTGGATGCGCAGTGAAGGCGTGTCGGTTTGTTGAATTATTGTTTTGTCTGTTTGTCCATCAACAAAGCACGCCTGACAAGCCTGGAAACCAATGGACGGTTGGCGCCAATGCGGGTTGAATTCCCTGGAAATTTTTCTGCGCTGCCGTCACGGCCCTGTCAGTTGCAGCGCGCTGACCAATCGATTAGCCTTCTGATAAGACCCCCCCGCTTGCTTCAGTGGGAAAAAAAGTTCAGGGTGTTCGCGCTGCTCTAAACATTTACAGACAGGCCGGCGTTCCCCTGCAGAAAGCGACGAACAACCGGCTGGCTTTTCACCTTTCCTCGACCACCCACACTGGCCCTACGTCGGACGAATTTTCACCTTCTATGGTGATCACTTCGATCGCTGCACTTGAAAAGGCATACCGACAAAGAAAAGGGCAAAACATGCACGAGAACATGGCGATGCGGCCCTCCAAAAAGCGGCGCCTGAGCCCGCCTGGCGCAGAGGACAGCGTCTCGGACGCCAAGGTGCAAAAGTCCTTCTTCAAGAGCGCTGCAAGCTGGAACCTGGAACAAGACTACGAGTCGCGTCCGAGAAAGGGCAAGAAGAGGGACAAGGAGAATACCAAGCTGCCTATCAAGACCGCGGACGGCCGTCTGGAGCAGATGCAATCCAACTTCAACGACGCGGCGTCGGTCGAAAGCGACGGAGAGTGGCTGGACGGAGACGAAAACGACGAGGCTGCAGACTCTGAACCAGAGGAGAAGAAGGCCTTCATCGAGCCCACGCTCTCGGAGCGCGAACAGATTCTGATAGCCAAGGAGGAGTTGGCAAAACTGGGCTCGCACTTGAGCGAAGACCCCGAAGAGCACCCTGGCGCATTCAAGAACCTGGCCAGAATTGGGTTCTCGCGCGTTCCAGCCGTCAAGAAGCTGTGCATGGTGACGCAATTGGCAATCTACAAGGACACGATTCCAGGTTACAGAATACGACCGGCCTCGGAGGATACTCCCGCCGGCCAGAAACTGTCCAAAGAGGTCAAGAAGGTGCGTACGTACGAGCAGGCGCTGGTCACAGGATACCACAACTACCTCAAAGATCTCGCCAAGTACGCAAAGCTCAAGCCTTCAGAAGACAAGCAAGGTCTATCTAAAGTGGCCATTACTTGCGCATGCACTTTGGTCAGCACCGTGTCACACTTCAACTTCCGAACCGACCTGCTCAAGATTCTTGTCACCAAGCTGAGTTCGCGCAAAGTGGATGACGGCTTCAACAAGTGTCTCAAAGCTCTCGAGACGCTCTTTAAAGAGGACGAAGAAGGCAGACCGTCCATGGAGGCCGTTTCTCTGCTTAGCAAGATGATGAAGGCCAAGAAGTACCAAGTCAATGAAATGGTGCTCAACTTGTTTCTGTACCTCAGGCTACTGTCTGAGTTCTCTGGAAAGGCCTCCAAAGACGCAGTCGACGGGCCAGATGGGGCCAACGCTCTGAGCTCCAAGAGGAAGAAGAAGGAGTTCCGCACAAAGCGCGAGCGGAAAGCAATGAAGGAAGACAAGGCTCTGGCCAAAGAAATGGCCCTAGCCGATGCCTCGGTCAGCCACGAAGAGCGGGATCGCATGCAGTCGGAGACTCTGAAGCTCGTGTTTGCCACATACTTCCGTGCCCTCAAGGAGAGAGTGCCGAATCTGATGGGCGCCGTCTTGGAGGGACTAGCCAAGTATGCCCATCTCATCAACCAGGACTTCTTCGGAGATCTGCTCGAAGCACTTAAGGATCTCATCCGCCACAGCGAGGAGGATGCAGCAATCGAAGCAGCAGGAGATCTCGAAGAAGACGAACTGGAGATGGAGGTGGAGGAGGACGACTCGCCAGTGCGAAACACGACCAGAGAGGCATTGCTGTGCACCGTCACGGCATTCGCACTGCTGGCTGGGCAAGATGCTCACAATGCCCGCGCAGATCTGCACCTGGATCTGTCCTACTTTACCACACACCTCTTTCAGAGTCTCCTTCCGATATCCACCAACGCAGACATCGAGCTCGGCGCAAAGTCTCTACACCTGCCAGACCCAGACAGCCCGCAATCCGCCATTGCCAAGGCCAACAAGGTCAACATCCAAACAATGACGGTGCTCCTCGTCCGGTGTCTGACAGCCATCCTCCTACCGCCATGGAACATTCGATCCGTGGCCCCTCTCCGCCTAGCTGCCTTTACGAAGCAGCTCATGACCATTGCCCTCCAAATGCCCGAAAAGTCGTGCCAGGCCATGTTAGCGCTCGTCCACGACGTCAGTCACACGCATGGCAAAAAGATCGCTGCCATGTGGAATTCGGAGGAGCGCAAGGACGACGGCACATTCAATCCATTGAGCGAGTCGGTGGAAGGTAGCAACCCATTTGCCACGACCATCTGGGAGGGCGAACTGTTGCGGAGGCATTTTTGCCCAAAGGTGCGCGAAGGCCAAAAGCTTCTGGATAAGAGTCTTCGGTCGTTGTAAGAGATACCCCTGCGAGCATGTAATGCCAAAGTATGTAATGGTGCCATTATCACGGGCATGTCAACATGCCACCTGTGGCATCGATTTAGATCTGATGATAGACACAGAATATTGCCACTCGCTATTCTCTGCCGTTTCCCATGGTGGAGATCGCTAGCTCTAGCCATTCTTGAACTACAATTCATTCACGTTGCTTCATGTAGTCCAAAGTGTCTTGCTCATACGAGAAACAAACGACGATCATCCACGTTCCCCACCTCAAGCGTCTTGACTCGAATGCGGCCATAACCCTGCTCAAGATCTATCATGATATAAAAGCACTGACTTGCAATTCGGCAGTTGTGCTTGCGCTAACATCTATGTAACCGGACACTTTCATGACCTCGGGAATAGCTGCTTAACCCGCAAATCGCTACTCAGTGCACAGACCGTTCACCCATTTCAGCACCGAGCGAAAGGAAAACGCTTGCCACAAGCGCGAGAGGTCCGTTCATCACATCCTAAGCAACGCTTTACAAAAGTCCTCGCCATGCCCTGTCGCCAGCCAACAATACTCTACCGCAGATCACGAAATTGCCGGGTCTAGGAGCTCTGATTTGCCTTGGCCACATTCCCCGGCGATTGTGGTCAGACATTTGCCCATGCCCATTTCAACCAAGATCAGCAACAACAACAACAACAACAACAACAACAACAATAATAATAATAATAATAATAATAATAATAATAATAATAATAATAATAATAATAATAATAATAATAATAATAATAATAATAATAACAATAAAAACATTGTCATCTCATCTCGTTCCCTTTCTTCTCCCCAAGTCCCAAGTCTCTGGCTTGTTTCCCTGCTGGAATAAGCATGCTCTGCGTCTCTCTTTTTCCCTTTCGCAACCCACTCCCTTTCCGGGAGTGAACTGTCTTGGATCACTTTATTATATTGGTGCGTCCTCGCTGCACACTACAAACACGAACCAACTCTGCCTTGGTTCTATGCCTGGCCCTCTTACTCTTTTCGATTCGGTGCGTGCGTATAAGGCTTGAGCTATATGTCATCAGACAGTAGAATTGCAGGAAAAGCCACCTCTCGCGAAAACACAAGTCGCGGATATTCCCATGGGCTGATCTTTCCTCGTTGGAATGGCAAGTATAGACGAGCTTGTAGTCACCATCTGACGCCTTTTCAGAGACCATGGCGGAGGGCTAGTCATTCACTCATGCAACAATTTCTCAAAGTCGCCGGCCCGGGACAGAAGCAACTTTTGATCATTTACAACAAGCAAAGCTTTATTATTATTATTATTTTTCGGAGAGGGGATCTCGTTATTTCCATGCAGTCACCGTTACACTCGTTAAACAGTCCGTTTTTATTCACTGCTATTGTTAGAAATCCATGCTGTGCTTGTGTAACCAGCAGACGACCCAGATGATGATGAAGAAGATCGCCAGCATGCTCCACCAAAAGAACTCTAGAAAAAGCATCACCGGTTTTAATTATTGATTGCCCAGCCACACCATGCAGCAATCGCCATCTTGCAGCCGATGGTCCGATCTATCACTTGTGATGGATCGTACAGTGGGTGTAAGATTTGTTTTGCTTCTTTTTCTTGTTCCTTTTTCCTCCCTTCTGTCCTGTTTCCTCCGCGCCATCCTCCTCCATCTCAGACTTTGTTGCGTAAGATTTCTTTTTCTTGGTCTTCTGCCTCATCGTTCCATGTCAAATGGGTATCTAGCAAGCATGTCATACATCCCCTCCATCACAATCACCCAAACACGGCAATGTGGGGGTACGAAAACCCATGACCCCTTTTGATTCAACGCCATCGCTTATTCTTGCTTGCTCTTTGGAATGGTAAAGCCAACGCAGGGATAGGGAAGGCAGGAGGGCTAAAGAAGACGAAGAAGAAGAAGAAGAAGAAGAAGAAGAAGAAGAAGAAGAAGAAGAAGAAAAAGAAGAAAAAGGAAAAAGGATTGACTTAGATATACTTACATATTAGCAGACGATAGAGAAAAGCAGAAGGAATACCAGAATATTTGCTGCCATGTAGTCCAGAGAGGCTGACCCGTGGCGTCTTCAATACACACTGCGCCTTCACTTCACGGATTTCTTTGTTCTGGGTATATTTCATTATGAGTTGATATACAGAAGCCTATGTGCCAAACCCTTCCACACCATATTCGGCCAATCTCCCGAAACAGCTGGCCCTATCTACACGCAACTTCTCACTCGTTTCCTCCTCGGCTAGCATTCATTCATGCATTTCTGACCAGTTCATAGACCTCAACAGAAGTCGAGCCGGGTCCGAGACATCCTTCAGTGGCTGGAACAGTGGCTTTCGAATCAGACCAAACTCCACAAAGCGTCACTATACCTTTACTTTTTGCGTAGAACCAAACGTCCAGAAATGTCTGGTCCTTTTTGACCTTGTTTCTCGCTTACGTTCAAATAAGAACTATCACGATGTCACCAGCTCATGATGCTATGCCACGCGCGATGAAGAACCTTCCGCTGTTGATTCCGCTTCGATACGGCAACTGTGTCGCCTCTTATCGGCTTCCATGCCCTTGAGTGGATGTTTATGGAAATAATCAGCTACTTGTACACGAGTGTAGAACACGTCCATCGTAGAATTTGTGACAAGTGCGCCTTTACTGGTCTTGGAAAAGACAAAGCTATTTTTCAGAGATGCCAATACGTTGGTGATACTTTTGTGTAAAATTGAAAATACAAATTACAAAAGGCCTTCATGACAGAACAAATCAAGGTACAATATTATACACCAATTGAGGCATTACTTACTTGGGAACTGGAAAGGAAGAAAGAGATGAAGAAAAAGGAGTCCATTGCTGTACAATGCAAACTAAAATGTCCTTGCGTACATGCATCTAGATATATTTACTGATACGTAGATGATTTCACACCGTGAAGCCACAATAAAATCTAAATGAAGTGAACAGCTATGGAAGATCTATTCGAATTCTTTTTTTATCTAAAAACTCTGCAAAGAACGATGCAGAGTGACTCTTCCTCCGTAGTGTTCACTCTTAGACAGACTCTTATACTGGAAATACCTACTGTCAGTATAAGAACTACGTCAATGAACGCTAGCAAAGTCTCCTTTTCATATTCCGCCATATCTTAACATAACACCCTCTATCGACGATATGAACTCGAACTATCATATTGTAATCACCATGATCTTACATCATATCACACATAGCATTGTAAATACAAGCCTCCCAGTCATTAATGCACAATAGTGAGAACCCCAAGACACTTGATCGACATCTAAGTACAAATGTCAGGAAAAACCACGAATTCCTAACAGCTTTCCCAGAATATAAAGACGTAAAATAATGTATCTTATGTAGATCACCTACGTGGCTTGGGAACTACAATTACATCAAGACCACACCAGCTCTGATCGACAACAGACGTCTTTATTCGCATGTACGCAAGAGGCTTTACGTGTAAATTATATCACCCCAAAACTTGACACCCGGTTGACTGCAAATCCTGGACTACTTGTCTTCAACCCAACAGCTTTGAGCCTGCCAGCAACAACAAAGCCAAAGCCAAAGCCATATGTGTACCGCCGTTAAATCTGAACAGACCCCATACCCAAGTGATGAGCATTCAAAGCCAAGAATGCTATGCTGGTTCGTGTTCTCCATCTTGGCAACGCTTCACCAGCCTCACTTACCTCACATACCTGATTTACTTTGCCTCATCCAAGATCGTACCAGGAATATCAATGCCACATCCACAAGATCGCCATGGACCACGCCCCAGGAACAGCAGTGGAGGCGCGCAAAAGAGTCCTGGAGAAGCAATGACTGACACTAGGGGCCGATATCTTCTTCATCATCAGCTCAGGCTAACAGCCAATCTACGACAAGATCGTCGAATGCATCGCTCAGACAAATGTACCTCTCTTACTACCCGACTGTCCCAACCCGGCGGGCTCCATCCAGTCAGCGACCCTTGCAATCAATGGCAACCCAGTCCACATGACGCCAAGCGCCAACAGCTGACAGTTTCCTGATGTCTTACTTTTTCGCTCCCCGTCCACTGATCCTGGACCTTTTTTTCCTTCCCGCGGGTTGTATGTAGTCCTGTGCAGTAGACGGAGAGGCGGGAACATTGCTTGTGGATCCAATCAGTATGAGGGTCAGGAATAGGCATATCTCCACCACCTCGACTTAGCTGAGTTTCAGAAAGCCCATATCAAGCCGACTCGCTCAAGGGTCCACCTGAACAACCGTGCAGGACTCGGCACGGTTCCGTCCTGGTCCCAATGGCCCGCCGGTGCATCCAAGGGCCTGTCAACATTGTGCACATTATTTATGAAGCAAAGAGGACGGGACGAGATAGCTATACCAAAATGCGACCTCTGTTGAGCGGTGTTGGCGGTCCCAACTTGGGCGCCAAAGATAGTAGTAAGCTAATCGGTCCCGCGAGTGGATGCATTATGTGGATCCGCTTGTAGACTGTTGCAACCATAAGTCTAACAGAACAACTGTGAAAATCGACAACCAATGCCGGCAAAAATAATGGCACAGGAACAAGGAATAGTGTAGAGCAAAGTATACTTTGACTTCATACAAGATTGGAGAATTTGCGGCAGTCAATCCTGCCCAAAAGAGCCAGCAAGTCAAACTTACCACAAGGTGATGTTCTCATGTTTTCAGTAAATCTAGCGGACTTCGGCGCAAATGGCTCTGCACAGGCGTGCTTTGAACAGCTTTTCGCAACGGATGGCCCGGAGCTCTCACATCAGTCGCCAAGCATAGCTGCTGGCGACCCCAATCGCCAAAGCTTTCTAGCTCGTAGGTTAAATTCCGGCTGAAAAGGAATTCTGAAACACGCAGAGGCCTTCAACAGTGCGCGCTTGTGGCTATATCGTGGCAACTCTTTGCCCAGATGCCCAATCCGGGCATGACCTTCAAGCGCCACGACTCAGCATACTCGGGAGTCTCAGGCCCGCAGGATCAGAATCCGGCATCTGATGTGGTTCCCTTTAGAAGCCGCAGAAGCCGACTGAAGCCTTGTAAGGCGGCAAGGTGGTTCGCCACTAATTGTCTGTCGTGCTGGTCCACCAAGAGCCTGGGACGGAAATCATCGATGTTTCCGCATTGCCAGAAGCCTTTGATTGGACCACTGAAAGTAGTCAGCTACCAATGACCATCAACCAACACGTCGTTGCCAAGTAGCCTTTGACCACTGGCACGGCTTCGCACAAGAAGGCTCGCAAATAGTCTCGCTATGAAGGGTCATGGATGACATAGTATGCATCCTCTCTCTCGTGACAGAGCTCTCTGGAAGTTCACCTCAAAATCTGGCAAGAGGACAAAGCCTCAGTTCGGTATCATCTTGTTTGTTGACGCTAGGCGTCTTCTCTGGGCAGGCAAACTAGACATCGGTCAGAGGGCCTTTGTTTGGTGAAGGCACAAGGCAGCTAGCGTAGAAGAGAAGAAACGGCACGATCTCTGCAAAGGGAGCAACCTCGCAAAGCATGGCAGCAGCGTGGCAGCGAAAAGCTACGCCAAGAAGCTGGTGGCATGCCTCCTGACGTTTCATATGCCTTGCATGGCAGAGGAGCCTCTCTTTGACTAACGAGCAGCCTGCAGCTCCGATCCGGCACTTGTTCTGGATCCGCTGTGCCCGCGTGCACAGGGGCCGTAGAATCCTTTTGCTCGATACGAAGCCATAAGCTGGACGCGAATAAGAGCAGACAGTCAGGCCCGTTCTCTGCATATTGATGGAAGCGACAGGACAGACTGTTTCAAGCAAGTGGCTGGCCGTGGAGACTTTTGGAGATCTAGCGAGGAGTTGACCACACAGCTCAGCTTTGCGGACAAAGACAGTTGTGGTAGCGAGGCTGCGAGGTCATGCGAGGCCTGTGAGGGTAGCATGGCAGCGGAGCGGAGAGTATGAGAGGATTCTGCTTCATCGTCCTCGCAGGCTGGGGTCGTGTCCGGTTCATGCAAGATTCAGGTACGCCAATAGGAGGCTGCAGGTGCTCGGATGCTCGAGCGAGGTACTGGCAGGCTCCGCAAGCGACCAGGGCGTCTGTTGTGCTCGAATTGAGGGCTGGAACGCGAGTGTGGCTTGAACGACGCTGTGGAAGAGGCAGAAGTCATGGTTTCATCAGACTTGATACCACCATCGACGTACCTGCCTCTGTGTTTCAGAGCTCGGGGAGAGGGTCCGCGGGGCAGAGCTGCACTAGCCGGGGTGGGGATGACCGTGGATGACCGTGGCAGGGTGGTTGGCAAGAGGGCTGACAAGCAAGTCGTGCAGCGAGCCACGACGTCGACCAGGCCGCCGAGGAGAGATGCATTCCTGAATTGCCGGGGTGGACAGTTTGGATGAATGCTGGCTGCTTGTTTCCGGCAAATCCGTCCATCCCAGCGCGATGTTAGACGCGAGGCAGGAATACGCGCAAAAGAGCGAGCAAGAGACGATGCTCGTCGATGTAGCTCTCGTCCTAGGCCTGGCCCGCCTTGGGGCGCAACGCTCAGCCGTGCTATTGGCAAACTGTTTCGTTGCCTTGTCCATGTTTCTGCAAAGAGACGGCAGGGTAGCACGGGGCCACGGGTGGATGACTGGCGCCGTTGACGAGTGGCGTCCGCCTTTGGCCTTGCGTCCGAGTCTGCAGCTGCGGCTTGCACTTGAGCGAGAAAATGCAAAGTGAACAGTGAAGCCACAATGACCTTTGCATAAGCTAATCCAAAAGGCACTGAGAAGCGAGTGCGCGACGTCGAGGTGCGGATGGCAAGGACAAGGTTGTGTGCGCCTTGTTGAGGCCTCGTTGTCGTCGTCGTCGACGTCGTCGTCAATTGGCTGGCGAGCAATAGAGCTGCTGAGTAAGTCAAAGAAGGCAGTTTGCGAGCATGACTTGTGGAAGGGACCGCTGCTGGGTGCTGCTGCTATTCTTGTCGATAACAGCTTTTAGTGCGGGTGGTACTTGGCGCTTTGGCACCGGTGCAATCAAAACGGGGCAAAAGATCTGCAGATCTGAGGGGTCGAATCACAGTTGCTGGAGGAAAGAGCCAAGCCAGGGCCCCCCTGATTTCTGGCTCGCTACTGCAGGCACGAATCACAGTGGGCACCGCTGAGGACAGTCACGAAACGGAAGTTCACGCCAGGGCAGCCACGCCGCAGTGCCACTGTGCCACTGCGCAGCATCACCGAGTACTGTGCTAGGTTGACGAAGTATCTATTGGCGAGAGAGAGTCAAAAAGGCAGAAGTGCATCTGCCACGGCGGTCAAATACCTTGGCACATTGACCAGGTGGGAAAGGTTACCTGAGGAAGTAGCATATTCCAGTCACGGCAGGCGGGTGACGACATCTCATTGTCTTACATAAGCGTCCAACGAGGACGAAAGAGGCAAGGATCGCTTGGATTAAGCTTGCTTGCTGGGCCTGCTCCTGCCCAGATGCCCTGCTGAAACCGCCTGGGGGACTGCTGGAGAAACGAGCAAGATGTGATGTCGCTGCTTGCAAGTTCCGTGCTTGCAGCCAGAGTGGAACCTGGTGATGAAAAGCTGCTTGCTGACTACCGGGTACTAACTCACCAGCACTACTGGGTACTTGCGACACATTTACCAATCACTCCTCACTCTACGCTTCACTTTCCTTTCTGACAACAGCAAATGGCGATTTCTCTCACCCAGGTCGTCGTTGGGTTTCAGCATCTTGGCGAGCCGGACCCCAAAAAGCAGGCGCCTGCGCGGAGGAGCAAGACGAAACAAAGAACAAGCATGCGTGCTGGGGAGACGCCCAGTACGAGCTGGGCCCCTGGCTGCTGTGCTGCTCTGCTCCTGCTGCTCTTGGGTATTGGCTGTTGGTGGTTGGTTTCCTGGCTGACTGCGGTAACAATGGATGAATGGAAGACTGGATGGATCGATGGCTGGGCAACGTGACGTTGGTAATGGATCCGCTGGCTGAACAGGGGAGATTGAAAAACGCCTGCAAGGGCGGGCTCCAAGAACGCTGTCGAGATTGGCGAGCGTCACGCCGGGGGGACAGCGTGCCAAGGCACTTCGGCCGATGTTCACTGCTTTGTTTCAAAGGACGCCCGCTTGCTCTGGCTCTGGCTCTTGCTCTGGCTCTTGCTCTGGCTCTCGAGTTCCCAAGACTTTCAAGTCTCTTTCTCTGCTGCTCTGCTCGGCCAAGCCACGGGAGCTAGTGGCTCGGAGCTTTTGTGCTTTGGCCCTTTTCATTTCTCTGCTGCCAGCCTGCCACGGCCATGGCATTTTGTGCAGAGTCCAAACGATGCACTGGTGCTTATCTAGCAGCAGTTCTAGTTGTTGAGCTAGCTGCATGCAAAAGGAGGGGCCATATGCACTGGCACACAACCACCTCGCTTCTTCGGTTTGGGATGGCCCTATTCGTCCGTGGCGTCGTCCCAGTCCAGGCTTGCGCGCTGACCACCACTGTCTGCTTGTCTGCTTTCTGCTCTGCGCAAGCGCCTCTGGCCAGAAATAGCGATCTGCCCCCACTCCCACCCAAGGACGCAAAGCCGCCGTGGTTCGGATGGAAAACCACGTCGCACGGTCATCTCATTTGCTTTGGCGTGTCCTTCACTGGGCCACCATCGTGGCCACGCGCGCGGGAAAGCCACCAGAAGATCTCAAGAGTTGGTTAGCTCTTCACAGACGGAAGGAGATGGGGAAATGCAGCCTGATCTGAGTCCAGACCAGACGTGCCAATCACAAGGGAGCAGCAAAGTGCTGCTTCGGGTTCAAGGACGATCGATGCAGCGGGTTCATCGGGGGTTGCATGGATGGCCAGGTCATGCTGCTGTAAGTCTACGCTTGATTGTGCATGCCCATTGCATTGTCAGTACAGGGAGCAAGTTGTTTGTTCTCCCGTCACATTGTAAGCTGCATCGAGGTCTATTGATCAATCCGTTGATATCTACGACGTTGACGCAGCGCCTTGCCTCGAAAGGTGTACGTATGCAGTCCTGCGTTGAGAAGAAACTAAACCAGATCAAGGCAAGGCGACAAAACAAAAGGCCCTTGTGTAAACAATGCCATCGTCGTTGTTGTCGTGCTGCTGCTGTTGTCTACTGTTCTCTCGCCGTGATGGCCGGCAGAATCCTTCCAAACACCAATGCATCCGCGACCCACACACTTGGGACGAGCTGCCCAAGTGCCCTTGCATGCGCGTCAAGTTTCACATTGTCCAATACCAGTACATGGCAACCACCACATCGGCCTTATGCTCGGCACACAGGACCATGAAACGGTCGGCACTGGCGATTTTTGTCTCTTGCCTTGCCAAGTTTATTGTTTTAGAGCTGTGGTGTGGATGCTGAGGTCCGATATGTATTCTCCGGTCCTTGTCAAGGTGCTAGCCAATGAGGAGATGCTCCATTCCTGTTGACGGTTTCATCATTATCATCGTCATTCTTAGTATCCTCGGAGTATGCATATAGAGACTCCCAAGACTATGTGAATGTAAGTAAGTGTGAAAGCATCCACCATTGTTCTGAGCACGACACATGAGATGCCTATTCCGTCAACAGATGTCATGGGGGAAGAGGCTCTGGACGGATGGACGGGCGGCTGCGGGTTCATCTCACCTTACCATTCCACGGAACAAGATCCTCTCGTGTCAACAAAATATTTTCCGCTCTAGACGGAAGCAAACTGTGCTTTTTTTTCTTTTTCGGCCTCTCAAATTTTATACAGCAAGATAACTTGAATACAAAATAGCGTTTGTGAAGTCCTTGTACATGGTGAATGAGGGATCGATGCTTGAATGAGTGACTAAGGGTTCGAAAGGTCAATGTGCGATTCTCGACGCTGATGCATGAGGTAAAGAATCTGGGTTTACATGTTGCGTGTGACCAAGTCGGCGTTATGCTCCTGGCACACAAGAGTGCCCAGTGCTGTTATTTTGCCCATTTCCCTATGAAGGGAAGCAACATTTCCATCGTGCTCCTATGTACACAACTCACTTTGGCCACAGTGTGCCTGGGACCTTCAACATGTGGCTTGCGGACTGATTGCCAAGAATGGACGACCAAAGGACTCTCGGACCTCAAGGAGTATTCCATAGTTACACGTCTAGTTCGCAAGTAGTACAGTGTACGTACCAGTATACATGTCAACACGTTTGTACAAGCCGACGCCACTGTTTGACCATTTCCAGTGTCAGGTCGCTGCTCAGGTAGACGAGTAGGTAGGTCTTGGTGGGAAAAAGGGCGCCACAGAAAATAGACGGGAGTGGAGTAGATGGGTTCACGACATGATTGTATTTGAGTACGAACTAGTTCGTATAAGACCACAGAAAGGCATAGGGTGGTTTTGGCAACCTGGGTGTTCCTGACTTGACTCGAGTGTCAATAACGCTAGAGATGCTAGTAGTGCTGGTAGTATCGGCCCACGCCAAGGTCTGGATGGAATGTGGGATTGATGAGAAGCAAAGGGCCGCCTTCCACGGGGTCGTTGACACAAAAGCAAGCGACAATACCCAACAATGATGAGGTACGTACTACTATTTCACATTCGTACTGTGGACATGCCGTAACATTCATATCCAATCTGGCGGCACCTTCGATGAGCCCGCCTAGATCTCTTACAGAGTATACCATGTACTTGCTAGACTGTAACAGGTTCCGTGTTGGTTCTCTCTCTTGTCCATTTGTAAATCGCAATCACGCAACAAAACTCGAACGTCACCTTCTGGGCATTTCCACCTTGTCGGGCTCTTAGCGGGGAGGAAGTTGTTCAAAGCAAGGCCGCCCTTTCCCCTAACCCTGGCTTCACCAGATCGTCTGCAGTACGGATCGGGCTGCGGGCTGGGATTTGGAACTTGGGTGCAGACATGAGATACAGACCAGAAAAGGCCCATCTCCGTGCAGCACTGCGGACGTGCGGAGATGGATTGCAGACAGACAGGGCGACAACAACTGACAGAACGGACTGCACGAAGACGCTCAGACCACAGAAGTCCTTTACAAGATGGGCCCGCGGACATGACGGCTGGGTGTACACAGCAAACAGGGTGTGACCAGCCAGCCAGCCAGCCAGTCAGTCAGTCAGTCAGCCAGCCAACCTGTTTTGATGAGTTCAGTCTAGCGGGAGGGTCAAGAGCTCGTATCAAATCGTTCTGGAAGAGGCGGGTGGAGAAAGTGTCTGGGCGTACGCACGTACAGTAGTAAACAGACTTGACAGACAACCAGAAGCAGGGGTGCCAGCAACGAAAAGTTGTGTGGTAGCGGATGGTGGTGGTTGGCGAAAGCGAGAGAGCCAGACTGTGCTGAGCAAACCAAGGCAAAAGAGTCAGCCCAAATAAAACCACAGCACACCAAGCAAGCCCCACTGTGCATCTGCACCGCCAGGGGTGGTGCCCGTCTCGGACCCCCTGGCTATTTGTGAAACGCGTCTGCCGCAATGCGACAAGAGAGAGGAAAAAAAACAACCAAGAGCGCGCGGGCTGACGGCGTGCGGGGTCCCTTTTCCCTTTCTGGATTCTCGTCCCCACGGCTGAGCTTGTACCTAGGTATGTACCTGCATTTCTCCCATTTTTTGTGGCCTGGCTTGCCCTGAGCCGGGCTGCAGGTTGTCGGTCACTGTCAGTCAGTCTACACTGTCAGTCTTTATCTCTTGCGTGTAAGCATGATGCATCTTTCTGGATCGTGAGCGGGGCCTTACACAGCTGGCAGCAACATGTGTATGCATTCACTCAAGTCACTTAACATCATACCCTGCTGCTTCAACGTAGTCATTGAATCATTGAAGCCCCCACCTGACATGCAGCCACTGCCTGTGACGAAAGTCACGCAGACGTAGCACGCAGGGCCTAGGGAGATCCGAGAATCGTGGGTGACGTGGATGGCAAGACCAAGCAGAATGTGAAAACGTTGAAATACGAAGTCGTGCTGAGAGTGGGTGGTTTGCTTGCTTCACTGTGGCAGACAGATGCTTCGTGCTGAGCGCCGTTATCTGTCCACTCTTGCGGAATAGCGTGGAGACTTTCTCAAAAGGTAAAATGATGGGCTATAGACACCGCCGTTATAGGCAAGAATGCCACATACACATGTACACACACACACACACACACGGGTCCAATACGTACTGCTGGTTGCTTTGCGGCTCCGAGATTGAATATGGCGATCGTCTCAAGCACGTGTATCAACACAAATTGCCGATCCGGAAGGGCCAAAAAAAATCATTGGGGCGTACCATCTAGAACTTGTAGACTTACTCCAATGGGTTGAATTGCGCAAGAGAATGAAGATCAAAGAGGGAAAAGGGGTCCGCGGCGAGGGTATAATACACCCAATAATAACGTCAAAGATGCGTCTGGACTCTACTGACACACCAAGGCAATATTCTGACTGCGTAACCTGATCGCGCTTTGCCTCACCCAGTGGAAAGACACTACATGGCAATCAACATGAAAGACTGGGCTTGCCAACACCTTTGCTATCAAGATCGAACTCACTCGTCTACCACCTCTGGTCAGACACGGTATACGATGCACCAAGAATTATAACAGGACACCATGGTGAACTCGGATCGCACATCAAGCATCTGTTGATCTCGGTGATCTCTGGTCTAGGCCGTCTACGGCCTAGACCAAGAACCTTAATAGACCTACACTTTGACTTTCCATTATCCCCACTGATGGGAGAATTCTGTTCTCAGTCAGTTACTCAGTCAGTCAGTTGGCCAGTCAGTGTGTCTGCCTGACAATGTTGTCAACATCCTTGCCACGCCAAGAACGTGATGCTTTTCTCTCACTGACCAGCAAACCAGGAATTCTTGACTCGAGAGTGTCCCATACTGGGCCCTGTTCCCAGGGTGGTGCCCTCGCACACTTGACATGACAGCCAGTCTGCTTCCATTTTTAGGGGTCCTAGCACACTGCACCACGATACTTCCATCTACAAGCAACCTGCAGAAGAGAGATCTTGAAAGTATAATCAATGTCTGGTTTTAGCGACTGATTGATAGGCGTACGGGCTTGACCCATGAACATCGCTTGAGACTTTCGACCAACAACTGACATCCAAAGAAGCCAGTGCTGAGAAAACGGCCGCATGAACGACCTGATCGTTAACGCCCACAGACCTCACGCCGTTGTCCCACTGCAATGGATGGCCCCCTTGATGCATACCATGGAATCTTTGCTGGCTGGTGAAAATTGTAAGGCCCGCCTCACCGGTACATGAGTACTTCCTCCGTGTGATAGTACTCAGTTCGCCTAGCAGCCCCTGCTGGCAGCAGTCGAAGTTGACCTTGGCTACCCTTAGTGCCAAGTATGGATACCTGCATGAACTAGCATGACAATGAAGCTACGAGACTCTGCAGGCTTCTCCCCCTTCATTCATGCTAGCGACGGTCCAAGCTGTCAGTGGAAAGACTAGAAATGTCCGTTGTGCAGCTGGTTTAGTGTCCAAAGCGCAAAATCGATTTCACTACGGCGCGGTAAATGTCTTTGAAATACGGCATTGTTGAAATTCACCCAGCACCGATCGAATGGGAAACCCATATTTGAGGAATTTTCAACTCGGTTACAAAGTACCTGGATACTTGATCACTCCCTGACTACTTACTTGCTGATTTCCAAGGTTCCTTTTGTCCTTCTGTTTGTACAACTGAGAGTACAATATCTTGGCCGCGGGTCGTACCGTAGAGCCAGCCGGCCAGCCGCCCGCCCGCTTACCCCTTTCTTTCTTTCTTTCTTCCTTTGTGCTATTGTCTGCTTCACACCACTACTGACAAAGGGAATTCACTTGTTTCTTGAGGAGTTTGACCATGACAGTGCCTTTGTTTGCACCGTCTTGGATGATAATTATGTGAGATGACTGCCTGTCAGAAATGGCAAACGACTTGCACTCTTCCTGCCTTGTTTCCCTGCCCTGTCATGTTGAGACTAGGTATGTAGGGCACTAGACAGCAGGTAGCGAGACATTGACTTGCAATGTGTACGAATCTGCTAAAAACACCACCCACCCACCCACCAACCGCAACAGACCTCTCTGGCCCTGCGTGTAAGTACTTTACCCAGAGATAGAATGATAACACAGAAAGTCAGCAAGGCAAAGCAGAGCAAGGCATGCCGAAATAAAATAAAATTGGTAGACTGACCGACCACCCGGCCGGGTCGGCTTCCTGAGGATTCGGCAGCGAGGCGCGGTGGAACGTCTTTTTTTAATACAAGCTTCTGACGCACACAGTCAGTGAGTATGTATACTATGATGTAATTGTACTTTGCTTGCACATGTATGTACGTACGTACTCATCGGTGCCTTGCTCGTGACTGCGAAAACAGGTCGGTCGCAGAGAGAAACAAGTGAAGGAACATGTGCTGTCTTTTGACCCCTCTATACCAGCACTCAACTTCTAAAACAAAAACAAAGATAAGGGAGAAGAGAAAAAAGGCTCTGCTTAGGAAAAGAGACAAATAATGACGAGACCACCCGCTTAGCACCACCCTAGACATTGTTTCTTGTGTCCCTTGGTGTGGTCCGTCCAAAGCCCGTATGTAAGTACCACCAACAATATTTGCGTGCCTAGCGGGACACGCTCATCTGCCTTCCGAGTTTCTGCCAGTGAAATGTCTGAGAGCTGGCTAAACTGACCTTCCGGAAAGAAAGGCACGGATAAAAAACTCGGGATGGGGGGGGGGTGATGCATCAACGACAAAGCGGAACCAGTTCTTGTCAACAGAGTAAGAGTAAAGACTTATTCCACGAGGTGTCAAAGAGCCCGCCAGCCCGCCAGCCCGCCAGACTATCGTGGGCTAAATTATCTTGTACAGTTTGCACCGACTGGTAAATATATAACAATGGAACTATCGATCCCGGCCACAAGTAGGCCAAGCCAGTCGAAAAGTCGACATGTTGCACAGACGTCCCCCAAAAGTCACAACACAATGGATATCAGAGAGTATTCCAGAGTAAAGTAAGGATATCAACACAGAGAATAGAGAGGGTTCATGGCTGGAGAGTGCAGGCTAGTGTGGTCTTTGGTAAATCATTTGTGATGTTCATCAAAGCACGTGCTTATTGATGGAGACCTTTACCAATGGATGTTCCATGACTGGAAAAAGAAAAGAAAAGTGATAATGTCCCAATCAGGATATACAGACTCAAGAAAGAAAACCAAAAAAGAAATAATAAGGGTCAAATAATAAAGATACGGTGGAGGTCGGAGGCCCCGCCCACTTACTAACAACGCTCGCACGCTCGCTCACATGGAAAGGCTCCTATCTAAGCTTGTTTTGCGTACATCCCCGCCCGTCCGCCTGCACCCCCTGAGCGAGTTGATGGATGATGGAGATGAAAGCGAATGTGTGCTTGGGCATGTGCGTATGTGTGCATGTGTGCGTATGTGCGCGCCCTGCTGCTTGAAAATTAAAGAAGAGATTGATACGATCGTGATGAAGCTGCAAGCCCGCCCCTTCGAAAAAAAAAAAAAAACAAAGAAAAACGGTTGCACCCCCATCCCCAACTACTACCGTTCCACGCACGCCTAGATCAGGACGCAGACTCCGTAACGGCAGGACAGGGCTACAAAAATAATCCTCTAGTTTGTCCAAAAAGAGAATGCATCGTTGGTGTTGAATTGCTGGACCTCTAATTGTCAAGGCGATGGAGTGGATAGAATTGGACAAAAAGACAATTGTTTGTTTGGGTAGGAGGTCCCCCTCTCATCTCTTCGAACACAAAATACGGAATGACTCGGACTCAATCCGTGGTTGAATGTATCCGAATGCGAAGTGCAACCTTCCGCTGAAGCTGCTACACCTAATGTTGGCTATTACAGCACAAACAACAACAAAAGACTCACGTGAAATCTGGTTGTGGTTAGGTTTGATTGCGCGGACGAGATGGACGCATCAGCACAAGACCATGGGCTCGATACAATTCAATCCAACTGTTACTTTCCCGCCTTGCTCTCGAAAATTAGTGCGAAAAGGTGCTGGAGCGCCGCACTGGTGCTTTCCAAGTGCATGGAGCTGGGACCAAGTTGGAACCCCACCGCTGATTTCTGCGCCCAGAGACGGTTTGAGATGGCAATTTCCTGTGGTGAACCGGGGGCCCTGGCTATAGCAGACCTGATCCTCCACGGACAGTGTGATGTGGTGATTCTTTGATTTCTGAGGCGTTGACAGACAGAACAAAGACAGCTTGTATTCACAAGAGACGGCATAAGAGAGGTCGATGACTGACGGAGTGAGTGGTGGACTGAGTAGTGATGGAATATCATCCAGCCAAAAACGATGCTGGCTGGGACATCGATCCACAGACTCAGTTGCCGCAGGTATCTGCATTGCCCCTATGCCATGCTCTTCTTTGCGACGATGTCAACAGCAAAGACGACCCAATCAGGATCCCATGGAACAGTTCCTGAGCTGTGCACAGCACAAGCAGCTGCACTGATACTGACGGGCATTGCAATAATAATACTGGGAAAAAGCTATACAAGCTACATCATTGTCGGACGATAATATACCCAGACTGGGCCAGCGGCTGTTCATTACCGACGGCCGCGAGCGGGCCACGAGGCCAATTCTCCGGAGCAGTCGCTCACCTCAAGGGGAGCCCTGGCGGCGCTGAGGATAATGGATATCGAATGATGGACACTGCACACTGGATCCTACAGGTCACTTCTGTCCCTGTTGACCAGCCTGGACAGGCCCTGAACGTCACAGGCCCTTGACAGGCCCCAAGGGAAAAGACACTGCTGGCTCCAGCACCCGCGGCGTTGCCCAGAAGGGATACGAATCGGCCTCATTGGGAGCGTTTCCCCCGTTTTTGCAGTTCGCGTGGCGTGGAGACTTTGACAGTAACGGGGGACCAGGTACTTGCTGACTTGCATCTACATATTTTCATCATTGCGTTAGTGGCTGGTCATCAACAGGCTGGTTATTTCTGTACTCACTCGTGGCCGACAGAAGACGGTAGGAAGCCAGAAAGAAGACGTGTCTCCGGCCCGTCAGATGTGCAGCCAGGCCACAAGTGGCAGCCCAGTCCAACGTTCAGCAGCAGCAGCAGCAGCAGCAGCGTGAAGGATTGCTGGATTGCGCCGGTGTGTGCGTGCAGTCTCACTTGTGCCTTCCTCTGGGCTGCTCCTTCTTGCTACAGTATTTGCACTGGGGTGGTCCAGTACCTCCATTGAAGCCCACCCACTGCAGGTAATATCCTTGCACCCATCAGCTGCCCTGTCATGCTGCCGCTGGGGTGGTGAGGTGGGCGCTTTGCCGCTAGCAACAAGTGATGTACAGGGCCCAGGCTCTTCTGTCATGAGATCCACCCGCAGCGATGTGGATGCTGGCTCACAAGTACTCAAGTACCCTACAGGGCTCGCCAGCTCTCCAACACAGCACAGCACAGCACAGCGTACCCCTGCCAGCCTTCTTCTGACCAACCAAGACCCCTTGCTGCTGCTGCTGCCGTGAGTTGAACTGTGCCGCTACCGTTCCCTTCTGTAGCTTTGCGCTGAAAAGGTCCCCGTCCTCTCTCTGCAGCCACTCATCGTCGACTGGACCCTGGCTGGTCCGCCGTGGTCATCCCTGCCACCACAGTACAAGCTCTGGGAAAGGTACCGAGATACAGTGATACTTTGCCCTTGTCGCTCCAGTTTCCTTAAACCCCCAGCGCATCCCTCTTTTTGTCCGGCCCCCCTTCGCGCAGCTCGCAGCTCTTCCAGATCTCGTCTTCGTCCTCCTCTTGACGGACTCTCGTTGCTTGCTTGCTTGCTACTTGCTACCTCAGGGCCCTTTCCACCTCCCTCTCTTTGCTTTCTTGCTCCGGCGTGTCTCAGGAGGCTCGTCACAAGAACATCACCAGAACCATCAACGGCATTTCCTTTCTTCTCTCTTGTTGAGCAGACCAAGAAACAAAGGAAGAGGGCCAGAGAGGAGCACGAGCCGTCGCAGATCTTGCACCGCGTCTTATTTTATTATATCTTGCGCCTTTACTTTATTCGTTTGTGGCTTCTACCGTTGCGGGCACGCGCGTGTTGCAACCTTGTTTGCCCAACTTGGAGTTTATCATTTTTGCCTAGTTGGGGTGGTTGATATTCCTGTCTCGCTTGGGACTGCTATCACCGACACTCTGAAACCGAATCACAGCTGGAAAGCCAGTCTTTTGCTCTCTTCCTCGACGACCGACAGCGACGATAACAACCACATCGACAACACTATCCCTTGCTCGCTCTCGTGCACGCTAGCCTTTCCGCCTTTGCAGCGCGCCGGTGGTGACGACAGGACTTAGGACAGCGCTAGTTGGCAGCGACATTCACTGGCTTGTTGCTCGCCTTGCTCGTTGTCCAGAAGAAGCCAGCCAGGCCAGCTCGCTTGCCAGTCCCAGTTGCCAGTCAGTGACTTGGACCATTGCCAGGGTCCCGTCATCTGCAGCTTTTGTTGCACTTGCACTTGCACTTGCAGGCCAGCCCCAGCGCTTCGAAGGACCGCACGGATCCCCGCTGCCCACCCAGGCAGCCCAGGCAGCCCAGCAGCCCAGCCCAGCCCAGCCCAACCCACTGAAGCCCACCGCAGCCCACTGCAGCCCTAGTACGCCGTCCAGTACTTGCCAGGTACCTCGAGGTAGCGCAGGTAGTGTGGCCGTGGTGGCTTTCCTACTGAGCCCGAGAGTGGTCTCCACCCCATTCTCCGATCCCAACCCCCTATATCGCTGCTGTCCCCGCGCTACGCCCCGTGCCTTGACGGTTCGGCCAGTGCACACGCCCACGCCGCTAATTCGCTAGAGCAATTACACACTGGGCTCCTTGGCCGTGCTGTGCTGTGTGCCTCTTGGTCTTTTTTAGCTGGCAGCTTGCGCTTCTTTGCTCCTCAATTTATTTCCTGCCATCCCCATCCCTCTTCTCACCTTTTCTTCTCTCACGCATTCCTCTCCGGGCTGGACTCGACTATCCTCTCTCACTCTCTCCCTCCCTCTCACTCTCACTCTCTGCCTCTATCGATGAGTTGTTAATCGATCGCACATCCTGCTACCATCGACAACATCGACATCAACAACAACAATATCCTGTTTCTCTCTCGTTTCCTTCTCTTGTCATCTTCCCACAACACACCTTAACCATTCTCCTACCATCATCAACAACAACAACACCACCACCGCCTGGCTGCGACACTGACATTCTTGAGAGCATTGGTCAACAACATTCCAATCGCAAATCACTTGACCCACCATCTGCGCCCTTCAATTGGCCCAGTCCAGCAACAACGTTTTGGTGCCGTCTCGATTCTCGATTGCCAGTGCCTATTTGCGCGTAACCTTGCTGCAACCCGCCTGATCGCTTTTGTTCGTCGGCAAGGACCCAACCTACTACTACCGAACCTTCTAATTTCAGAGCTCGAGCTCGACGGCGTCTAGCCACCACCATGTATCCACAACCAGGCGGCGCCATGGCTGCAGCACAAAAACCAGAGACCTTTATGCTGAGCACGGAGGCTCAGCAAGCACTTCCTCACGACGCACAGGTTGCTCTGCAACAAGTCGATAATCGTACGCCTTTTCGTTTTTTTTTTTAAACCCCTAACCCACACTCTACAGGGTGATGTGCACCAAAACACAGTCAGCTAATTCCTCTCGACAGTCAAATACTTTCTCATTTCTGCGCCCGTCGATTGGCAGCCAGATCAATACATCCGGCGGTTCCTCCTCCCCACAGGCGAATATGTCTCTTGTGTCCTCTGGAACAACCTCTTCCACGTCTCTGGCACCGACATTGTTCGATGTCTCTCTTTCCGCTTCCAGGCCTTTGGCCGCCCCGTCAAGAACTCCAAGAAGTTCGAGGAGGGCATCTTTTCCGACCTGCGCAACCTCAAGTCGGGCACCGACGCCTCGCTTGAGGAGCCCAAGAGCCCCTTCCTCGACTTCTTGTACAAGAACAACTGCATCCGCACGCAAAAGAAGCAAAAGGTCTTTTACTGGTACAGTGTTCCTCACGACCGGCTCTTCCTCGACGCTCTGGAGCGCGATCTCAAGAGGGAGAAGATGGGCCAGGAGGCCACCACTGTTGCCGTTAGCGAGCCTGCCATGTCGTTCCAGTACGACTCGTCGCAGTCGCTGTACGAGCAGCTCACCAAGGCGCAACAGGCCAACTCGTCTTCCTTCAGTGCGCAGCAGCAGTCCTTTCCCACTTCGCAATCCACCTCGCCAGTCATGCGCTCTGTCGACTCGATGCCCCCGCCACCGCCTCAGATGATGCCTCAGACGATGGCCCCTTTAGCGGATGGCATGGAGGCCATGGTTCCTTATGGCGCCATGCCCCTCCAGAGAGTCAAGATGGACCCTGATTACAACCGTGTCCAGTACAACCAAAACGGTGTCCCCATGCAGCAGGGCCACCAGAGACACGCCTCGATGCCTGCCTACGGCCTGGAGTACTCTCCCGCGCCTTCGTTTGTTTCGTCGCAATACGAGGACTACAGCAATCGCGGCATTTCCTTTGAGCCCATCACGCCTCCCCAGCAAGCCCTGGCCATTGCGGCCGAGCCTGCGTACATTGCCAACGAGGAGACGGGCCTGTTCACGGCCATTCCCGACCACATGAACGGCGTCAACGGCCTGAATGGTATGATTCAGCTTCCTCCTTCTAACCTCGCCGGACCACAGTTCTCGCGAGGTTACGGAACGAACAATGTCTACTCTGTCATTGAGGGCTCGCCCACCTACAAGCAGAGAAGACGGCGCTCGTCCATTCCCCCGGGCATGTCGGCGATTGCTGCTGCCGCTGCCACCCAGGCCCCCCACAGGCCATCCGATCTGCGTCGCTCCGTCTCGGCCTCGGTTGGCCCCGTGGCTGAAGGCGATGAGTCGCTCGGCAACTCGCCTCCTGGATTGACCTACAGCAACTCAGGCATGCCCATGCCCGGCCAACAGCAAATGCACGATCTGTCTCGCCACGGCACTCCCTTGTCCACTGTAGAGGGCAGCCCTGCCCTCAACCCCTTGACGCTGCAGCAGGAGTACCCATCGATGCAGCACGAGGACATGATGAACGGCCACATGGAAGAGCAAAGAAGAATGATGCAGGGCCCCAACGGCGTCATGCGCCGTGCTCGCTCCGCTACCGTCATGGAGCTGGGCCCTTACCCGCAAAAGTCGCACTCGTGCCCGATCCCCACCTGTGGTCGTCTCTTCAAGCGCTTAGAGCACCTCAAGCGGTAAGACTGGAATTTACTATTTTATCTGTCAACATGCGATGTGAATACCTCAACAGGGTATCTGACTGAACTTTCCAGACACGTGAGAACTCATACCCAAGAAAGACCCTACATCTGCCCTTATTGTAGCAAGGCATTTTCCAGATCAGACAACCTAGCACAGTATGCCCCATTTTTCCTTGTTGTGTGCTTTCTTTTGTACTTTCTTTCATTGTCTTGGGTGAGAAAAAGGCAGACAAGCAAAAGTCTGTCCCGTGAAGAAAAAAACGGAACCTCATGTTGTGTGTGTGGCATGTATCGTCGAAAGACGACAGAGATAAGACAAGAAAAGCAACAGCGCAACGATCGTCACACCACACCACACCACACAAGAGACCACTACACAGCTACCATCACCACCCAAGACTTTTTCAACACCAAATCAATCAAATCAGCAGCACACAGGGACTAACTCTTTGCTTTCTAATTTTCAGGCACAAGCGAACTCATGATCGCGGCGATGGCGTCGACGGACTGAACTTGTCTGGCGAAGATGAAGAGGAGTACTCTGGTGAGGACCACGTCGGCTCTCTGGGCGACGCTTCTCCCAACTCCGATTCGGGCTATGTGACCAGCTCACTCAACGCCGTTGCACACCACCACATTACTCCTCCCACCTCGCAGTCCAACTACAACAGTCTGCAAACTCTGAGCTTGCCGATGACCATAAGCACGCCTCAAAATATGAATGCTGCTGTCATGATGTAATAACACAAAGAGACACGGCTCCTGTGGGCACACAAAATCTACATTGTATGCCCATCTGTACATCTATTCGGTACCTGTCTATTGTTTTTCTTTTTCTCATGATTCTCATACGAGGGGAGCGGAGCTTGGGGGCATTTCATATAATTCCCAGTCAATGGGATCAGGCATTTCATGAGCAAGTCGGGATGTCTGGGCGTTCTCTTCCCTTATTTTTCTTCTCTTTTGTGGCGCCTCGCGCGCTGGCATGGTTCATATCTTCATGATCGTCTGGTGTTTTCAACCTATTTTTGTTTATTTGTCTGGAAGGTGTCCGGTGGAAGAGAGGGAAAATGATGGGCCTTGAGGTCACTGTCATGATGCGTCGACCGGAGCTGAGAAAAGGCATGTTAGAGCAGTCTCATGGAACATCAGAAAATGACTTGGGTCGTTGGTCGATGTTGCGAAAGTGGTCAGCGATGTGGTTGTACATAACCGTTCTGTCTCGACCTGGCTTGGAAACAGACCAAAAAAGGAAAAGGGCTAGATTCTGGATAAGAAAAGATACCAAGGCGCATTTTCACTTGACCAATCCTTTTCTGGCTCGTGCTGTTTTCGCTGTTTGTGCATCATGGAAACCGTACAAGTACATTCAGTGCGTGTCGTGAATGATTGAATAATGGCAGAACGCGTCGTGCACGGTGAATGACATCAGCTTCGGCGGGTTATGCTGCAGTGCTGTAGTTCTGCTTATGCTGTAAAGAGGCATGTTTGAGCTATGCTTAGAACTGTGTACAAGATATGCTTTTATAGATCAAATCCGCTAATGAGAATGCAGGTAAATCATAACCATGGTAAGGATAGCACGAGAGCAATGTTTCGATATAATTGGGAGCATACATACATACCCTCCATGTGTGCCGCGATCGATGAAGGAGAGCTCAATTTCTTTACGAGTTGTGGGTACTGGAAGTAATGGACATAGAGAGAAATAAGTTTGTTGGCTGTTAGCTGCTGCTAGCTGCCAGAACTGATTGATTTGATGGGTTTCACGCCCATTGCGTTATCATCTATGGCTTGCAACCCAGCGTAGATTCATACATTAAGAAAGTAGTAATGAAAAAATGGTCAGGGCATGAGCCACGTTGGCAGTAGCAGTGTACCGTCAACGAGCCCGAGCGATGATGTACATATTGCGAGATGCTTCTTGACAAGACACTCAGCTTGCTATAGCAATACCAAAACACAAAGGAGCATACAGTATGAGAACAAAAACGACCGCCACTGCATCACCTCCGTCTCCTTCTCCTCTTGCCAGAATCAGACCTCATGCCCTCCATCTCCACGGCCCTCACCTCCTTCTTACTCAACTTCAGCTCACCATTGCTGAAACGGCCCATTCCAGGCATATCAACCGCCAGCCCGCCCCTTCTACCACCACCCTTGGACCATTTACTCGGTCTGGGCCCCGCCGACGACTGCTTCGTCTTGCCAGGCGTAAGGGCCCTCTTCTCCAGAATAATGCCATTCTCCTTGGCCTCGCGCCGTCTCTTGTCCTCTTTGGCCTCCCGCGCGGCGTTGATGCCGCGCCGCATGTTGGTAGGCATCTTGCGCTGCGTGAAGATGCTATCTGTGGAGCCGAGCTTCTGCAGGCGCAGGTCGATGGTTAGCGCGCGGGTGCGGCCTTGGGCAAAGGCGGTCTTGTGGTCGCTGTTGTTGTGTTGTGAGGATGAGGATGAGCCGATTGCGTTGAAGGGGTTGCTGGCGGCGAGGATGTGGGATTCGGAAATGAGGCGCTGGAGCTCGAGGTCGTTGGCGAGGAGAGTCTTCGAGTCTTCGTTTTGGGGGTTGTCGTCGTCGTCGTTGGCGTTCTTGTTCTTGTTTTTATCTGTGGTAGAAGAGGAGGGAATGGTGGTTGTGTCCGGTGGCCGTGACGAGAGGTAGGCGCGCATTTCGCGCTTGGACATGATGGCGTTGGATGGGTGCAGGATGGACGTTGGCATGGGCTTGGAGTGGTCGACGACTTCGACTGTGGTAGCGGAGTTGCTGTTTCCTAGCAAGTCGGCGAGTTCGAGGTCTTGCACTTCGCTGTTGTTGTCGCTGTTGTCTATAAATAATGTCAATACAACCCAACTGTCAGTGTTCATGCCACTTTGCGATGCCACAAAACAATCGCCACATACCTTCTTCCCCAGACAAGCCTCCCCACCCGTCCTCATCCTCGTTCTCATCGTCGCTCGACCCAGAGTCTGATCGCATATCCTCAATCCCATCTCCTTGCTCGTCTCCATCCTCGTCCGCGGCCGCGGTGCTTTTGCTCTTCTTTGCCTTTGACTTGTCCTTCTTTTCAACATCATCGTCGATTGGCGCAAACTGGGCTTCAAAGTGTCTTCGGAAAATCGCTTGCGCGTCTTCCAGTACGGCTGCTGTTGCTGCTGCGTCGGGCGTTTTCTCGTCCTTAATTTGCGCTGGCTTGCGCTTCCTCTTGCCGAGGACGGCGGCAGCAGCGGCGGGGGAGGAGGCGGGCATCGTTTCTCGTCGCTGGGAATGTCAAGCTCCTTGGTTGAAGAGAAGAAGTCGTTGGTGGTCCTATAAGAAAGGTGTGCATAGATTGGTAACTATAGCAGGTTGTTGAGAAGCCGAAGCAATTGTATGCAAGAAGGAGCGGTGGAAAATCTACCGCACGTGGAATCAATGAATCGGGCTGGCACACTCAAAACTTTCTCTGGGACGGCCCCCGGAGCCGCGCTCGGCTTATGACTTTTAGCGGCTTCAGTGCAGTGGGCAGTATTGGACATAGCTGGAAGTAAGTAAGTACCCATGTATCTTTTTGATGCTTTGACTCAAAACACTCGTACACCTTTAACAACACATATAAATCTTTATCCTTGTATTGCTTTTTCACTTTCTCCTTCTGTGAGAAATTTCAAAATAAAAGAACCACAAGTCTCTTCCAAAAATGACAATCTTTCGCCCCTGCATAGACCTTCACGCCGGCCAGGTCAAGCAAATCGTCGGCGGAACCCTCGACGACGCCACGCCGTCGACGCTCAAGACCAACTTTGTCTCGCCGCACCCGCCCGCACACTTTGCGAACCTGTACCGTCAGCATGAGCTCAAGGGCGCTCATGTGATCATGCTGGGTCCGGGCAACACGGCCGCGGCGAGAGAGGCGCTTGCTGCGTGGCCGGGCGCGTTGCAGGTTGGAGGTGGGGTGACGGATCAGAATGCGCAGGAGTGGATTGTTGCTGGTGCTGAGAAGGTAAGGAAGGGAGAGAGGACTGCGACCTTTTTGTGTGAGGTGCGGGCTTGGTGCCTCCGTGGGATGAAAGACAAGAATTGGTTAAGATGGGTAATTCTGGTCTTGGGCGTCTGATCTTTATCGACGGACCGACTGGCCAAGATGAAATGGTTTTCTCGATATACACACAAAACGTACGAAGGCTAACAAGACGAGGGTTAGTAGGTCATCATCACGTCCTATCTCTTCCCAGACGCACACTTCAGCCAGTCCCGCCTAGACGCCGTTGTTGCTGCGCTGCAAGGCGACAAGGACAAGCTTATCATCGACCTGAGCTGTCGCCGGCAGCAGACCGCGGGCGAAGAACCAAGGTGGTTGGTGGCCATGAACAAATGGCAGACACTGACTGATATGGAAGTCAATCAAGGTATGTGACCGACCAACTTTCCTTCCTTTTCCCCGACATAGAGAGAGAGTGTGTATACACACAGAGCGGGCCCAAAGAAAAAGAAATCGCGGAAACTCACAGACTACGTCTTTCACTTTCTAGATACCATCAAACAGCTCGAGCCCTACTGCTCCGAATTTCTCATCCACGCTGCCGACAACGAAGGCCTGCAGCGCGGCGTGGACGAGGAGCTCGTCACCAAGCTGTCGCAATGGTGCTCCATCCCCGTCACATACGCCGGTGGCGGTCGCAACCTCGAGGATCTCGAGCAGGTCAAGGCGTTGAGTGCGGGAAAGGTCGATCTCACCATCGGCAGTGCGTTGGACTGCTTTGGAGGGTCTGGTGTGAAGCTGGATGAATGTGTTGCGTGGAATCGGCGCCAGGCGTAAAGTTTCATCAGCGCTGCTTATTGAAGTTGAGCTTTTTTATGGAATAGACCCCAAGTCAGATATCACAGCTACAAGAACTGAGTCTACCGCGCCAGAGGATGCAGCTAGGTCACAAATCTCAAAGCCTTGTCAATTCCAGGTCTATGCACGATATTCGCGGTTCGGGACTGACATCGAGACGACACCCATCACATTTAACACTATCTACCAAGACAGCATTGCCGTCTGTCTTGGAAAGTCAGTATGGCCTCGTTTTTCCCATACGCGGAATCTGCCATTTGAGTTTCCCCTCTCGCAAACGCTTCCACACTTTCCATTGTTCCTGAACAAGCCGAGAACAGCCACTCAATTGGCGTTGTTGAGGCGCCAATGTTCCAGAAATCGCTCTCTTGCAGTATCACGACGTGCTGAGGCGTATTGCACTGGTGGCGGACCAAGATTTACAGAGCCGTTGACAGCTGCGTAACTGGCTTGATTGGCCTTATTCTCTTCGGTTTGAAGATGATGAGCAGCAACGCCAATATGGCTGTTCACTGGCAAAGTCGAAGTCTTCTGGCCATTCGAATGCTTAGAAATGGAATGAGCAGTGACAGTCTGGCCCTGAGTCAACTGAGGGGCTCGGATCTTTGCAGAGTAATTATTATGACTGGCACGTGCAACCTGAATAGCGCGGCTTGCAGCTTGGAAGGCTTCTCGCTCTGTTTTCTCGTCGCGCAGTTTCAGGCGGGCATCAACGACTTGGCTGCAGAGGCTAGCCACTTGGCGAAGCTTCGCTTCAGCATCGAAATCACCTGCCGCGTGGGCGTTGTCTGCTGCTTGACTGTACGAGCGAGCTCGGTCCTCGAGGCTATATGTGTACTGCCAATCATTGTCTTGATAGACACTCGACATATCGATACCGATGATTTCTTTGGACATCTGGACATATTTCTCTCCAGTGTCTGCTACTGCGGCCCAGTGCGAGTTCGTAAGGCCACGCCTGGGGCTGGTAGAACGCTTGCTTTGGGCTGCAGGAATATTGAATTGGCCCAAAGGGACAGCAGAGGCTTTATCGATAACGGGCCGAGCTCCAAGGGAATGGAGCGTCGAGCTTCCTGCCCAGGACGAGTTGAGCAGATCACGCTTGGGGCTGGACGGTTCTTTGTCAATGTCCATAGGCTCACCCTCGGGACCGGCGAAACCAGAAGACGCATTAAGCGGACGGTATGAGTTGATGCCAGGCTGGACAGGACAGGGACTGGGGGCCGCTGTGGTCTCAAATGTCGAGTCAGTACAAATGTCAACTATCTCAAAAGTCATGGACCAATATAATTCTGAGAAGGTAGTCAAATAGGCAAAAGACGTACAGTTCTCACAGACATCTGACGAGGATTGCCGGGCATAGGGCCGCCACGACCGCCATGATCGCCGCGGTTGTCCTCGCGCCTGCGTTCCTGATTGGAGCGCAAAGTGCCTTGTCGCAGGTGTTGCAGGAACGCTCGAGCCGCTTGCATATCGCCGCGGTCCTGTAGAGGCGCCATTGTCTTGATCTTGTGAGTTGGAAAGCCTAAGACGCAGGCTTAGTAAACGCTTCTTGCATTAACCGAGAGAGAATAGAGACCGGGCAGCTAGTGGTCATTTTTGAGAGAGCGCCGAAAGAGACGAGCGCTTTCAAGACCATCAAAGCGAGCAAGTTCTAGGACACGTGCTTGAAGGTGCTAGACTCACAAGAATCCAGTAGCCAACCGAGCTGCTATTGAGGCAGATGTGTTGAATTCAATGAAATGAGATCAATGCAACACAAGGGATCCAAGAGGTGGGGAAAGGCACAACTGCCTATCACAGATATCAGCTGTCCCCCTCCCAGATGATTGTGGGGTGGGAGAGCAACGGCTGGTGGGCTGAAAGGTAGGAAGAAAGAATGGGTTGCAGAAATAGAATTCCAGGCTGTGAAAGGGTTTGTGGTGTATGCTTTGTCCGTGGAATAATGTTGCGTCGCTCTAGTCATCTCGTACTCGGTGGAAGCCTGCCAGTGCATGGACATGGCCAGTAGACTTTGGAAGGAACGAGGAAGAGCCATGGAAAAGAGCAGGCACAGCTTTGGAAGGCACGAATCTTCTGCAAGATAGGAAACAGGTTCCCCCTCTTTGTGAACGGAATCAGCCAGACACCATAATAGCAGCAACTCCGACAATGTACAGAATGCCACGGAAAATCCGTCACCTCGCTCCTTGCGCACCTTCAGGTACAATGGAAATTCCTATAGTGGCAGCAATAGCAACGGTTGAGAAGGTAGTCGTACCAGCACCGACAAATCCGTGCCTTAAAGCATTGACCGCGATGTTGGCGCTGCTGCTTCCGCTATTTTCTGAACAACGAACCATCGTACCGTGTGTATCTTCAGCTCTTCTTGACACGCTTTGGACCAATAGAAGTCTCTATGGCATTGATCTTGGTCTCGAAAAACTTGACCCGTGCAGCCTCGTCCAGCCAGACCGAATGCACCGGTGGCACCGTCCTGCGTACAAACTCAACCAGTGCCTTTGCTTGGGGGGGATAATCTGCGCGCAGAGCCACGCTAGTGAATCTCGGTATGCCCAGACAGGCGCCAAGTCTGTCCTCGCAGGCTTTCGAGAAGCCCACGAGCCGAATAGGCTCGGCGAGCTGTAGACATTTGGATGTCGCTGCGATCATTTGAGGCAAGTGGCTAATCAATGCTGACGGAGGTCCCGAGCGAGTAACGAAAATGACAGCATATTCAGGCGGCCCTGGCGCCTTTTGTGTGGTCTTAGACTCGGATGCAGGCAAGGCCGAGCCATGAAGCTGAAGAGTTCTCGTGATTGTGCTCAAGCCAACATCGACGCAGGATGCGACATCTGGTGCTGGGGGTGGTGGCGGCACGGCAGAGTCTGTCTCCAAAGCAGCATCCTGGTCGTGTTTCCTCTTCCGCTTGCTGCGCTTTCCTTTGGATGGTATGCTGTGAGCTTGACGGTGCTGGCCAACGGGAGACAGGACGCTGAAGAACCCGAATCAGCAAAACTTGTCCCACTTGGTGGATACGGAGATTTAGATGCCAGCTTTCCGAGAACGGTGCGCCCGAAGGGAGTGACTCACAGGCAAAGAAGCTCTAGTATCGAGTCCTGGTCTTCTTGTGAGATTTTGGGCCTGATGATCGGGTCAGAGACAATCGAAATGAAATAGCATCTCATTCTACGTATCTTACCATTCAATCTTGGAAAAAGGCGTGTCAAGCTGGTATAACGTCTTTGTTTTCTCCATGTTGATGGAAGAACAGCGCCTTCGCACTTCAGTGCGTACGTTAAATCAAAAAGGATTGATGTCTTTGTTCAAACAGGAACCCAGGAATTGGAGCACTTGCAAAGAAGTTTTGGGCCGCGGTCTTGGACTTGAGGGCTCCGGGTTAGGGTCTTGAACCCAGTGCCAAGGTTGTCATGGAGTACAGCCTGAGCTCTGTGCCATTCAATCATCTGAACTGAGTAGCATTCTTGTATCTAGCGAGATGTTGGGTAGGCGTAGGTTGATAGGGTTTTTTTGGGGGGGAGGGAGGGGTTTTTTTTTGTTTTTTGTTTTTTTTTGGGGGGGCGATTTGGAAAAAAAAAACCCCAAAAAAACCTCTCAACTGGCAATGTCTCGGAACAAATCTTGCCTCGTTTCTGGCCTGCGTCACAGCCGCCACAGATGTTGTCATGGACAAACAGCGCCATAAGAGGGGACTCTGTGCTTGCAAAGTGACCAACATTGGATACATTCAAAGCATTTCCACGAGGAGTCTTGCTTTCAGCGTTATGGTATGGCCAGTGACGCGAACAAATCGGATCGCATGTACTTTTGCTGTACAAAGCCGAGGAGAGAAGACCTACGCATCTAGGCAAGTGCCTCGCCGCCATCTTTAGCCATTTCACGCTAGAACTGGGCTTGCTTGCTTGCCAGCCGTATTCAACTACTCAGCTGTGTCACCAGTCTACTGGGTTATTGCTTACGAACCTGTCCCGCTGTACGCAGGCGTCGACGTCTGAAATCCCACGCTGTTCAAGAAGCGCACCAAGACAGGATAAAGTAAGAGAGCGGAATGGCCATCTAAAACAATTGGGATTCGGAAAGCGCCCCACATGGTTGAGGTTGAAACCTACAGTATTCTGCATGCAGGACAGTCTTGCCAAGATGCCAGACGATGGCAGCACTGGTGGGTTAGGTGAGTTTTGTTTTGTCGATGCCAGCAAGTCATATTGAGGACCATCTTCCTTGGACGGCAGAGCACAGTCAGGCTAAGTCTTCGCTTGTTTGTGGAAGCACATGTAAAATGGACCGCAACAAGGCTAGCCTAAAGTATAATTCCCAGCTGTGCAGAAGAAATGCCCCGTGGATCGTCAACAACCGCGGGCTACGCTGGTACCTGAGAGCTTGCTTATTGTTTCAGCAACCCGTTCAATATATAATAGGATGCCCAGTGTCCCAAGACGTGTCGAGGTTGAGGTGACTAATATGGGTGGGAATAGTAACGCTGACCAGTCTTGTCTGTCCTAAAGCTGTCTGGTCGCTACTTACGTTAGTCAGCCAGTCGGTTTTGAGCTTACATCACAGCCAACTGGAGCGCGACGTGCCAGACCCACTGTAAGTGACTGATAGTGGCCCCGACTTCGCTAGACGCGCCCCTCCCCACCGGTCCTTACCCCGCCATTGAACCCTGGCCAGCAGCATTCGAGCCATCCCCCCAGCACAGCACCAAGCACCCATTCACACGGCAAGTGCGTTCATCCCTCTGAAGCAACTCTTTCCTAGACTTTTTTTTTGGCCAGCCTGATGTCAACCTTGGCATCGCAGACCACCAGACACAAGCGCCGTTTCTCTTCGCTTTCTCAACCCCTCCAGCCCCGCTGATATCCAACATCTCACTAGACCAAGGCCGTTTTGGCAGCTCGGAAGCCACTGCGACAATAAGCCTTGCACCCCACAAAGACACATTACACCATCATTGTCATCCCAGACATGCCCATACGCCAGTAGCTCCCGAGCTCCACTTCAGCCTTGTCTTGCCTTGCCCTGCCTTGCGCAAGTTTGGTGGGCTTGCACATTTGAACCCAACAGGCTTCCCTACAAGCGCAGCATACTGAAAGCATCACTAACCTCGTCCTGGCGATACTTACTGTCTGGACCCCTATTCAGCACGCGCTCTGCTGCAGACTGCGTTCCCCAGCTCCAAGGCCTTTGTTGCATTCTGGTGTCCCCAGTCATCGTCCCAACTGCAAGCCACATGCTAAAGCCGCGCATACCAGTTTACAGCAGCCTCCAGCGCTGGATGCGACAGAGCAAGCATAGCTACACTGTCCCAGGACTTGCTGCCATCTCTTGATCATATCTGCCCGTGGGCCTGTTGCCTGCACAAATGGACCAACCTGCTCCCTCCCCAACCGAGTCGAGAGGTCGTGCCGTCTCCTCTGAACCTTGTTCCACCCGACCGAATCCCTTTGACGACGACGCGTTCTCTGCTCGCAAGCGACGCCGCACGTCCCTGAACGGCGCTTCTCCCAGTCCATCTGCCAGAACAACCACGCGATCTCCGCGCGCCCACACACCACAAGCCCCGTCCGCTGACAGCGACGCGAGTATGACAATGGGCTCTACAGGTCGAATCCTGCAGACACCAGAGCCCGAGACTGAGCAAGACCCCGAACTTAGGTCCAAGCAGCCTGGCTCAGAGTCCAGATCCACCAAGATAACACTGAATCTCAAGACTACAAAGCAGAACAGCACGTACGATGCCTCACCTACACGCTCGACTGGACTTGAGGAGGACCTCCGAGCTGTACAACAGCAAGACATCGACATAAGAGCAAGCGTGGAAGATGGCGACGGCGACGGCGACGCCAGCATGTCACACGCATCCTCTGAACATGCAGGTGTGTCCTCGCACATACTGGAAAACGACGACCCTCCAGTAGAGATTGTCGACGTCGATGAGGGCGATACACAGAACAATAATATCCATGCTGTCCCAGCCACGAATGAGGTCGCTCAAGTGGCTATGTTGGAGGACGGTAATCCATTCGACACGTTCCCTTGCCAGCCAGGCGAGCTCTTTTCAGAATCATTACCCAAGCTCTGCTCGCATCTTGTCAACGGTGAGCACGTCCTAATGAAAATTCAAGGAAACCCGTGGCATGCTAACCACTTCCTTTGCATAGGCCATGCTGGCGCAAATGCCATGAGTAACTGGATAGAAACTTTTCTTTCCTGGGCTGAAGCGAGAGATCACAACGCATTGCGGGAAATCTACACGGAATACAGCGACTTTTGGCAAATGATACCTCAGCTAGTTTGGCAATACTCGTCACCCTTGAGGTAAAACTCCCACGCTTCCTGCAGCGATGATCTTTGGGGATGATTGCTAATATGATTTGGTCCATAGAAACCCGTTGGCGCGGAGCCATCAGTGGCATCCGTTTTACTATGAGCTGCATAAGTCCTTTGCTCGGCTTGCCGCCTATTTTGTCGACTTCGATGCAACATGGTCCGCCGTCGCGGGCGATGATCAAGAATGGCAAGACCTTGTCTCGACCCAGTATATCGCACATTTGCATGTCCTCTTGAACGACTATGCACAAGTGCTGATGCCCAACACGTTTGCCGCGGACATCGACAGACCGTGGCACGATATGATGCTTCAGATCCTTGATGCCTTTCGGCTGGCACCTTGTCCAACGAGCTCGACCGCACCCCCCGTAGACTCTCTGTTGCAGCTTGGGCTTGTATTGGCTGACAAGGCACCTCAATGTCCTCGCGCCCTCGAAAGTCTGGCGCCTCTGTGCGGATTCATATCTGGCTTTGCTCGCGCCGAATTGCGCGGTTACCCACCGGTACCGCGGCTTCTGGACGAATACCCGGCCGGGTCTGTTGTTATGCAAGGTTATGATCTTTTCGAGGCTGGCTCTCGTGCCTTGGCAATCTGTATCGACAGGAGTGTCAACCAAATTGCGCCTAGCACTGCGCTTGACTTACTCAATGGATTTAGGGACATGTTGCGATTCTGTTTGCAAAATGGGCCTGAACAGGCCATAGAATGCATCTCGCGACACCAACATGAGCACCCGGAGATTCCTAAAGAGGAGACAGTCAAAGTCATTGTCTACGAATGGCGTTTGCAAATACTCACACAGCTCATCATGACGAGTCAAATGCATCTAAGGATCATGGCAGCCCAAACCATGTGCTCGGATATGGTACGCATTTGGAAAGATCATCATGATGATGTGTTGAGACTTTCTCAACATCCAGTCTTGCGTCACTTTTCAGAACGGCTCAAGCAGTCGCAGGTCATTTCGTACATACTCGGTCCGACTTGTCATCCTGAAGTCACCGCGCAGAGCTATAATATCATCGGCTTCTTGTTCGCGTCTCACACCTTCGCAGACGAGCAGATGGACCTGATGTGGCGTACAGTGACCACATGCCAGATCTCCGGTGTTTCGGACAGTCTGCTCATGGTGATTGCAAACATCTGCAATCTGTTTACACTCGAGGACTTCCTGCGCGTATTCCAAAAAATTCAGACTGTCCGTATCGAGGACTTCACGCCCACCATGAAGGACTTCTGCGACAAGCTCATCTCGCAGCTGCTCGAGAAAAATGAGATCATTGAAGATCTGTTGCCTTATTCGCTCATGTTCAGGTTGTTGCGGGAGTCCTCTGCTCCTGGCCCGCTATTCTTCCGGACTGTGCAAAAATGGGCTTCGAATCTAATACTACAGCTCATCAAGCGGGGCCCTTCATTGGAAGACCGACAACGACTGATACAGGATTGTCTCGCCGATATCACTCAACGATCGCGGTATACTCTAGGCAGTTTGGGAGGGCTCTTGCTATTATGTCGACCGGGGACCCGAGAACGAGACTTACAGCAGCTTGTAGCACAATACGATTTACCACCGCTTCTCGTCGACGAACTCGAGCATGCCATCACCTCTCGCGAGGAGCATGGCATACTCCACCTTATCAGCGGCCAAGAGAATGCAGCTCGCTTGGAACTACTCACAAATGTCTTCCTCCAAGGGAGCCTCATCCCAGAACAACTTGGACGCAGGCTGTGGGACCTACTCGTCGGTCCACAGGCTGCTTCACATGAAGACCGTGATTGTGCCTGGCAAAAGCTCAGCGTTGCGCTGAGGAACTCTTCTGGGAAATGCTTTGTTGAAACATGCTTCACCAATTACTTTCCAACACTACCTCCTGCTCTATTCCGAACGGGATCTCTCGACTTTGTTCTGCAGAGAGTTCTACCACTTGTCAATGGCGATAACAGCTTCATCCTCGAAGATGATAAATCAGGAGATCATCTCGGCATTGAACAACTTTGGAGGATTGCCCTGACTGCTCCAGTTGACACAATTGAGCGACGGGCAATAACTGCCCTTGTCAAGGATGTTTATCTGGAGAATCGCTCAGTCCTGCACATGCCCGTCCATCGAGTGCGGAAGATTCATCTTTCACTTGTCAGTCGATGCATGACTCAATTGTCTTCTGCTGCGAAGTATTTGACGACATGTGATGATGCAGTGATCCGTGCCGTCGGCGATACCGACGCGGTCATGGGTACTGACGGTCTGTCAGTACTGGAGCAAGAAATGCTGTTCACACGCACCTTGACCATTGTCCGCGAGTTTCACAACATCCACCAGAAAACGCCGCGTTTTTCTTCTCCCGATCTCAGGTCGTTCGTGCTTCCGGAAGTAAATGATGTCGAGGGAGACTCAGCCGAGTTGAAGTTCCAGTCATTTGATGGCAGTATGCAAACAGACGTCAAGCCTCTTTCTATTGGTCGCCAAAACACAGCGGGATCCTTGCTGGCCAGTATTCGTGATGCAACCGGTTTCGACAATTATCGCTTATACTACAAAGGTCGTCCTTTTACGCCCTCAGAAGGTGACATCTGTCGGTCTCTGGAGGATCTTCAGATTCACAATGGGCTCATACTTGTCAAGCGAGAAATGGACGCCGACGAGTATCCAGTCCATGCCAGGCCGGGCTCTTCTCCCGTAGAGGTTGAGATCATGAAGCATTTTGAGGAATTGTGGCAGTATCTGGCGTTGAAAGATGATCTGGCTAGTGAAGTAAGTGTCCGCTTTCCCGGTTGAACAATGGAGGCCGTTCTAACACCAGCGTACAGCTATACTCTTTTCTCATCACCCTGCCGGTGAGCGAGAAGATTGTTGATATGGTCGCCAACGATGATATGCCATATTCTGATGTCTTTCCTATTGGGCAACCTTTGAAGTCACTCTACGCTCTTCATGCAATCCGAGAACACTTGAGCTCGCTTTGTCCCGCACAGCAGCCTGAAGAAGTTGAAAGATATCAAGTTGCTTTGCGGCGGGCTCTGACACTGATAGTGTCTGCGCTCTGCGACCACCAAGTAATCAGCAAAATTTCTTGCGAAAGTCTCAAAGCTGCACTAGCTTTGCAGCTAGTAGAGCAACTCCTCACCATTCTGGGAGGTAAGAACAGGGATGAACTATTTTGCTTGCTCATAGATTAACTTCGTTTCCAGATCCAATGCGGCCGGTAGAGACGGCGGACTTTCTCGACGATGTTCTGAGTAACAGACTTGTCAACATACTATCGGACTCTCTTAGCATGGAGTCTACTTTCGCGGTCAATAACTTGACATCTACTACATTCAGAGTCATACTTGATATTTGTTCATTGAAACGAGACCTCTGGGAGTCTCTGCAGTCGAAACTTGATTTAGGGGACGCAATCTCGAGACTTCTTCTTGACGATACAAGAGCCACCATAAGGCAGTCAACAGGCGCTGCCATCAGCGACAAGGTTCAGCGCAGTCTTAGGTAAGTACGATTTATTAGTCTCTCTTCCAGATCGATCCTAATCTTGTGGTCAGCACGTCGGTTGTGTCGGCAGCGGAGTTTAGAGACCTGTTCCGACCCCTTTTGATCGATTTGATCCCTCGAGCCTTGATCCAGCCTGCAGAATCACGAGAGCTGTTCGATCTTCTAGTGATACTATTGACTGGTCCACCAGCCACAATTTCGGCAGTCCCAGGTCTCTCAACTATTGTAAGACGCTTGTACGAACTGCTCTTGCAATATAAGCCCTCTGAAAGCGCAGGCATAGCTATCAGCTTACTGCAGACGAGTAGGGAGGAGGAATTTCTAAGCCAGGCTGCGCATCCTGGAGCCCTCGATCTGGGCGCCTTCGGCCTCATCAATCTGTTACACACGCTGTTGTGTGACCAGAAAGAAACCAGATTGTACGAAAGACTGCATGTCAAGTATGTGGCCAGATAATCCATGTGTAGCTCGCTCGATCAACATAGTCATATGCTAATATGCCTTTAGCTCTGGGACAGAACTCTTCTGGCGCCACTTGTTTACGCGCCGTTGGACAACACGAAATCTGCTCTGGACCGGCGATCTCATTTACAATGAGCTCTCTAGGGTTCGACTGAACAACATTGTCTTGACGCTTGTAGGGCGAGATTTGTTTCAGTTGGCAACATTCTTCGACAGTCTCGCCATCTTGGTGCCCTATGTAGCGGACGAAAACGACAACTACAGTTCGTGGGCCTCTTCATTTGTTCTGGAATCTGCAAGTACTCACGCTCATTAGGGCCTTATCGCTACGACTTGCCATACGCTTTTGACAGATCCAAGGAGATTCGGGCTGCATGCGGCTACGCAGGGCTCAGAAATCTGTCCAACACCTGCTATCTCAGCTCACTGTGCACGCAGCTCTTCATGAATTATGGTTTTCGACAATTTATGCTCAGCATACCGGTTGACAGAAAAGATCCCTCCCAAGAGTTGCTTTGGCAAACACAGAATCTTTTTGGGCAACTACAAAGCAGTCACCAGCGCTTTGTGGACCCCGAGGCTTTTGTGTGCAGTATCAAGACATACGACGACGACATGATCAATATCCATAATCAGATGGACGTGGAAGAGTTTTTCAATCTCCTGACTGACCGCTGGGAAGGCCAATTGCGTTCGTCAGAGGCTGTGCGAAGATTTCGCTCCTTTTACGGTGGACAGCTCGTGACACAGACCAGATCCAAAGAGTGTGAGCATATTTCAGAGGTCATGGAGCCATTCTCGGCCATTCAATGCGACATCAAGGGAAAAAAGAACCTTCTCGAGAGTCTTGAAGCCTACGTAGATGGGGAGCATATGGAGGGCGACAACAAATACAAGTGCTCGAGCTGCGATCGGCACGTGGACGCCGTCAGAAGGTCGTGTCTCAAGGAAATTCCGAATTCCCTGATATTTCATCTGAAACGATTCGACTTCAATCTCCGGACACAGTCACGTAGCAAAATTAACGACTATTTTGCGTTTCCAGAGCGGATCGACATGCGGCCATACACGGTTGAGCACTTGAGCAACTCGCCAGGCGGCGATACAGCAGACTTGTTTGAACTTGTCGGAGTCCTTGTTCATGCTGGAACTGCAGAGTCGGGTCACTATTACAGTTTCATTCGTGAGCGACCGACGTCGCGTGAGGACGCAAATTGGTTCGAATTCAACGATGACATGGTGTCGCCATGGCATCCATCAAAATTGGAGGCATGCTGCTTTGGTGGTACCGAAGCATCCTGGGAACATGGCTGCGCGCCTATTGACAAGAACTACTGCGCATACATGCTCTTCTACGAACGGTCGTCAGCACTCGAAAAGAAGCAGCAAGACTTGCAGCAAAGTGGCATGCCAAGTCCCGCTCAGAGCCCGCTGTCCGGTCCTTTATGGAACATCATCCGCGATGAGAACCTTCGGACATTACAGAGACACTGCCTGTTTGATCCAAATCACATTAAGCTTGTGCATGCCGCTCTAGAGCGACTGTCAGAGCTGAACGAGGGTTCGTGCTCGAAGGACCATCAACTCGAGACTACGGCGATTGAGGTGGCAGTTGCACACTTGGATCAAGTTGCGTCACGCGCGAAGGATGTGCCTGGAGCTGAGAGACTAGCTGATCAGATAAAAAACATGGTGGACAGTTGCCCAGACTGCGCTCTAGCGGTATACGAATACTTGAACATCAGTCTCGAAGCATTTCGCAGCTTGGTTCAACGTAATCCCGAAGCTATTGTTCGCAAGTCCACCGCCAGCATACTCCTCAAGGCCTTGAGTTCCATCAAACGCGCCTACCCTAGGGACTATTGCATTGGAGCACTACCAACGGACGACTATCCGGATGACGTTGTTAATGGCATGTGCGGTATGTTTGACATTATTTGGGAGGGTTTTCACTATCTCAGTCTTCACCGATCATGGCCAGAGGTTTTTGGACTCATGGCAAAATTTGTCTGTTGCGGGAAAGACGAGTTGGTGGCATTCTTGACCCGAGGCTTTTTGTCAAAGACTCTGTTGATTTTCATCACAGAGTATTTACCGGAGTGTGACAAAGATGCCCAGTTCAGCAAGTTCTGCAATCTTTTGAATCGCAGGCCTAATCGACTCCCCTGCTACGTTTCTGTCATCGAGCTCCTCAAGAACCTCCTTATTCAAGTCACACCAGAGGCGCCGATTGGTAGCGAAATAGAGCGCGAACAGCGGTACCAGGACCACCCAGATGAGCCAGTGCGAATGACTTTGGGCGAGGTCATTTATCTAGATCAAACGCTCCAATTCGGCAGCAACGCTCTGATGGAGAAGGTTATTTCACTGAACCAGAACACAGAGGCTGTCAACTCAATCATTGTGCATATATTGGACCGAAGATGGCACATCAGAGACAGCGTACTGAACACGCTACTCGCCAACACCGCGGCGACGAAGGACGACTTTGGGGGACGAGGCCCCTATCTTCGTGCCGCAAAAGTGTTTCGTGATGCGAGCCACGACAAGAAGCATGTAGATCAACTCAACCAGCATATTGCTGAGCAGAGCATCTATCTGGCGAGAAGTGAGCCCGAGGACGTGTGGAATTTCTTCAAGGATATTTCTACGGGACTTGAGGATGCGTCAGAGATTGCTGTCCAGGCATACATGCAGCGACTCAAGTACTTGCCTATGTGGGCCCCAGCCCTACTGGTGCATCACGATCCAGCTGTGGCTGTTCAGGTAGAGTCAGTGTTGCAGAACGAGATTTTCCGACATGGTCCCAACCCAGAAATTGCGGAAGGAGTAGAAAGAGAGCAAATTGCTTTGGCAATCTCAGAGTGTGCCAGGCAACTGGGACAAAATCTCTGCGAATTTGCCAACGAAGCATACATCAAGGGTGACCAGACGGTGTCTAGTCAAACCGTGACTTTGGTGCAACGCGTGCTGGGACTCTGTGCTCCATACTTTAACGCAGAGGAAGAGCCAGGTACAGAAGAAGCACAGGCGTACCTACAGAATTGTGCCGGTGAGTCCCGTCTCCCATGTGCAATACGATCTCGCGAAAATCAAGTGCTAACCAGACATTTGCCGTAGTCATCGTTGATCATTTGCGTCGTCTTGGCGTTGACATCCTGGAGGACGACGGATCCGGTATGTTGTCCGAAATGGCAAACTGAATAGAAGCGCTTTCACTAGGTTGTGTGCTGACTTTTATGCATTTCAAAGAATGGGAGAATTCTTTTGCCTCTTCTGATCAGATGGAGAGCCAAGCGGATGACGATATGAAAGATACGGACATGTGAAACACCAGCAAAGGAAACAATTCATTCCGTGGTGTGACTGAACTTGTGGTCGTCCATATCTCTTAGCGCTGCAATCGGGAGATTTGAGTGTAAATTTATGGGTACGGGCTCTGGGTTCATGGCTTTTATTCTTTTCCCTGGTTGCCTTTCTTTCTTGTTTGTGTGTTTTCCAATTTTGCTCCAGTATCGCGACTTTAGTTCAGCGTACCAAACCTCGTCCGCTTGGCAGCAACAATGACTAACGATATGGCGTACTGCACTGGCATTACAATACCCGGGGTTTTGGGTTTACACAGCACGGAAAGAGAGCATTGGTCGGTTGGGCAAAGCTGGCGTCAAGGCGTGGAATTAGCGGCCCTCATTGAACGGGCTAGAAGGAGAGAAGACATGTTCTGTCACAAATGGTACAGATAGGATTCAAAGACCAGTCTGTTATGATGGCGATGCAGAGGATCGCGCATCAGAGTAATTATTCTACTCGATAGTTCAAGAAGGCATCTTATTATGCGCGGGGCTTTGTTCTCCGTCTAAGTTCATGGTTTCTGCTATAGTGCTACCCAATACTGGAGCGGTGCCAACTTTGTACAAGACACGGGTTATTCATGATGTGGTGGCGTCAGCACTTTACGTACACGGTGATTAAGCAGAAAACCTGGAGGAGACTTGTATGGTAGGTCACATCACGTACAGCACAAGACCAGAAAGCAGCCAGCCATTCCTGAGTGCTATTTCCCAAGCCGTCATTTAGGATCATGTTTCGTAAGCCCCTTGCATTCTGAATCATCCACAAGGCGTTGGGGCTATTCATAGACAAGAGGCAACTTGAAGCTTATCTCAATACTCATGGCGAGCCAATGCATCCGTCCCGAGTCCAAATGCGGGACCACCCCTCGCTCATGTCGAGCAAGCATCCATGATTACTATGAGGGCAACGTTATCCAAGGCGGTGGTGTAAGCAGACAAGCAGATGTGCTTGCTTACAGCCCAGACCCGAGCCAAGGGAAGAGACTGAAGACGGAATCGAAACAAAACAAAACAAAGTTAGGCCAAAGAAAGATCTCGCTTCATGGTAATAAGTCTTGGGCGGTTATGGAACCACTCAAAGGCGGTTGTCGTGGGGTATATGGTGTGAATGATTATAGAACGTGAATGGAAAGTGGAGTGTTCTGTCGTGCTTCAGAGAGGGTCATGGTAGAGACATAGGCCATGGTCATCTCAGCAGAAGCAAGCAAAGCAGTCTTTGACGTCGTTCTTCTGGACCCAACCGTGCATGTGCTCAGAGTACATAGTACAGAGCACAGAGTACAAAAATAGAAGCACACTTGGATGCTGTACATGGCACACCCGCGTTTCCACACGCCCACACGTCGCGAAGCCCGGTTCCTGCTTGATCATCCACAGAAACATTTGCCGTAGCTTCGAGGAACATCGAAGGCTGCGTGTGTGGTTGGACGCTGCCGTGTGCTTGAGAGAAATTCTCCGCTGTGGCATGTAGGGTTCTTGATGCAGTACCAGACTTCTAAATATGGCCAGGCGGCTAGGCGCTTTTCTCTTCCAGATCCATGCGCAACATGTTGCTTGGGGCACATTTCCTCCCTGCTCCCCACAATAAAAGACAGTGACGAGTCTTCGCAAGCATACTTGCTGTAAAAGTATCAGTCTCTTCTCGCTTCTGATTCGCTTGTCTTGCATTGATGCTTGCACGGTGCATCGGCAAAGCAAGATGGCCTACAGCACGTTGCAGTTTGATGGCCAAGAAGGGCTGTCTCCACTACGGGTTTGGTAGCATTGCTTCGTTCCCAATGGTCAAACGAGGAAGAGCGCTGTCTGTCCGCCTTGTCTCTGTGGCCTGGACACGGACGACGACGAGGACGCCTTGGAAATTGCCAGTTGGAGTGGCTGTCGACGACTTTGTGGATCCTGCTCGTCTGACATAATGGCTTGGGGGTCAGGCAGAGGAGTGTGGTACACACCCCGCTCCCCCGCTAGTAGCAGAAGTGCACTGAGCGATCACACAGCTAGGTTGCCTCTGATGACCCTCTCGCTGACCGAAAAACAGCCAGAAGAGGCAATCGTTGGCACAGGGGAAGTAAGTGGACGGGAGAGGGAAACAGCAAGAACAAAGGCCCCTCCCTTCCCAACGACAACACATGGCGACTCTGTAAATCCCAAAGTGTTCCGCCATGATAAGCATTATAATCAGCATCTCTAGCCCAACCCGTCGAGGCATTCTCACCATTGTTAGGCACGGTTCGTGCCGCTCATCAACCCCCTTTGCGAAACGAAAAAAAAAATACAAAAAAGGAAAAAGGTCCCAGGAGCTTGGCAGACAGGAACCGGACACCCCGTATGGGCCGAATGACTAGCTTTCTGTAACGCAACTCCTGTGCCGCTGCTGCAGCGTTTCGAGATATTTCGTTTCATCCACTCGTCTTGTTTTTGTTTTGGTTTTGGCAGGGTGGGCTGCAGACCAGGGGTGGGGGAGGGGGGCAGAAACAGCCTTCTCACTCACGCGCATCCTCCGTTTCGACTCCTCTGCTACTCTGTACCTTTCAAGAATTGATATGTTACCCATTCTTTAGCCCCCAGAGGCCGTGACAAGTCGCCTCTTGCAACGCTTTCCCACACTGTCTCATCCTGTCATGGACGTCGATTGATGTCAACGCTTCCTCACGAATCTCCTGGTGTCTTTTTCTCTTCTTGGCTCATTGTCCCCAATAACAAGAAGCCTTGCCGGTCAAGCAGCATTTCTTTACACTCACCTCCATGCCATACTTTTGCTCTCTTCTTACAAGTAACATCGCTGCCTTTCTTGTACACAATATCACTTCCTAAACCGACCCAGCTTAAGCAAGTCTCATCGAGATACCCAAGCAACTATGAGTCTCAAGAGCCAACTACCCACGCGTCTCGAGGCGGACGCTTGCATCCTCGAGGCGAACAGACTCCCCTCCTATCTGGTCCCAGCGCTCGAATATGTCTCTCGGCGTCTCGCAGCAAAGGGGCTGCAAATCACACTGGTCGTAGCCACAAGAGACTACCAGTTCCCGAGCCTCGTCACCAAGAACCACAGTCGCGTTTCCGTCTGTGTACCTACCATGACCCCAGTGACGCCCTCCTCTCCTGTGGACGCAGCCTGCTCATCCGGCCTGATCACCATCAAATCTCTTGTGCGCAACAGGCGACACTCGCGAAGCACAGCAGCACACCACACCCAAGGGCTTGCAAAGCTGGTGCGCACCACAACTGCAAGAAGTGGGGCTGCCTCGCATGGTCTCAGAACCCCAGCAACACCAGCATCGGGCATCACCACCACCTCGAGCGCCTTTCAAATACCATGCACAACCCCTGCAACAGCCAGAATGTCTCTCGAGCAGCAGCGGCCGCCTCTTCGCTTCATCCATGCCACACCCTTGCCAGCTCACGCACACAAGCTCATCGCTAACACGCTCGCGCGCGCAACCCGCAAGTTCTGTCTGGCGGCTCCGCTGATGGCGCATGAGCCATCTGCGTTCCACATCCCGCCGCTTGTGCTGCACAGCTCGATTCTACAAAACGAAACGCTGCACGCGTCAGAAGGGCTGACGGTCCTTTCGTTGGATGCTTTGTACACCTTCAAGGCAGGACTGTCTCATTATGCTGTTCAGCGGGCGGAGTTTGGGAGCCATTTCAGACTTGAGGATGCCGTTGACGACCTGAGACGCTATGTGCTGTCTTCTGTCGGCGGAGGGAAGCGTCGCTTGCTAAAGAGCACTCTGATGTCGGCATATAGCTGGTTAGGTCCAGTGAATGAGACAGCCCTAAGCGATGTCATGACCATGTACTCGCAAGCATATGGCAGTGCGATGGAGACGGGCGTCCAAGACGATTTGGCCCAGCTCAACGATGGCCCAGCTCTTGCTGCGTCTGTGGCTCTTGCAAAGGTTGTGGATGGAAGTGCCGCCATCAAGACATCGAAGCCATTGACTGAGCTCCCACGGCAGGCTACTGCGAGGCTGAACGCGACGACCATCAAGACTGTTCCGCGATCTTCGTTGGCTTTGGTTGCATCTCCTCCCGCTACGCCTCACACCCAGAAAGTTATATCCACTCTTGCGTCAGTAGCAGCTTTGCCTGCTTCTGGCTACTCTGTGCAGAGCCAGCTGCTGCTGCCGTCTATGTCGGCGCAGAACTGGATCCTTGAGGAGCAGTCTCCTATATTTGACAAGGATCTGGTCAACGATGCGGGCATCTGGGCTGCAGAGACGTCGACTACTGCTGCCAAAATGGACATGGAACCCGTCGATGAATCGAAGACCGAGGAAGTTTGTGTCATGATGGCTCAACATCCTTTGCCGGCCCTACCACCAGAGGCATCGGACATACCCATGACCCTTGTACACGCTTCTATTGAGCCAGCTCTGGCCTCTCCGGCAGCTACAGCGGCAAAGACTCTGCGCAGGGCATCGCCGCCAGCACTCAGAATCCAGACAAGCTTCCCAGCTCCGCTCAAGCCAACGGCGCAACGAAAGAAAACGCCCATGCCGGCATCCTTGCTAGTAGCACCAATATTGCATGTAGCAGATGACATCCCGATTGAAATTACCATTCCTGAATCTGACAACGAAGCTGAGTACGATGCCAACCTGACAGACTTCGAGGACGCCGACCTGACTGCTCGATCGCCGGTCAAGACACCTGGAGGTTCGATGTGGCTGTGCATCGACGACATACTGAGCAGCTATGCACAACCGCGGTCGCCATTCGAGCACAGACGCAAGATCTCCTGTCTTTTTGATGCGGTCTCTCCTCTTCGGGAGAAGGCTGCCCCTATGACGCCAAATGGATATGATGATATCTCGCCTATCACGAGGGGCGAGTGGGGCTTTCTCATGGTCGGTGACCAATTTCGGACGCGGACAGCCACGGTGATGTGTGTATAGGCTTGTTTTCCATCGATGAAAGGGGAAGCATACTGTGGAGTTGCAGGAAATATTCTTGTGGTATTCTTTTGATTCAGCGCATGTGCGTTTTGATATGGCGTGTGTCTGGTGACCACCCGTGTTTAACTTCATCGTCCAAGAGCGAGATACAGTATATTTTTTTTCTGTAAATAATTATTCCAGCTTCTCAATTTGGCATCATGAGAGTCGCAATGCTATACTTCGTTCCTCAGAATCTTCGTAATAGGCTTCCGTAATATGGGTTTTATGTAAATGTAAACCGAATACCCACTTCGCAATGAATTAGGGGAAAGCCGAAGTAGTAATGGCCAGGCTGTACTGACTCATCTGAAGCCATACTTGGAGCCAGCCTGCTTTTGTGTAGCGCGATTTTTGGCAAAGTTTTCTTCCAGAGCGTCCTTCTGTGTTTGGACCTGGTTGACCAATTGCTGCAGACTGTGCTTGCCCGGCTTGATGGCCCGTAGGGGGTTGTGTTGCTGGGCATCCAGGGCTCCCGTGGCGCGGAGCTCTTCGTTGTGGCGGTATTCCTGGTCCAAGTTGAAGTTGATGACAGACTTTGCCGTGGCCTTGCTCCCTCCGCCACCGCGACCAAAGAGCTCGCGTCGCGCAACTGGATCCAGGTTCAGGTCGTCTGCTATTGCACCAAGAGAGTCCGGTTGGGCGTTGCTCGAAACTGCATATGTCTGAGGATAACTCTCGTACTGGGCTGGCGGCTGTGCATAGTAAGCTGAAGATGTATTCTGCGCTGCCGCTCCATTGTCGTAACTCGTAAACTCAGCTTCGTAAGGCATGTCTTCTGGCAACGCCGTATCAACAGTCGGAGTCTCGTCTGCGAAAGAGAACAGCGAGGCCGTCTTCTTTGGTGGCGGAGCAGCTTTGGTCTCTTCTGACGCTGCTGCCGCTGAGCTCCTTCCTGACCCCTCGGCAGGCCCTGACGCTGCAATCGTCGTCGTAGCAAGACCTACGCGTGCTTTGGGCGTCACAAGTTTCTTGCCAGGCTTCCTCACCACCGACAGTGGTTTGAACATCAGCGGCTTGCCGACCAATTTGACCTCCTCGGCTGGCTTCTGTCCTTCTGGGATGGATGGTTGGGCTGATGAGGGAGCAGAGCCCTTGGGCGGTGGCAGCTTGAGCCCAGGCCCGTTCGTTCCCGCTGTCAAACCATCGCCTTGATCGTCCTCCGCTTGTGCAGCAGCCGTGACTGGCGCATCACGACTGAAAGCAGCTTCTGCGCTCGTTTTCAAGTTGACGCCGACTCTTGGAGCTGAGCTGCCTGCATTCGAGGCTGACATGGCCGGTTTGTTAACAGCCTTTGGTGCTGGCAGAAATGAATTAAAGCCGCTGAATCTGCTTCCGCCTGTCTTTAACCGCTTTGCTGCTGGCTGCTCGCTAGTAGCCACATCTTGCTTTGCTGAAGATGCTGGGGGAAGGCTGACGACAATCTTGGCTGGGTTTGTCTTGTCAACCAGTTTCTGGAAGGACTTTTTGGCTGAGGGTGCGGCGGCAGATGAGTCCTGGACAGAGTCACCGTCTGACTCAGAGTCTGAGTAGTCGACGAGACCCATATCGATCAATGAAAGGGAAGCTGGTCGGTTTGCAGAGAGTCGTTGGCTGTTTGAAGCGTGGGCAGTTGATGTGATCGGTTGTCGTGAAGAAAGAAATATAGGATGATGCAGATCAAGTGACGAAACAACTATGGACGCGATACTGAGTGGTACTTAGTGCTGATTACAGGCCGGGGACTGTGCTGTAGGTGCAAGTTTAGAGCGGGCTGGGCCTGCTTTCATAGCGGTTGCACTAGGCGGCCCGGTGCAGTGCAGACCCCTGAGCACCCCGCACATGACAAGGGGCATCATTGCTTGGGCGATCCGCTAACTCTCAGCCTTGTCCATTCCGCGTCGCAACCATGTCACAGCCAGCTCGATCCTCCTTCCCATCACCGGTTATGGCTGGACCGTGACTGACGGCCTGCCCAAGCTTTTCCCTTCCCAACTACGCGCCATGCTGTGAGGGACCAGATGTCCTTGGCCGTTTCCTTGATTTCACTGCTACGATCATGTCTGTCTTGCAGGTAGAAGAGTGAGTCCACTGACCACTTGCCCATCTCTGACACGTGAAGGTCGATTCCGGCTTGCTAACCACTTGCTCTTCCACCAATACAGCCTGGTCTCGTATCAGCTCCGGGCCAGCTATCTGACCGAGGTAGCCGATGGCGTTGGCGAGCGCCTCATCAGCCTCAACGAGAACTTTCTCAATTCCGCTCCCTTCAAAGCAGCAGGCTGGCGCGTCAACCCGTCCCTCATCAAGCGCACCCACTCCCCCGAGATACCGGCCGTCGTTCCCTCCGAATACTTCCAAGCGCCCCGTCGGATAGGCCTGACTCTTGAGGATGAGCCTGAAGAAGGTGGTATGCTCCACGGCGGTGGCAACGACACCGTCGGCCCGGGCCTAGCAACCAAGAAGCGGCGGCGCCGCGAGCAAATGGAGGAGGAGGACAGTAGCGATCTAAGCGATGATAGCGACGAGGAGCCGGAACGAGCCGCGCAGCAAATCAAATTTGCCAAGATGCCCCTGCGAACCCGCTCTGGGTCGTCGCCGTTGCAGTCATCCTCGCTGCGCCAGACGACGTCTGCCAACTCGCCGCGACCGCCGCCACGTCGGGGCTCGCAGTCCGCGTTGGAAACAGTCAAGGAGCGAGCCCGCCGCGATACGGTGACGAGCAGTGAGGTGTCGTCAGAGAACGAGCTAGACGGTAGCGCCTATCAGCGACACAGAGAGGCTGCTCGAGCGGCGGCCAAGGCTGTGCGCATCCAGACCAACCTGAACAAGGCTGAACCTGCCATTGGCATCAACCGCCAGCACAGCGATCTGCTCGAGGAGGAAGAGGAAGACTCTGATGCTTCTGACATGTCTTCGGCATTCAACGAAAGTATTGAGTCGACATCTATCCTCGCGGGTGATATGGAGAAGCCGCCACTGGCAAACATGTCACCTTCGCATCAGCTCGTTGGCACGCCCCCGAGAGACTTCAAGCGACAGTCGACCATTCGGAGATCTAACATCCCGCCACTCACACAAGTGGTCGGCGACCTGCCACCAAGGAGACCTACGAGCACTATTCGACCTATCAGTATGATCCAGCCCAAGAGCTTGATCTCAGAGGCGCTCAACGCCAAAAAGACAAAGCCAGCCACACCGTTTGAAGGCTTCGCGATGCTCTCTGGTAAAGGAGAATCGAGCCCACTCATGATCCGGATCTACAGTCCATATTCCAGCGAGCCGTCTCAACCTTTTGAGGTGCTCATCAGAAGAATCGTGCGCGATGACAACGCAGCCGACCGCCCTGTCAACGTGGCCGATCTTATTGGCCTTGCCCTTTGGCGATACAACGAGGATAAGCGCGAACCGGCATTACCTTCAGACAAGCTCAACCTCAACTGGTGGACACTGAAGATGGTGGAAGAGGGCGGAGAGGTCGATGACGATTTCCCACCCCTCGAGCGCACCAAGCCACTTTCACAATTCGTTACTACATCAAATAACAAGAGCGAAGGGGCACGGCCGACAAATGCCATGCCTCGAATGGGCAGAGGCAGGGCCAACACCAAGATCTATGACGACTTTGCGCTCGTGCCAGCCTCGCCAAACGAGTTTGAAACCAACAAGGTCTTGACTCCGCAATTCCAAGACGAGACTGCTGCCGAGACTCCCAACGAAGAAGATGTGCCGCAACCCAATATTGGCTTGATGGAAAGCGCAGCAGCTGGACAGCCTCTGCCATCGACCTCGCTGTCAGCCTCACTAGCATCGTCACCTCTTTCCAGACCGAACCAAGGGCGCCATAACCCTGTTCTCAACACAGTCTACCGTCCCGGAGCAAACATGCTCGACATCCCACGGCCGCAGGTGACTACGAGCAATACGTCACGTGGCCAGCACAAGTTCTTGCGGATACACATCCTCACGCCCGAAGTGCCACCGGGCCAAATGGTAACGGTCGACGTGACAACAGACATGTACATTGAGGAAGTCCTCGAACTGGTCTGCCGCAAGCGCAATCTCGACAAGAATTTCCACATTCTCAAGATTCCCAACTCGGGCGCAGTCGCGCTACTCGACCGGCCCGTCTCAGCCATTGGCGCGATGCAGGACCTCGAGCTGCACAAGCGCCGCTTTGGCGATCCGACGCTCAGCCAGTCGCCCGTGGGTCACTCGCCCGCTACACGGCTGCTCTTTGCGGAAATGGGCATGGTCGGCCGCAAGGCGGCCGCCAAGGCCAAGGGCATCCACCCACTGGCTAAAGAGGCAATGGCGCAGGAGGAGCTCAACCGCAACAGCAACTACCGGCGCTTTATCGTGTGGCGCAAGCAGACGATGCGGTTTGCGGGGCTGAATGAGCGCCTATTTGTCATTGATGGCGAGTATATCCATATCATTCCGTCATCGAATGGCAAGGCTGTTACGGACAGCAGCAGCAAAACGACGACGGTGCATTTCAGCAACGTGATTGGGTGCAAGTTGTCAAGGCGACATCCTTCACAGTTCAAGGTAATGCGGCTCACTCGATTTCTGTTCGGGGTGTTTTGGCTTGCTAACTGCCAGTCACTTCATAGTTTGTCATATACAGAGAGAATGAATCGAAGCGATATGACTTTGAAGCCAAGAACTCGGACGAGGCTGCGGATATCGTCAGCACAGTCAAGAAGGGCATTCCTCCGAACCAATGATCGGAAACATAGCCCAAGCCACGTCTGTTTCGACCGCGGCTGGAGAAGGATGTCAAAGAAGATGCAAGCATCAATCTCGGTGCTTTACTCCAGACACCCCAACACGAGTGTCTGAATCAGGTAACGGGCAAGATGGACTCGACAGAACTGAGAAGTGACAAAAAGCGACGAGCAGCAAGCCGTGGCCGTCCATCGGCACTCAGGTCGTATTTTGAAATGCTTGGCACTGCAAAGAATTCCTCTACCGAGTGTATATCTGAACAATCCTACCCAAGACATGTTGAAACATAACAGTCTGGGGAGGAGCAGGGAACATGCCGCGTAACAAAGTACGTACATACATATGCATTCCCAGAAACGGGGAGCAGATGGAATGTAGCTCCGTGTGAGTGCGCGCAGGTGTGAACAGCAACAAAGTGACAGCAGTGAACGGAATGGCAAGGACATTCGGGCGATTCCTCAGCCACGCAGCGCACGCAACACACATGCAGGATCGGAGGATGAATAGTATGCGATCTCCCGACGTGCGGGTCTTGTAGCGTGGCCATGTCTTTTCAGCTCGTGTGATGAACAAGAATGACGGACCAATAAATAACAGCCAAAACATTGCAAAATCTATAAGCACAGCCTTGATACTCAGCTTCAGAGCAACACACGACGTGAGGCGGTACAGCGCTCTCTCTGACCGTGCTTGCAGGGGGGGTGCTTGGAGATGTGGACTCGCTCGTCCATATTGGGCAGCTCGGGGGAAATGAGGATAGTCGGTGTCCGTGTCGGCGGCAGCGAGGATCCAGTGCTGTCCTCTGTTGATTTTTGGTTTCTTCTTGCTGTTTCCTCGAAAAGTGCTTTCTGATTCTCGCTTTATTAGTACCCACCGCCACCCGCCAGGCAAATAGACTCAATATCTTGGGCAACTGCTTCCACACACTCAAGGATTGTTCCAGGTCAGCATCATGCTTATTGCTCTTGTTATGCACACAGGGCTTGGCCAATCCGCGATGGGAACTAACTCAGTTTAGGCGGTCTAAGGTCTTAGTGGCAATGGTCTTGTGTGTGCCTGTGTGTGTTCGATTTATCTGATGTTTTCTCGCTATCGTATTGTGGCTTTGCCGTGAGCTTAGTGTTGGCGTGATCGCATGATGGACTCGATTCGAGCCCTGTCAAAGCAAAGTTGAAGCATATTTGGACAAGCCTGGTACACTGTGCAAGGCTGGAGAAGGGACTGGGTGAGCACCCAAGTACCACCAAGAAGAGAGGCTGAGCATCGGCTCCTGTAGGGTTTGTTTGCCCGTCTTGATCTGGGGAACGTCAGACAGATGGAGAGCTCGCACCGATCAGATGAGCAGAGCGGCCTCTCTCTTTGGGATGCTAGATCTGCAACAAGGCGGGATTTGCACTTTGTGCCTGTATCCTCGTTCGAAGGATATCAAGTGTATAAGGATCGCCGAACCTGGCTCAAACAACGGTACAGTCTTTCGTAGGGAGCTACTTGGGAGCAGTGTCCGCTCTTTGAAACAAGCCACCCGGCTGCTCAGGGGTCTCTTGCCAGAAACCACGCCTTGATTGAGCATGATGGCTTGTTTGGCTTGCGTCTGTTCCCTTGCGTGACGATCGGTCAGGTCGGCAGCACGGCTATTTGGCTACTACCTTCCGTGTACTCCACTTCCCACTCGACAATGTGTCGTCGACCAGGGATCAGGTACTGTAACTAACTCTCGCTCTCTCGCTCTCTCTCTCTGTGCTCATCTATCGTCCGTATCCGTCCATTGCTGCTCTTGTTGTCTGACATGGTTCAATGTCCCGTTGAGGAGCCGTGAAGAGGCAAAAATCCCCCCAGATCCCTGGTCGGCAATGGAAGGGGTTGGGAGGAGCAGGTGGATTCTGAGTACTTGCTGTAGGCCTGCCTCAATTCAAGGCTGCCCCAGGGTGGCATCACAGTGGGCGGTTGACTTCATGAGTACTTGGTGTACAAGACTGGTTGGGAGCAAATAGTATAAGTATAAAGAGGTCCTTGACGAAACCCGTCTCCTTCTTTGCTCGTGCTTGTCACTCGGTTCTCTTGCTTCTTGACATATTTGTACGTGATCGGCGATTTTATTCGTCAAGAAGGACAAACATACACATACCTCCAATTCCTCGCCGGATACTTTGTATATAACAACGTCTACGATTTCATTCTTTGTCAACGTCCGGTACACGAGTTACTCCATCAAGCGACTTCATCACCACAAATTCACAATGCGCCCATCCACATTCCTCGCTGCCTTTGCGGCCTCGCTTGTGTCGGTGAGTCCTCTCTTCCTACCTTTCCACACCTTCCAGGTATACAAAACCAACAACATCAGTAACAACCAGGCTGACCTCCCAAACCACCCCATCCAGGCCCAGGACTTTGCCGACGCGACCCAAACAGAAGTGAGCGCCGACCCAGGCGGCATCCTCCAAACCGCCACCTCCGACGCCGGCAAGGGCCTCTCCTCCGCCGTAGACGGCATCTCCTCGGCCATTGGCGGCGTCACCTCAGCGGCCGCCTCGATCGCCTCCGACATCACCTCGGACATTGGCCTGAGCATCACGAGCACGCGCCCGTTCGCCTCGGACGTGTCCAGTCGCTTGTCGGACCTGTCCTCAGACGTGGCGAGCGTCACGAGCGATGCCGCTAGCCGAGCCAGCTCCATCAGCTCGGTGCTGGCCACTGCGACGGGCAGCGTCAAGAGTAGTCTGAGCTCGGAGCTCGGTGGCCTGACGAGCTCGTTGAGTGCCAAGGTTAGCTCGTTGAAGAACTCGGCTACAGGGACGGGTACGGCGGCGTCGGCGACGGGCACCGGCTCGACAAGTAACCCTGCGGCACCGGCGAGGACGGCAGCTGTTGGATTGGGAGCTTTGTTTGGCGGTGTGGCTGTGTGGGCCAACATGTAGATGAGAGGAGCTGCTATGACTGATGCTAGGTGGTGAGGAATGATGAAGAAATGGAGAATGCAACATGGTAGTCGTTGGAGGTTCCCTTTTGCGCGGTTGGCTATGGTCAGAGGAGCATGAATCATTTATTCATCACTCGTGTGTAAGAGAAAGCTCATGGTTGGGCGTTGAATAGAACTTCTTTTTGAAAAAAAAAACCAAAAAAAACCAAAAAAAACCAAAAAAAGAGAAAAAAAGAGAAAAAAAAAAGCACAAGCACAATACGATGAGCAATGATTGATCTATACCAATAAATGAAAGACTTGACGTATTTCAAGGAGCCACAATCATCAATGACGTTGTATTGATGCTGGTGCCCTAAATACCAATCCGACCTCTGCCTCAATACCTGGACACTGCCATAAAGAGAACGTGCCGTAATTTTTAATTGCTATTTGCAAGTCCACATAGGTGTCTGATCTAGCGACTGCGCAGAGAAAAACTCCAGCCCGGACCTCCATGAACAACAAGACCAAGAAGCAACTGAAGTGCCGTAAAAGAGTATCCTCTATTGCAACCTTGAAAGTCAAGTTACAATTAATATCCATCTTAAGAGTACAAGAAAGCCTGTCTGTGATTCCTAGCAAGCCATGTCTGTCTTTGTGTTTTGCTGCCAGTACATGACTCCATCAACACCGAGGCGAAGCCGTCCATATTGCTAAATCCACCACCAGCGCAGAGACCAAACCATGCCTCGCGAACAGACCAAACCAAAGGAAAAGTGGTATCGTGCTATGTCGTGGCTCCTTTCATCACCTCGGCGCCTGGCCCTCGACAAACTCAAGGGCATCTTCCGTGTCGTAGCAGCCAATGGCCGATGATTTGTTTCTGAACGTCACTCCATAGCACTTGTCTGCAACATGCACAATCTCTGGACGGAACGTCGTGCAAATGAACTGTGTTCCGGCTTCCTTGGATAGAGACTGCAACAATTCCGCCACAGCCGTTCGGTATTGCGCATCGAGGTTGGCGTCAACCTCGTCAAAGATGACAAAGGGACTGCTCTCGGCGCTCTGCAGGGCAAAGATGAGGCAGAGGGCACACAAACCTATGTCAAATTCTTAGCACAAACTGCTGAAAAGCAGAAGGAATTGCAGAAGGAATTGCAGAAGGAATTGCAGAAGGAATTGTCTTACTCTTTTGACCACCACTGAGCTGCTGAATCTTCTGCTGCTCGTCCATCACCTTGGAGTTGAACGACACGTTGATGCTCACACCTGTGTAATTCTCGTAGCTGGAGCCCTTGTTGTCATCATCAGAGTCTTCTGCTTCACCACGGCGCTTATCGGCCTTGCGCTCAATGCGCAGACGACCGTGACCAGCAGGAACCAGTCGCTCGAAGATCTCGGCAAACTCTTTGGAGACCTGCTTGAATGTTCGCTCCACAGCTTCATCCTTGCGTTCATCAAGATGAGCAATAAGCTCCTCAATGGACGCTTGCGAGGCATCAAGTTCCTCGCGTCGCTTGAGCAGCTGCTCCTGCTGGTTGGTGAAGCTGTTGTATTGCTCAAAGGCCTTCTTGTTGACATGCTTGTACTTTTTGAGTTTTTCGTTGCACGCGCGCAGCCGCTTGTGGATGTCGTTAGTCTTGAGTTTCACAAACTTTGTGAATGCTTCGTCTGGCAGAACGCCGAGATCCCGAATGTTCTTCGCAGACTCTTCGAGGTCGTTTGTAATGAGATGCCTTCTCTGAGCCCCCTTTTCTATCCTCTTTTGCTGGCGCTCGATCTGTCGTGCGAGGTCCTGTAGTTGTTGCTGCTTGTTTTCTATTGTTGTTTCCACCTCAGCAATCTGGGTTCTGGCCTGGTCTGTTTGTGTCTCGTTCTGCGTCAGCCTCTTATCAATGCCATCTGCAAACTTCTGTAACTTCTTAAGTTCCTTCTGAGCATCGGCATAGCTGTTGCCACCGTCTGCCGAAGTAGAGTTCTCGAATGCTAGACCGCTCAACTGGTCTTCCTTGAGCCGCAAGTTTTGCCGCAGGTCCGTCTCCAGAATTGCCTTGCGGGTGCCCACTTCTCTACGAGCCTGTGCTGCCTCATTCCACTCCTTCTGCAGCTCTTGGACTTGTTGGCCAAGTGATTCGAGTTGCTGCTCCTCGTGTGCTGACAATGCCTTCTTAAAATCGGACGACAACTCTTGTTCGAGGTTTTCCAGCATGCCGCCAAAATCGCGCATGTTCTTGTCAACCTGGTCCTTTCTGAGGATGGCCGCATCGAGATGCTCTCTTGCACGTTCCAGCTGGCTCTGTTTGTGCCTCAACTCGATCTTAAGAGGCTCCAGACCCCCGTCGGCTCGGCGCAGGTTCGTCTCGCTCTTCTGCAGTTCACCCAGAGCTCGCGTGATTTCCTGGTCTTTTTGCTCCATTTCCTTCTGTATGGACCTGGCCGTGGCCGAGATCTCGTCGTGCTTGTCTCGCCATTGGTTAACGGCTGAAACTGCTTCCAAACGAGATCTCCTCGTGTCGATGAAACCACCAGAAATCACACCTCTCTTGTTGATGATGTCTCCATCAGAAGTGATGGCATCGACGTTGTGACTTCTTGCATACTGACTACCAGTCTGCAGATTGTTTGTCACAACCGTCTTGCCAAAGACTTGTTGGAACGCGTCGTCGAATTGTGGATCGTAGTCGATTTTGTTAATCAGAGGAACAATGTCGCTGGCGCGCGGCATGTTGATCTTCCTTGGCTTGAGCTGTGCAAGAGGCATGAACGTGATACGACCTCCATGTCTCTTGAAGAGCTCGGTGGCAAGAGCGCTTGCCGTCTTCTCATTGTCCACAATGTAGTGGAAGAGGCTGGTGCCTGCTGTTTGTTCTACAGCAATCCTATACGCATCGGGGACCTTCATAAGCTCGGCCAGTGTCCCGTAAGCGCCAGGAATGTCCCTCTCTTGCTTGATTTGACGAAGCGTAGCCAGACCTCGGGCTGTCGCATGATCCATGGAATAGGACAACTCGCGCTCGGCTCGGTCCTTTTCCTCGCGTGTTTTGGCAAGGACGGTATCCAGTTTGTCGTCTTCACGACGAAGTCTCTTTCTTTCTTCGTTAAGATTGTCCACGATCTCTTGCGAAGATGCAACTTGGTCGATCAGCGACTGCCTTCCGCCACCCCAGCTTTCGAGCTGGTTGCGGAGACTTGCTATATCCTTTTCCAGTTGCGTGATGGACTGTTTGACATTGTGTACTTCTTCTTCGGCGTCGAGGAAAACCGACTTTTGCTTGGCAATCGTCAAGTTCAGCTCGTTTACCTCCTTTTGCAAGAACTGATCTCTTTCGGCCTTGGTCTTGAATTGTGCGCCGCGACTTTGCTTGTTGAGGAGACGTATCCTACTGTTTTCCGCGCTGTCGAGATTCCTCTTGATTTCGTCTTCCTTCTTCTTGCGCTTCTCGAATTCTGGGGTGAGTTTCTTAAGCTCTGCCTCCTTGGATTTGATCTCTTTTCTGACGGCCTCTAATTCCTTGTCGTGTTGCCGTTTCGCCTGATCGCGGGACGATTGGGTATCAGCCAGGTTCTTGACTTTGAGTTCAGCTTTGGCGCGACCCTTTGCGCTTTCGCGTCGATCCTCCTCAAGCTGGCGGCGTTCGACCTTGAGCAGGTTCAGGTTTTGCTGCAAAGAGCTGAGCTTGGATTCGAGTTCCGCGATTGCTTTCTCGCCTCGTGTGAAGGCTACGCGTTGTTCCGAATCGTTGTCGCCACCGTCCTTCATGGCCGCTTCTAGCTCCTCGAGCAGCTCTTCTGCAGCGACTTGTTGCTGGTAGTAGTACGCATACTCGAGACAACGGCGCTCTCTGTCAGCACTCTGAAACCCTCGGAGCTCTTCTTTCTCCTCTTCCAGTTCGCTCAGACGCTCCTTGATGTATGCCAGCAATTCGTCAATCTTTTCTCTCTTGTTATTCGTCTCGTTCATGATCTTTAATGACTCTGCGCGCTTGTCCTCGTATAACTGGGTCCCTGCAATCTCCTTGAGCAGATTCAGACGGTCCTTCTCCTTCATATTGGTAAGGGCAGTAACGCGTCCTTGGGGCACAATGTAGAACGGCTGGGTCCGCGAGAAGCCTGCCGTATCGAGCAGCTGCATAACTTCCTTCTTGGACCAGACCTTCTTGTCGACCGAGTATTCGTCCTTCTTGTGCCCAATCGTTCTCCGTATGGCGACTTCATCCTCGTCAATGGTCGTAAAGCGGCGATGAGGTTTCGAGTTATCAAAGATGACCTCGACATAGGCGGTGGCCACGGCCGAGCCGGAGCCTTCGTGCAAGAGCGCGGCGCGCTCCTCGCGGCTGAGATTGTTGTAGGCGTCGCTCAGCACGAAGCGGATGGCGGCGAAGAAGTTACTCTTTCCGGAGCCATTTCGCCCGACCACGACGTTTGTGCCGGGGGAAAAGGGCTCGATGATGGTCTGGTCCTTGTAGCTGGCATTGTATGGTTATGTCAGTATGCAACAGCCGCTTGACGCGTGTGGGGTTCGTGTGCGCACAAACCTCTTGAAGCCTTGGATGATGATCTGCTTGATGTACATTGTGCCGGCTGGTCAGACGCAGCGGCGCGTCGCAGCTGCTGGGAGGAGGGTCGGTTGTGATCAATAGCGCGCCAGGGGTCGCTGGAGATTCGATGCGCGTCACAACGGCGGCGGGATCGTTGGTGTGGTAGGAGTTGGTCTGAGGATGGTTGTGGTAGGGTTATCAGTTCGATGGATGTTGCTCGTCAAACTACGCGACGCGACAAACGACCCGTTGCACTGGGCTGGGAGAGGGTAGCGCAAACCCCACTGCGTATGACAGCTGACATAAGCCAGGCATTCGACGCTGTCCCCTCTGGCCCTGCTGCTCTCTTTTGCTCGCCTGCAGAAAGTGTCGCATGCTGGTACCTGCCCCCCCCCCCTTCAAAAGGAAGAAAAAAGCTCAATTATAACTTTGATTTATCGCATCTCATCTTGGCAGCGTTTATCTGGCAGTGCAGCACTCAGCTTACACATCTGATGCTAGATTTCTTACATAGTAATACGAAGAGTGTATCCGGACCTCAGCACATGACGCCACCAGACCAGCCTGTCTCGAGGTTCGAGTTACTATAGACTTCCAAAGCCGTCTTTGTGTGAGGACTGTTGTGGGAACTCACTTTGAGAAACAGATGCACGTTATTTCCATTAGAGTAGCATGGATTTACGCTGTCGAGCACGCCGTTACGCTCCTCAGGCCAGCCTGTGCAGCACGATCCAACGACTGCCCACACACATCGCCCAGACCTGCGGCGGACGCGTAATTCGGTGTTGATGGTAAGCCACGATCAATGTACTCATCACGGCAATCCGGGTGACCATGCCAGGCCCGCCTCCATCAGTTGACTACCATGTGGATATTCAAAAAGTGAGGAAGCAGAAAAGCAGCCATCTGCAGGTTGTGTGTTGTGTGCTGCAACAGCGGGACGGCAAGAGCCACCCAGCCATTTACAAAGTACTGCATCTCGCTCTGCCACAGCCGGTGCAGGGATGCCCTCACTTGACTCTGATATGAGAGCTTTATCGTCAAACCACTGGAGCAGAGACGCACTTGTCTTGCTTGCTATTGCCAGCCTTGTCTGCAGAAAAGATCTGCTAGCCTTGACTCAGGAGGTTGGCCTAGTGCATATTGAGCCGTAACTGTCATTAGGTCCAAGGTTGCATCTATTATGACTCTATACTGCGCGTACGTGGTGTCGTCAGGCAGAAGCACAGACGGGACTGCGAAGTAGCAGACAGGACTGGAACTGTACCTTGGGGGAGGTGGGGTGATTCATCGAGATTATATAAGGCTGGAGGGATCTGATGAGGCATGGCAAGCCATGGCAAGTCCTGGCATAGCGAAAGCTAAAGCCTAGACCTAGAGGCACGTGCAAGACAGCGAGGGAGACCATCTCGAACATGAGTGAAAAAAAAACAGAAAGTCATACAGCGTGTTTTGCATAGCTGCTACTTGAATCAACATAATTGATGCGATCTGGAAGGCCGACAGATCCATACTCTGGTATTGATACTAACGGGTGTAAAGACTAAGAACAACAACAACAACAAGAACAAAAATCTTAGGCTAGTAGCACTGTCATCAGATCCAGAAAGATGCAAGGCAGCCAGCAGCTAAAGTATTGCCTTCATCTGCCTGGGAATACACTGTAGCAACGACGGCAGCTAGCTGCTCGGATTCAAGGTTGCATCCAGTCAAAAGCCCAAGGGGCTGGACGACGCGAAAGCAATCGGGCCTCAAGCTTGCAGGCCAGGGCAGCCCCAGGCCAATGTTTGAAGGATGGTCGAGATGGCGGGCTTATGAGCAGAAAGGCCAAGCCAAGAAAAATTTGGATTCTGCAGGTGCTTGCTGGGCCAAAGTGGCAGAGTGGCAGAATGGCAGAGTGGCAGAACACGGGAGCAAGCAATGGCTGGGAGCGCTAGGCCCAAATCAGCTGAGCGCTGTGCAGGGAAGTAACGGTTGGGGCCAGTTCCACACGATTATAAAAATAAGGATACCTCAGATATAGAAGACCACGCCCGCCCCGGTGATTTCTCCCACACGCTTGCTGCCGCCCGCTGCCGCCCACACTGGAAGCCTGCTGCTGCTGGTACTGCTGCTTGTCTGGCCCAGGCCCAGCCTCGCCCACGCTCAGAACACACTGACCACCTGCGAGCCCCATAACCACGCCCACTCGCACCCGCCGACGCTGCAGCAACCGCCCAAAAGCAAGAGAGGTCAGGCATTTGCACGCGATTCCACACAACGCGTGCTGCACGCCAGCGATCTTCTTCTGCTCCTCCGATCACGACCCACTGCCAAGAACCGCACTTGGCAGCCCTTCTGACCTCCCAATCCCGCAATTCCGCTGTGGTCTTGTTTTTGCAGAGTTGCACTTTCTTCTCTCTCCCTCTATTCTCATTCTTTGCATTGCCTGCAACCCTTTGCTGTTTGCGCTGCACCCTGCAACGGCCGCCTGCAGAGTGCCGTCCATCTTGCCTTCCGCTTGCATCTGGAGGTGGAAGTCGCGAGTCCAGCCTGAGCGACGATCTCTCCGTGTCGGTAAGTACCTTTGATGACCTGGAAGCTGCACGACAGGGGCACCGCTTCTTGTAACCCTCAGCTTATCCCCGCAGCCATTGTCTGATTGGATGCTGCGCGCAAGGCTGGTCTCGGATTGCTGGACTGCTCTGGCCTTGCTATGTTCACTCACTCCAATTCCCAAACTGCACAATCATGAACATTGCATATTGTCATGACATTTCAGTGGCCATTGTTGCATCTTTTTGACTTACTGAACAGTCTCATTGACCATGTATTGGTACAGATTTTGTGATAAGCTAGGCACCAGAGTCTCAAAAACAAAAAAAACTTATACGCCGACCCTGGCTGATTTGATGGCGTTGTTGGCCTTGCTGCACTGCCAGTAGCACAACCCCTTCACATCCTTGCAACAACAGACTCGGCGCATCCAGGACCATGATATGATGCAAGATGGCCTCCAGACTCGATCGCCTAGTTACGTAAGTTGCACATGCTGCTTTCCCGAGTCCTGTTTGACACGCTCCCATCTGACATGTTTCAGCATCCTTGAGACGGGGAGTACTCGTCTCATTCGGGACACGGCAGTCAATCAGCTTGCCGACTGGCAGAAACACCAGCCCGAGGAGCTCTTCAATCTTCTCTCCAGAGTTGTGCCGTATCTGCGCCACAAGGACTGGGAGACGCGCTCCACCGCTGCCAAAGCCATCGGCAAAATCATCGAGAATGCCGAGGCTTACGACCCAAATGAGGATGACGAGCCCGTGTCTGTTAACAAGACGGACGAGCAAGAAGAGAACGGCGTCGTCAAGAAAGAGGAAAAGGACGTCTCCATGCTTCTTGACGACGACGACTCACTAAGCTTGGACACGCTCAACGTGACAAACATCATCAAGTACGGCAAAGAACTGCTTCGAGGTGGCGCATTCGACTACGCGCTTGGCGCACTGGATCCACAAGCCCGTCTCGCACACCAAAAGAAGACGCTCATTGGCCGCCTAGGCCTGCTCGGTCGTCCCTTTGATGAGGACGAGATGCCAATCATTCGCGAGAGCGCCAGCCCTGGCAATGCCGCCGACACAAATCATCCCTCAGAAAATCACAACGGCGCAACCACGCCTCATCCTGCAGAAGAGAGCGGCATGAGCGCAAGGCAGCTCAATGTGCTCAAACGGAAGCGCAAGCGGGAAGCCCAAAAAGCTGCGCAGGGCAAAAGTGGCTTTGGCGATCTCTCTCTGCGTCGCACGACCACGGGCGGATCCGAGGCACTTGTCGACGAAACGCCCGGAGTAGACGCTGACGGGAAGAAAAACGGCAAGATGGTAGACTACTTTAGCCTCGACCGACCCGCCGACGTTGACGAAGAATCCAAGGTTGTCTCCGAGTACAAGGGCCCCATTATTCCCATCAAGTCCGAACTCGAGACGGATGTCGTCGTCGAGGGACTTGAATGGCCATATGAAAGGCTGTGCGATTTTCTCAAGGTCGATCTCTTTGATCCGTCTTGGGAAACAAGACACGGTGCAGCCATGGGCTTGAGAGAAGTCATTCGAGTCCATGGTGGAGGCGCTGGCCGATGCCGCGGCAAATCGCGTGCCGAAAATGACGAGCGAAATCGAAAGTGGCTGGACGACCTGGCCTGCAGATTATGTTGTGTTCTTATGTTGGATAGATTTACCGACTATAGCTCGGACACGTCCGTGGCACCCATCCGAGAAACCGTCGGCCAGACGCTTGGCTCGGTTCTTTTCCATTTTCCCGCATCCTCCGTCTATGCCATTTATCGAATACTGTACCGCATGGTCATGTCTGAAGACCTACCGCAAGGCCACCACGCTTGGCCTATTTGCCACGGTGGTATGGTGGGTCTACGATATGTTGTGGCTGTTCGCAAGGACCTTTTGATGAAAGACGGCGAGATGATTGACGACATCATTCGCGCGGTCATGAAGGGCCTGGGCGATAGGGATGACGATGTGCGTTCAGTCAGCGCTGCCACGTTGATACCCATGGCCAAGGAATGTGTGACCCAGCGGCCAGACCAACTAAATGGGCTCATTTTCATTGTGTGGGAGAGTTTGGCTGATTTGAGCGATGACTTGAGTGCGTCGACGGGCAAGATTATGGACCTGCTCGCGATACTCTGCGGTTTTCCCGAGGTACTCTCGGCCATGAAATCTTCGGCAAAACAAGACGACGAGAGATCCTTCACTGTTCTTGTGCCTCGATTGTATCCCTTCCTCCGCCACACCATCACCTCGGTCCGTCTCGCTGTTCTCAAGGCACTCATGACATTCGCAAAGCTGGACGCAGAGTCATCACGGGGATGGCTCAATGGCAGACTCCTCAGATTGATCTTCCAAAATTTACTCGTTGAACGCGATCCCGAGACGTTGAACACGTCTCTAGAATTGTGGACAGCTCTTGTCAAGTCACTGTCTGTAAACGCGGAAGTGCTAGCAATGGAGTTTTCGGCTCATGTTGCACCCTTGATGGAGCTGTCACTTCACCCCATTGGTGTTCTGCGCAACCCTTTGCCCATGAATGCGACCCTCTTTCTCAAGCCCTCAGGTGGTACATACGCTCCTCTAGCTGGTGCACCACCACCGCCCCAACCGCGAAGATCTAGTCCGTCTGAAGGTGGTGAACGGGGCAACAAGAGGCGAAGGAAGTCTACCAAGACTGAGGAACCTCCGCCAACACAATCTCACGACCTTGACGGCCGTATGATGGCAGGCGATGTGGATCTTGTTGGCATGGACACGCTTGTGCGGTCTCGAGTTTACGCCGCCAAGGCAATGGGCTATATCATGTCTTTGGTTCCTGCTACAGAGCTGCATGAATATGATGCGAGCATTCATGGCGGCTTCACATCGCCATTTTCCTCGACCCAGCTTTCTGCTTGCATGATTGTGGACGAATACGGCCGAAATTGTGGAACCTCTGACCAGTGTGCTCGATTTGTTGTGCCACTACAGCGCATGGTCGAGGGCGAGCGGCCGCCTTGCTACCGCGATCTCGTCAGCCACGTCAAGGCCATACGTACTCAGTGCCAGCAAATGATCAATTTGTTCCGAGATGTCGGTAAAGTCTCGAGCGGTAAGCTTCCAGTCCTCGCTATTGTTGTTCAAGGCGAGCCTGAAGCAGGACCAGGGGCATTCTCTATTGCCAATGCAATCAAGGTCGTCAACGAGGACTATGAAAGGCTCAACAAAGCCACGCAGGCTGGACACCGTTTGACCTCCGAGCCTCTAGTGAAGGAGACCCGAACGAGCATCTTGCAAATGATTGAAGAAGCAACGCTCAAAAAAGAGGCCCGCGATGTTCGCATCAGGGGCGCTGCAGCGTGCGCGTTGGTGGCAATCAAGCTTCTTCCCAAGAAGCCCAGTTTTCTGATCAAGGCAATTATGGAGAGCGTGAAAAGAGAAGAAAACCAGGAGCTTCAATTCCGGGCCTCATCGACCATTGCAAGACTCGTTCAGCTCTTTACCGAATCTGGTCGTCGCGCTCCTGCCGACAAGGTAGTGGCCAATCTGGTCAAGTTTTCATGCATGGAAACAAGCGAGACGCCCGAATTTGGACCTAATGCCAGGAAGACAAATGATGTACTATCAATGCAGAAGGAAGAGGATAAGGTCGACCGTCCAGATGCCGTGGTGTATGCTCGTGAAGCTAAAGTGGCCCGCATCACACGCCGAGGCGCAAAGGAGGCATTGCAGATTCTTGCCAAGACATATGGCTCGGACCTGCTGGATGTTGTGCCCAGTCTTCGCAGTGCTATGGAGCAACCGCTCATGATGGCCTTTTCGGGCCCTCTGCCCGACGAAGCCAAGGATCCAGAACACACCTTTGGACAGGAGATTGTGGACGCCATGTCGGTCATTCGTACCATGACGCCTACCATCGATTTGGCATTGCACCCCTTCATCATGCAAATTCTGCCTCTGGTGATCAAAGCTCTGCATTCTGAACTTTCAGTCTTCCGTTACATGGCAGCCAAATGTCTGGCGACAGTGTGCAGTGTCATCACCGTAGAGGGTATGACGGCACTGGTCGAAAAGGTGCTTCCGTCTATCAACAATCCTTTGGATCTACACTTTAGACAGGGTGCCATCGAGACCATCTACCACTTGATTGCCGTCATGGGAGACTCGATCTTGCCATACGTCGTCTTTCTTATCGTGCCCGTGCTTGGTCGCATGAGCGACTCGGATGATGACGTGCGACGCATTGCAACTACCTCTTTTGCGACGTTGGTCAAGCTTGTGCCTCTTGAGGCTGGCATTCCCGACCCGCCAGGTCTGTCTCAGGAGCTTCTCAAAGGCAGAGATCGCGAGCGGACTTTTATTGCGCAGCTTCTAGATCCCAAGAAGGTTGAGCCATTTCAGCTTCCGGTCGCCATCAAGGCTGAGCTGCGATCGTACCAGCAAGACGGTGTCAATTGGCTCAACTTCCTCAGAAAGTATCACCTACACGGCATTCTCTGCGATGACATGGGCTTGGGCAAAACACTACAAACTCTCTGCATTGTTGCGAGCGATCATCATGAGCGTGCTGAAGAGTTCTCCAAGAGTGCCAACCCAGATATGAGAAGACTACCCTCGTTGATTGTTTGTCCACCAACACTGTCCGGTCACTGGCAACAAGAGATCAAGACGTATGCGCCTTTCTTGAGTGTCACGGCCTATGTTGGCCCTCCGGCAGAGCGGAAGGCCATGAAGGACCGTCTCGATAAACCAGATGTCGTAATTACTTCCTACGATGTTTGTCGCAACGATGCAGACGTCCTGAGCAAATACAATTGGAATTATGTGGTACTCGATGAAGGACACTTAATCAAGAACGCCAAGGCTAAGATCAGTATGGCAGTCAAACAGCTTGCAAGCAACCACCGCCTCATTCTTACCGGCACACCTATCCAGAACAACGTGCTGGAGCTATGGTCCCTATTTGACTTTTTGATGCCGGGTTTCCTGGGCGCGGAAAAGATGTTTGCGGACCGTTTTGTCAAACCAATTTCTGCTTCGCGGTTCAGCAAGGCATCGTCTAAAGAGCAAGAAGCAGGTGCTTTGGCCATTGAAGCGCTGCACAAACAAGTTCTGCCTTTCTTGCTCCGTCGTCTGAAGGAAGAGGTGCTCAACGATTTGCCGCCCAAGATTTTGCAGAATTATTACTGTGACCTCAGCGACCTACAACGGAAGCTCTTTGAAGATTTTTCTAAGAAGGAGTCCAAAAACTTGGCCGAAACGGCCAGTCGGGACGACAAGGACGCAAAGCAGCACATTTTCCAGGCTTTGCAGTACATGCGCAAGCTTTGCAACTCTCCCGCTATGGTCCTCAAACCCGGTCATCCCACATATGACGACACGCAGCGCATACTTGCTAGGAACAATACGAGTCTCGAAGATGCTGTTCACGCGCCCAAGCTGACGGCTCTCCGCGACCTTCTGATTGACTGCGGTATTGGCACCGAAGGGCCAGATGCCAATGACCCACTGTACCAGCCTATCAAGCCTCACCGTGCCCTCATCTTTTGTCAAATGAAGGAGATGCTCGATATGGTCCAGAATACGGTCCTCAAGCGCATGCTCCCTTCTGTCACTTACCTCCGCCTCGATGGCGGTGTAGAAGCCAACAAGCGGCAAGACCTGGTCAATAAGTTCAACAGCGATCCATCGTATGATTGTCTCTTGCTCACAACAAGTGTTGGTGGTCTTGGCTTGAACTTGACTGGTGCAGACACTGTCATATTCGTCGAGCACGACTGGAACCCTCAAAAGGACCTACAAGCAATGGACCGCGCTCATCGTATCGGACAAAAGAAGGTTGTCAATGTGTACCGTCTTGTCACACGCGGCACACTTGAAGAAAAGATTCTCAACCTGCAGCGCTTCAAGATCGACGTGGCGTCCACGGTCGTCAATCAGCAGAATGCGGGCCTGGCCACCATGGACACGGACCAAATTCTGGATTTGTTCAACATTGGCGATGCTGGACCCGGCCTCATCCAGGAGAAGCCCGACAAGGGAGGTGCCGGCGGTGCCGGCTTCGAAGGCCGTGAAGAAGACATGGTGGATATCGAGACTGGCGACGTGCGCCAGCCGGGCAAGAAGGCAGCCTGGCTGGAAGATTTGGGCGAGTTGTGGGACAACAAGCAGTATGAGGAGAGTTTCGACCTGGATGGATTCTTGCGGACTATGCAGTAAAGTGGCAGATTTTATTTTCGCTGCCGAGTTGACTTGTGTTTTCGAGATAGTCATTGAGTGGCAACCTGTACTACCTTTATTTGTAATTCGATTAAAAGAGGGAAAAAGCGATCATGGAATGGAGTTGGGAGGTGACTTGCTCTTTTTACCGAACGGGTGGGTGTCTAGGTCTAGGGATGGCAAGCTCATTTCCCGGGACAATCGAGTATGGCGTTTGTTTTACGAAGATTCATGGGCAGCAGCAGTTGTACAGCCATAGAGTATCAGACAGGCTTTTCTCAAAGAGTTTGTGTATAATCGTGGCTTGGGTTCGCTGGTTGGTGTATTCTGCCCTATTAGTTAGCAAGACAGTGCCAATATTGAAGTCGTTCTGGTGTACCATGTAATGACCTTGTACCGCCATGTACAGTAAGCGGACGGTATCTCTTCAAGGGGGTGGCCCCACTAGAGCTGCCCCTCCATCAGCCCTGACGCAACTGCCTGGAACTTTCCTTCGTATTGCAGCCGAGGCCCTTAAATGTGCTCAACACAACAAGAAGAGCATTGAGCTGTTGCAAACAACCGCAGCCTCTCTCTATCTATACACGAGCAGCATCCTGTGTAAATCCCTTCGATCAAGATGCCAATCAACTACAGCAAGTGGGTATGTCATTGTCATGCTACTGACCTCTTGTGTCAAGATCACCAGTCCCAACTCCCCACGATCCAATACTAACATCTCCTGTCCTCCCTTTAACAGGACGCTCTCGAGCTGTCGGACGATTCCGACGTCGAAGTCCACCCCAACGTCGACAAGCGCTCCTTCATCCGCGCCAAGCAAGCGCAGATCCACCAGGAGCGCGACCACCGCCGGCAGCAAATCGTGCAGCTCAAGTACGAGCGGCAAATCAACGACACGCTAATCCAGCGCATCACAAGCCTCATTGACGCCCTCAAGTCGCACGCCTCGGACGTCGAGAACGATGCGCGCCGCGCGGGCGAAGTGGGCTTTCGCGCCGTCATGGAGAGCGCCGCGGCTATCAAGCCTGAGGATGACATGCCGCCCCCGCGGCCCGAGAGCTTGCCGGCTCCGCCCAACAACGAGAAGCTGCCGTCATACACCACCATGCTGACGACGCTGCTGGACCAGGTCAACAATGCGCTGGACGAGAAGAAGGTTAAGCCTGAGGATAGGTACACGGCCATGATCGCCGAGATTGGCGAGCACTTGGATAAAGTGACGGAGCTGCAGGGCGAGCTGCTCAAGAAGTTGGACGAGCTGCAGAGGGAAGAAGGCCGCAAGATTACGAGCGAGAGCATCCACACGGGCTTTGACAGCTCGCATGTCAACAAGACCGCGGCTGGCACCAAGAACGACACCAAGGTTGAGCTGTTGAACCCGAGTTACACCTCACCAGCAGAAGCGGGGTCATCCTCTCAGACAGGTGCTGTCGCCAACGCTGACGACGACGATGAGAGCGTCGATGCCTCACCTGCGGCGCAGCAATTTGCTCGCATCAAGGCTGGCGACTACAACACATCCATGTCCTTCTTGTCCAGGAATCCGCAGATCCTCACCGAGAAGGAGACGGATGGCCTACTCATTATGGCCTTTGATGCGCAGCTCGACGGCAAGGACGATTTTGCGCGTCAGTGCGTGCACCAGGCCCTGCTGCTGCAGTACTGCCGCGCTCTCGGCCGCGATGGCGTTGCCTTGTTCTTCAAGCGCATCACGACTCCGGGCCACCAGGCGCAGGATGTCTTCTTCAAGGACGTGCAGGGCACCTATCAAAAGATCAAGACGCGCGCGGTTGAGATCAACAAACAGCGCGCTGTGGAAGCCTCCGAGGGTGCGGGCGTCGAGCAGATTCAATTACAAGCCGTCGAGCCGGGCACGGTCATCAACATCCGCGTGCCGCCAGCCGAGAGCCAGGATCGTGAGGAACAGGAAGCCCGAAAGATCTTCGAGAGCTTCAGCGACGAGATGAAGAAGGCGCTCGAGACGGGCAGCCTGGATGAGGTGAATAAGGCCTTGGGTAAGCTGAGCGTTGAGGAAGCCGAGGATCTGGTTGGCAAGTTTGGCGAGGCCGGTATCTTGTCATTGGAGCAAGAGATAATAGATGCCACGACCGAGGAGGGCCAGGCACAGTGGAAGCAGCTTAGAGAGCAGGGCCAAGCTACGACTGAGGAGGAGCTTGCGCCTGATCCAGAGTAGAGAGAGTAGAGACCCTCTTGACGGCTTTTTGCAGTTCGGGATTGTTGTACGGTTAGTCAATAACGAACGGCTTTATGTATCCTGACCGAGCTGAATCTTGTAAGTTATTGTTCATGCCAAAATCGGCCAAATCTTTGAACTGTGTGATTTCTTGCAAACTGCCAACTGTGGCTGTTCACGGTGTATTACCAAGGTCCAATTTGGCATAATCGCAGTAGCAATCGAAGCAGCTATATGCCAAGCTGATAAATCAATTCAAATCACCACGTTATTCCTCCTCACTGATTTCCCCTTCGTCTGAATCACTGTCCAAGTCTAGATCTTGTTCAAGATCTCCATAACCACCACTGTCTCTCATCTGCAAAACCTCTACTGGATTCTGATCAACTGCTGCTACTGCTGTCGCCGTGGAAGCGCCGGCGCTGACAGCAGAACCTTGTTTCACATCTCTGTGCACCGCTCGACTCGCCCTCTTCCTCTTCCTTACCGCCCCGGGACTCATATCAAACTCGAAATCCAGACCCGCATCCATAGGGCCCTCGATCCTCGTCTCCACAACACTCACCCTAGCATGGACAAAAAGCCAGGGACGGCGCGAACAAGCGTTGTTCAACAGCCCTGTCGGGCAGACAATCTCAGCACATTCGCCGTCCATGTCCATGGTTTCCATCTCTTGGTTGATGCGCGGGATGACGGATTGGGTCCAGTGCATGACATCGTCAATACCGCTGCTGCGCGGCTTCCATGACTGGCGAGCGACGGCAAAGGCGCGTGCGTTGGCGGTGGAGAGGTCAGTGAAGGAGCCGTGGAGGATATGTTGGATTTCACAATCGCTATATGGGTCTATGGTATCGAGGGAGCGAGGTGTTGAGGCGCGTCGGACGTCGTGGCTGGAACTGTCAGCGTGAGGCTCGTTGATGGGCGGGGGCGCTTTGTTGGCCGTAGCAGAAGCATGAGCATGAGCAGCAGCGCCATCATCGTCGTCATCATCATCACCAAAATGAGCTTCCTTGAAAGGGATTCTGCTCAAGGCGTCACGTAGATCCGACCCCTCAAGCCCCTTTCCTTCTTCCACCTCCTCAATCGATTCTAGGATTGCTTCTTCTGTATTATCGGTGCTGGGTGATGTTTCATTGCGAGACTGGGCTGCAACCTCCTTTGGCTCATCGAGTGCTTCCTCCAATTTCTTGTCGTCGTACTCCCCTTCAGCGTCTAGCCACGTCCTTGGAATCATCTGAACCTCCCAAACATCATAACGCTTTCGATAGAAGTGCAGAATGCCTTCGTCCACGTACTGGTTGTGCAGTATGTCAGGATCCAGATCTCCGACAGTTTGCTGCTCCTTGCGTACCTCAACACAAACACAAGTGCCGTCGCCACGTTTAGTCCTCCCAATAAAAAGCCGGTTAATATACTCGACAGACCACGAGTCAACCTGTTTTGGCGGCTTCTTCGCCTGCTGTGAAGGCGTACCACAAAGAAGCTGCATGGCGTAATGGTTGGCTGCGTCCAGGTCACCAAAAACTTTTGTGCGTATCATGGACGCCTCGCAATTTGGCTCCTGTGCGGTCGGTCCACTCACGTGGACAGCGTACACGATGATCCTCTGCGATGGTTGCAAGGCCTCCGGTGCGGGAACGCCTGCTTTTGCCGCAATCACAGGCTCAGCAGGAGCAGCAGCAGCAGGAAAGACAGCATTTACTTGATTCGTATCTTCACCCTTCTTTCTCTGAGGTGCTTTAATCAGTTGCTTGCCCGCAATGCCTCGCGCTTTTCTCTCAAGCTCATTCTGTTTCTTATCCCAATATCGAGTGTATTTTTCCCTAATCAGGAGCCCCTTTTCGGCCTCGGTCTTGTGAGGAAATTCTCGGTCTATCTGTTTGGTAATATTCCGCAGCCTGTTTCTCAATAAACGATCCAGCTTTTCGACCTCATGATATGGTATACTGACGTCGTCAGCTTCGTCTTCTGGCCGTTGCGACCCTCCCTCGGGGGAAATCGGTTTTACAATTGAGGCTGCTGGAACGATTGGTACAGCCGCAGCTGCTGAAGCCGTTGGAGCTATGGAAACTGCTTTAGTTCTGAGGACAGCTTTAGTTTTTTGGGCCGCCGGGGTTATTGTATGTATCGCGGCTATTGGAATTATCTTGTTGTGATGTGTCTGGAGCGATTGGAATTGGACAACAGCCGCGGCAATATCATCTTGTGAGACGATCGAACTTTCAGGTGGCTCTGCTCGTCTGATTGGTTTCTGCGCTTTGTCAAAGATCGCTGAGGATTTAGGCGCTGGGCCATTCTGCTGTGTTGTGTGAGCTCCCACAAGTTGACAAGTCTCGTCGCCCACAGAAACCTTGGCCTTGCTTTGAGCTGGTAACGGAGATGGATCTTGTTGTCTTGGTGGCGTCGGAGCAAACGAACCTTGGGTGCTTTGCGACCGAGGAGGTGTCCGGTATGCGACTTTACTGGCACCTCGTTGATGCGACTGAATCTCGTTTCCGTCATTCGACATCATCGAGGTTTGCCAAGTCGGTTGCGAATCGTCATTTCGTTGGACAGTACATTTCAAGCCTGTAGCTATGGAATTTCCATTCTGTACTTTTCCTGACGCCAACGTAACCACCGCTTCTACAGGGCGCCCTTCAGGCTGCCTGACTATTTTAGCGATGTCATCTGACGATGCAATGCCAATCATGGTAGCTTGCCTTAGAGCAGTCTGTTTGATGGTATCCTTAGCCAACGTAGACACGGGCTTGTCAGTGAGGCTCTTTTGTTGGCTGGCTTGTTGAGCGGCCAACGCGGTATTGATCGTTTTCTGCTGTTTGTCGATGGCGGGAGCAGTATAATTGCTGGTCCCGTGAGTCCAACCAGTAGTAGTCATTTTCTGCTTTTTCTGCTTCTTCACGGTAGCTGCAGCAGTACCAGCGCTTGTCTTTTGAAGAGCCGGGGCGGCGATTCTCTTTTTCTGCTTCTCCGCGGTAGTGGGGGCAGTGCCAGTACTAGTCTGTTGAGCAGTCATACCGGTGATACTTCTCTTCCGTTGTCTGACGACGGCGGAAACAGTGCCCGTGCTGGTCTTTTGAGACATCAAGCCATTCACACCAATTTTCTGCTCTTGCTTGGTACCGGAGACAGTACCAGTGCTAGTCGCTAGCTGAACAGATCGCAGGTCAGGTGCAATACCTCGAGGTTTCTTCCTTTGATGGTCAACCAAGGAGCCTCCGTCAAGCTTGCCGGTACTGCTTGGGTCACTCAGTCGCTTGCGCTTAGATGAAACTGACGCGCCAGCCTCGCGTGGTGTCACACGCTGGTTGATCGATTGCTTGGGTGTAGGTGAACGCGTCACAGTTTCCGCAGCATTAGAACCTGTCTTCCGTCCAATGGAAGGCCCACCTTGTTTGACAGTTTTCTTTGGAGAGCTATGAGATGAGCTGAATGTGGTCGAGTTGCCTAAACTGGTGCGAGGAGCATGTTGTGTGATTGTCTGCTTGGGTACCAGTGGGTTTGTACCAGTTTTCCCAGTACTGGAGACCTTCATCTGGCCAGCACATGACTCGACTTGTTTACTTGGGTTTTGCAAAGAGCCCGAAGGAGAGTTCACCTTGCCTGGTTTGTCGATAGTGCTGTGAGGAGCGGCGGATTTGTGCTTTGCAATGGGTTTGTGCTTTGTTTTATTAGAACTTGCGTCGCTGCTCGTGACTCCATGGAGCGCAATTGCTGTCAATTTCGCGTGTAGCGGTGAGTTCTTGGAGCAAATGGTCATTTGGTCCGCATTGTGAGGATGTTGTCTCTTGGATGCCTCAGCTGCCATGGCAGTTAAGGACCTAGGTTTCTTGGATTGGGGCGAGATGAAATGTTTCGCTTTCTTGCTCTGTCTGAGGAGAACCAAAATTTTTCGGAGTGGCATCGCATCGTCACTTGAACCATCCGAGTCGACTGCCCTGTCGCACAGGGCCAGTCTGTTGTTGCTGCTAGCGCTGCAACGACTGGAAGCCGATGCCACGTCTTCTGGGTGCTGTTGCGAGGTTCTGGACAGGCTAAGCGAGTTCCAGGCGGCGTCCGAAGAAGCACCAGAGGCCATCATAGGTGTGTCCTTCGCATGTTGACCCGTCCCACCGGTTAAGGTACTTCAAGATGAATAAGATGATATTGTAGACCTTTCCATGAGTCCTCACGAGACTGGATCCGCGGTCCGTGGTGATGGTTAGATGAGCATGAGAGCAAAGCGGAAGACAGCTTTCAAGTCGTCCTTTATTGAAGGAGAGATTCAATCAACTCGCAATTTCGAAAAATTGAACAGATGATGTCTTGAAGTCGAGCACGTTGATTCCAGGCAAATCGGAACTTTGTAGACCAACTAAGACCCAATTTGGGGCAAGGCTGTCCCTGGATACCGTCGACGACTACAGTTCAATATTTGAATCCGCGATGGAAGCCATCAAGTTGGTTTTCTTGTCCTCAAGGGTGAGGCAGTGCTTTGGAATTGGGCCTGGCCGAAAGCGGGTGCTCAAGTGTCTCGATAAATCTTGCCCAAAGCCGAGAATGCAGAGGTTGACAGGCTGTGAACAGATTAGCATCAATCCAAGACGAGAAAGGGAAACTTGGTTTGAAAAACGTACTGCATCAGTCACGGTGCTTGGTCATTATCAAAGGCTGTCACATTGACCCTCAGATCCGGCCCAAGAAAGTCTTCTAGTTGTACTTTCCCTATTGATTCAAGTAATCGCGCCTAAAGTAAGCGTCAACTCGCAGCCCAGGTGACTGTGTCCAATTTGAGAAAGTAGTAAAGGTCTTGTAAAGGTTGATCGGAAGTTGCGGATTTCGTGAGGATGCTTGGTGGAGGCGCGCGAAAAGGAGAGTGTGCTTGCCCAAATAAGAGACGGCGGGACTGACTGACTTCGAATGGAGCTCAAGGCATAGAATTGAGTGAGCAATGGTGGGAAAAGTAGCAAAGCTTTGATTGAGCGTCGACTGAGACGATCAAATGTCAGGCCGGAGCGATTCACACGCAAGATTGGATATTCTCTTGCCACTTGCGGCACTCATAATATTGTGGCAAGTCGTAGATTATTAAGATTCGGCGTGGCAGTTTAAGAAGAGTTGACACCTACTTGTATTCAGGTCTAGAAGACAGATCCATCAATCACTTGTTGGCACGGAGTTTTCGGCAAGGTGGTAGTCCTCCAAAGGCAGGCACTTCTGGAATGAACGAGCGCTTTGGCCAGGTTATCACGTCCATTCTGAACGCCTCTCTATACCAGAACTTGAACACCTTATGCGAAACATCGATACATTCTCCTGCATTAAGTTCGCGGTCGATAAGCATGACCAGGACCAGTGGCGATTAGCATTTGTAGTACACGGTACACGACTGGGGCCAGTTTGAAAAGCAGTCTGGTCCTTATTGACAGAATAAGTGCCAATATCTTCAAAATTGGTGCGGGTAAGGAATCCAGTACCAAAATACAGCAAAAGGCGACTGATGCTGGGCAAATACATGCACTCTTTTCTCGCAATGAAGATTGCGACAACTGTCACAGAAATGTGTATCTGTAAGCACAAATCTCTAAAATAAGTTGAGACAAATTGCAATATGAAGATAGAGCTTGGCATATTGACATTTTCACCATGGCTTGAAGTTCGGATTTTGTGCAGCCCTTTATCAGCTTACCAATCGGTTGCCAGGAGTAGTCTATATTGCATCCACCTCGTGGTCTGTTGTTTCCTTTCTCCATAACGCAAACAGGTATCTTCCGAGGGCTCGTTATCCATAGCAAGACTTAGGCTTATATCTACAGGAAGGCCTCCATGTTGAACTCAAGTGCCGAAACAGGGTATCTGCGAGTTGTTAGTGAAGGGCACGCAGGCGAAATTCGATGGACTCCGCTGCTAATTTACCGTATGTCGAAAGCCTCCAACACTGATGGGTGCAGAATGCCAAATTGTCCAACTTGTTCCGTTTTGCCTCCGAGTCGCAGGTAGATGGCAGCAGCGTGACCGTGGAACCAAGTAGGCTCATCAATTTCCTCGATCCAATATCCGTCCGCCTTTGAAGGGTTTTCGGTAACCTGAAAGTCAATGCTCTTACCCTCTAGGCCCTCCTCGTGCGTCAAAAAGGCAGTTCTCAGCATGAGGAGGACGCGATCGAGCAGACCGTGGACGATCTCGAAACCAGACGACTTGCCGCAGAAGCAGGCAGCGAAATTCCTCTGGTTACGGGCCTTGCGCTCCTCGGACTCATCCTTGAAGCTGCGTTGAGAGTTAGCATCTCGTTCAAATCAGATGGCTGTGCATGCACTTACGCAACGTCCGAACACTCGAAGATCTTGATAGGGAGCGCCTTGCTCTTGTTTTCACGAATGGTCTTGAGGAGACCTCTTTAGGCAAGGTTAGAAATGACCCAAAGTATTAGTCTCTGGTAGCAAGGGAAAAGACTTACGGCAGTAGTGAAGTGCGGACGACCTGGTATTCTGCGGTCTTGGGGTTTGCCAGACGGATTGCCTTGCCACTATTGGATATATTAGCGTCGCGACTGCATTTCAAGAATCAGCAGATACTCACTCGTCTTTGCGGTTCAGGTAGGTGTAGTTCTCATCGTAGGCGCAGAGGATCAGTGGCAGGACCTCTGTCCACCCAGCGTAGGCAGCTTCGTGCCTCACAAGGTCGGCAAGCTTCTGGATTCTTGTTGGAGCGCCGATAGTGGCAGATTTGTTGGGAGAAGACCTTGGGAGGTTGTTGTAACCGTAGCAAATAGCTAGATCCTCCATCACATCGCACTGATGAAGCACATCCGCTCTCGTTGGGGGAATGGACACCTCGATCAGGTTCTTGTCCTTGCTTGATGGCTTGGCAGCATATGCCATCTTTGTGAGAAGCTCGCAGATGCGCTCAGGCGACTCATTCAGACCAGTACAGTTGTTGAGGTAGTCGATCTCGGTTTCAATGACCCTCGGCGTCAGGTTTGGGCATGTTCTTGTCCGTTTGTTGTGTTCCGAGATGACCTCAACAGGCTCAATCGTGAAGGGTTCTGTACAGTACATGGAGAACATGGTTACCATCATGTTGGTCACGATTTCCAGCTTCGTTTCATCGGTTGCGGTAAGGTCGATGAAGACGTTCTTGGTGTCGAGCGTTATCTTGGAGCGGTCACCGTTGATGATGGGTGGCATGGACAAGACAACATTGTTGGCGTCGAGCATCACCGGGTAGACAGGCGCATCCTTGATGATATGCAAGTACTTGCCCAAGTGCTTGTCTTTCTCGTAAAAGTCCATCATCTCCGCACCCGTCATCTCCTTGGTCTGGTTCAAAGGGGCAAACTTGATCTCGGTCGGTGGTAGCGCATCATACTTGAACGGCCCCTGGATAGTGTCGAGGTCATGTGTACCAATTGCAACCAGCGTTCTCTGACGAGCCAGGTTCATGTGAAGCTTGTCTTGCAGAGAGATGAAAGACTCGTAGCTCGACTTTGTAAACTTGATGTTCCTCAAAATAGCGCCAGCAGCAAAGGGGCGGACCTTTGTGGTGTTCTCGGTAATGGTCAAGGTCTCGCGTTTGCCAGTGGCAGGTTCGACAAGGCGCCAGTTCGGTACGGGAGTCTTGGAGCGGAAGATGTTGAGCATCAGCTGGATGCCCTCGAAACACAGCATGTCGTAGCGATTGGCAGGAATCTCTAGAGGGGGCTGTTAGAGAGTTTGCGACGAATAGCAAGCGGTATTCCTTCTCCTGGACTAACCAATCTTCAACTCTGCCGGCACGCCAGCAGGGCGCTCGTCCTCCTCGGTATCCTCATCGAGCTCGATTCCAAAGTCGAAGCAAAGGTCCTCGAACTCCTCCTTGGTGTATCTGTGAATTGGCACGTGTAAGCCAGTCGCCGCGGCGCCCGTGGAGGGGCAAGAGTGGGATGTATGGCGAGCTCACTTCTGGCCAAGCGCCTCCCAGAGGGCATACTTGTCGACTGAAATGGTGGGCATGGTTGAGGGCCGTGTGCGTGGTCAATGGAGTGCTTGCGTTTGCACAATCAGCGAGAATGGCACAATCAAAGTCGTCGTCGGCGTCGTCGTCGAAAGAATTCCCCAAACTGGCCTATTGAGTCACAACGACAGCCCGAATTTTGGCACGGCTGTTAGGAGCTGCTACTGGCTATGGCGGGGCAGCGACCAGGGGTCCGGTCGCGGGGAGGCTGCAGGAGGTCGACAGCATTGTGTACAGAAAGTACGTACCGCTGGTTGCTAAATTTGCATACTTCCAGTGGCTCTGGACTAGGATTTGATATAGTACTCTAGGGGACGACCCCTGACCGACTCCCCTAACCCTGCCAAGCATAGTGCCATTAGCGACAGGCACCTGGGATGGTGGCCCTGAATGGAGGGTGTGATGTACGAAGGTGCAAAGCGAGGGCTTCTACTCTACTTTCTATACTCCCCAAGTGCCCTAGAAATAACCAAATAAGTCGTCTAGGAAAGTAAATGTAACGGATGAGTAACCCAAGTACAGGACGACATCATAAATATGCACCTCGTGCGGAACGGAAGCACCAAAGAGGGTGTTGTTGGGCAGGAAATTTGACGTGTCCAGCCTACCAACTACTAAACAGTCAGAAGACGTACCCTGGTAACTGGCGAGCCTGGCCCTGGAGGCTGGCCGTCGTTGGCAGGCCTGGAGGAGCTGGAGGAGGGGGTCCCGCTTGCTGCCATCCACCAGCAGCACCCAGCACCGACCCCCCAAGCTTGATCTGGCTTGCCTGGCTGTCGCCTCTGTCCTGGATGCATCTCGACCTGACTTCATCACAATCCACCTCAAGCCCGCCATACCCCCAACCACCACGACCAGCCTGCGACCACCTCTCATACGGCGGCACCATCGAACCTTCGCGTCGACCGCAAGTTTAGTATTGTGGCTATTTCCTGGATCTGATCAAACGAATCCGCTAGTCAAGTCTGCCTTCTCGAAGCCATTCGAGGCACTGACCGGTCAACGCCAGAATCACCTGCAAAAGTCCGTTGCATATTACATCACCTCGCACACGACCCAAGCTTGCTTTGCGCTGACGTCCAGCGGCCATTCCAGATTACAGACTCACTCGCTTCTCGATCATCCACGCAGGATCTACTCAGAGTCACATCGCTCGCCATGGCTGACGCGCCGAATGCGAACGACGAGCTTTACCCCATCGCCGTGCTCATTGACGAGCTGAAGGTGCGCGCTCCTGGCCCCGTTCAAGCCATCAATCTGCCGTTGACCTGTGAACTGACTGCTTGCCATAGCACGACGATGTCATTCTCCGACTCAATGCTATCCGGCGTCTATCCACCATTGCTCTCGCCCTGGGTGCCGAGCGCACTCGGGATGAGCTCATTCCCTTCCTCGACGGTTCGCGACCCCCTCTTCCCACAAGTCTCGAAAGCATAACACCTAATATGTACAAACAGAGTCTGTCGAAGATGAGGACGAGGTCCTTGTTGCCCTGAGCGAGGAACTCGGCAACTTCATCGAGTACGTTGGTGGTCCTCAGTGGGGCCATGTGCTACTGTCGCCCCTCGAGAACCTCGCAGCCATTGAGGAACCAGTGGTGCGAGACAAGGTATGTGGCTTGTGCAATGTGCATATGTATGTCTCGATGCAATCTGACGATTCTGAAAACAGGCAGTTGAGTCTCTCAACAAGATCTGCGTCGACTTGTCGTCTGAGCAGGTCGAAGAGTACTTCATTCCCCTGACGATCCGACTTTCCAAGGCAGACTGGTTCACATCCAAGGTGTCAGGATGCGGTCTCTACACCAGCCCGTATTCGAAGGTCTCGCCGCCTATCCAATCGCAACTCCGACAGCAATTCGGCCAGCTTGTACACGACGAGACTCCTATGGTGCGCCGCCAAGCCGCCACAAACCTTGCCAAGTTCGTCAAGGAAATGCCAGCCTCAATTGTTGTGGAGGAAATGATACCCATGTTCCAGCACCTCGCACAAGACGACCAGGATTCTGTCCGTCTACTGACGGTTGAGGTTTTGATTGCCATCGCCGAAGTTGTTCCCAAGGAGCAACAATCGAGTCACGGAGTTCTACTCACCTCTCTTCGAAGCCTGATAGAGGACAAGAGCTGGCGGGTCAGATACATGATTGCGGACCGGTTCGAAAAGGTTAGTGCAGTTTATGATCGTCCTTGCTTTTTATATACACTAATTCAGTGAGTAGATCGCGAAGGCAGTTGACGAGGAGGTCGTGGCAAGAGACCTGGTGCCCTCGTTTGTCAAATTGATTAAGGACAACGAGGCAGAGGTGCGCACAGCGATCGCAGGCCAAATCCCCGGATTCTGTGCCTTAGTCGAGCGGACTGTCCTCCTCAACGACATCATGGCCAGCATTGAAGATCTCGTGACCGACAGCTCTCAACATGTTCGTGCTGCTCTGGGCACTCAGATAAGCGGACTCGCACCCATTTTGGGCAAGCAAGAGTATGTTCACATGTAAGCACTGTGCTTCGAGTGACCATTTGCTAACATTTGAAATCAGGACTATCGACCATCTATTGCCCATGTTCCTGCAGATGCTCAAGGATGAATTCCCAGAAGTTCGCCTGCACATCATCTCCAAATTGGAGTTGGTCAATCAGGGTAAGTAGCCTGCGCTGCCTGAAATGCTGCTCGAATGCTGACCGTCTTCCAGTTATCGGAATCGACCTTCTTTCACAGTCTCTTCTTCCTGCAATTGTTCAACTTGCTGAAGACAAGCAATGGCGCGTTCGCTTGGCCATCATTGAGTACATCCCACTGCTGGCAAGCCAACTTGGTGTCCAGTTCTTTGATGAGAAGCTAAGCGGTCTCTGCATGGGCTGGCTCGGTGACACTGTTTTCTCGATTCGCGAGGCTGCGACCCGTAACTTGAAGAAGCTTACGGAGGTCTTTGGCGTCGAGTGGGCAAGTGAGGCAATCATTCCCAAGGTGATGGCTATGGGCAATCACCCCAACTACCTCTACAGGATGACGACCTGCTTCGCCATTACGGTAAGTCTGATCTGTCGAATGTATACTCTCTTGTGATTCGTGAAACTGACGTAGGGAACAGACTCTCGCAAGTGTTGTGAGCATGGATGTCATTGCCAAGTCGATCCTCCCAATGCTTGACAAGCTGGTGACCGACGAGATCCCCAACATCAGATTCAATGTCGCCAAGACTTACGCAGCCTTGCTCGAGGTGATGCGCCGTCTGCCCGAAACTGGAACGATCTACGAGCTTGAGAAAGCCGGCGAGACTGGCGTTGTGTCCGCTCAGAACCAGACACTGATCCAGGAACGGGTCATGCCAAACCTGGAAAAGCTGCAAAAAGACGACGATGTGGACGTGCGGTATTTTGCAACCACGGCCGCTGCTGTTGCGACTGGTCCTTTGCCAGGCGGAGAGCCTATGAATACGTCGCCCTAGATTCAAAAACTTATTAATGAAGCCAACAACTCCCTACGCACGCTGTTTTCAGTATCCGGTCATTGCTGGGATTCAATTTCAGACTTCATGGGTTGTTCTGTCTCCTACCTCGCTCGATCATATCCCAGCGTCTAAAATTCATTATGAGGAATTTCAACAAACATACACCACTAGAGCCCGGAACAGGCATACAGGAGGAGCACCATTATCACTCCCGGGGCACATAACAGTTGCGTCTGTATTTGGTGACGGCCCGTCGCCACTTAAACGAAGAAATGGTCTCTAGCAGCAGAGGCGTGTTAAAGGATACAAAATTATACCAGCCATGACCTGTAAACAGGAGAGTTGCCACGTCGATGACATTTCATATTCGTACTTTGATTCAAATGTTGCTGTTGATTTTCATGTTGTCTTGTGGAGAGTGATGGGTATCGCTTTCTCCTCCATCCGCTGGACTAACAGAGTCGTCATCTTGTGGTGTTGACCTCTTGTCTTCTTCTCCAGGATCATTATTGCGTTCTCTGGAAGCAAAGCGTGGTGATCGTCTGACCGTTGACGCCTCCAAAGCTGAAGCTGGGATACTTAACCCTCCCAGCCAGGACAAAACGCCCTTCCTTCGTCTCATTACTCCCCTCGCCAAACCAACGCTCCAGCTCCTCCTCGGTCCAATTGCAGCTCGTGACAATGAACAAGCCGCCCTTTCGCACAAGCTTGACGACTCGCGCCTTGTAGCCCTCGCAGATCCTCCCCCCATCGGCGCGCTGTTCCTCGCTCAGACTAATCGCGTCAAATGTGCCCTTGTCGAGCACAACGTCCCAGCCGTTGGCCTGCGCACCGGACAAGACCGTGTCGTAGGGGCCTTGTAGGACATCCCATGTCACAAACTCTACTTGATTTGATGGCGATCGTTGTTGTTCTTGCTCTTCATCGTCTTTATCTTGTTCTTCTTGAGCAGTCCTGATGGCGATTTGTTTAGCAAGCGCAATGCTTTGCTCTGAATAGTCGACCCCGAGCGCACGACCCATCCAGCCTTCCTCGCGGAGCGTGAAGAGCAAATTCCCGTTACCGCAGCCGAGGTCGAGGAAACTTGTCGTAGTCTGGTCGAGCGGCGAGTCTTGTGCAAGCGGTATCGTCGTTGCTGAGGAGTGGTTATCGTGCCAACAAGGTTCCGTCGTTTGTTGCTCGAGAAACTGGACGAGTTTTGCCTCGGCGTCTGAGTCGTCGAACCAGACTGTGCCGCGGTCGGCGGGGTTCGAGGCATGGTTTGTAAGTTCGGTTGTGTAGAGGGAGTCCCAGCTGGAGTTGTTGGCAACAATCGGATTATGTTAGCTGGAGAGTTATGTGGTGACCATAGGAGAAAGGTAAAAAGTCGAGGGGAACGGAACGGAATGAGGGAGAGAGAAGTCGTACTACTCCTTAGTGCCTAGCTCGGAGGGGTCGAGGTGTGTTGGTTTCGAGGAGTTGGTGGTGGAGGGGTTCGTGGTTGCCATGGCTGCTGGTGATGATGCGCCCGAAGCGGAGCGAATCACTTTGTTTGGTTTCTTGTGGTTTGAATTCGAATTGATATGTTAAATAGAAACCGTCCCTGAAAGCATTCGTGGTATATAATGTCTTCCAGAGCTTTCTTGCTGGCTGGCTTGCTGACTGTTCTGCTCCGTACATGTAAGAAAACAATCGTAGGTGCAATGTTGCAATGGCTTCTAAAACCGAGAGTGGTATTCGAATGGGGCAGAATTTGTGGACATGGCAAGCTAGCACTGACTTGGAACTGGTCTCGTCGGAACGGGGCAGGCGGTGACACCAACGCTTTGCTTCAACTTTCAGGGTCCAGAGTCCTGGGCAGCTGGGAGCCGCAGCAACGCCCCGTACATCACCAGCTTTTCAATGTTGATACAACTTGACGGTTGACATTGTAACTGCAATCTTCTTTCCTCCTATCATCTGAGTCTCGACAATTGCGACGACTACGATTATTTCGTTGCCTTGGTAACGGATTTTCTCACAGAAGGCCAAGTAGCAGTATCACGTTTACGGATCCCAGTGTCTGTTATCTTCAGCGATGACAAGTAACCGAGAAAGTTGGACAATTGAAGCTTTTGTCTACTCGAACCCTTCCTGACGCAGTATTGGTTTCAACAGGCTCTTCCAATTAGACTTTTGGTTACGACCAGTGTAGTCACATCCACCCCGTGCAGGTAACGCGGAGACGACATCATTACAATAAGGCGCATGAATGCCTGCCGACCATGGAATCTCGGCGCCTCCAAGGGAACCCAGCGCGCGGTTGCACGCCATACTTTTGTTGTACGCATGTCTAGGCGAGACAAGACTCTCCTTCTTTTGTTGCTTCTCGCCGCCCATTCTTCATCTTTTCAAGCCAATGTCCACACAGGTGCCTTGACGAGCACCTGGCGACCACGAACATCCACAGCAAGAAAGCCAGCGAACCGCACTCTGTTGGTGCCCTTGGGTGGGAGCGCTATGTTGGTGCTCGAGTCAGTAAATGAAGTGGCAGTCGATGTGGTTGGAGCGCCAAAGGTAGCTGATGGCTGCGGCAAGAGACTGCTATCCTTTCGAGTGGCGGACCCGGGGACGAAGCTCGCGGGGGCGCTTCCAAAGATGTTGGAAAGGGTTGAAATTGCTGACGTACCGGCTCTGCTCTTGTTGCGTTCCTTGCTGCTGCTACTCGCCTTTTCTCCGCCGCTTTCCTTCCCAGCGTCCTCACCTCTCGAGTCGCTGTCGCCTTCACTATCTGGTGGCCTGGTCTCAATCACCGGTAGGCCAGTCTTTTCTACGTCCATAAAGTCGGGTTGTATGGGGTCTTCAGGTTGAGGGTAAATGATGGAGACATCCCGACTTTCAAGCGGTAGGTTCGCCGCTATGCCCACAGCAAGCTCGACAATCATACTAGCACTCCCATCAACGCCGGCAGGTGGCGGATCTGTGAGATGGCGGAAAATGTACCCAGTCAGGGACGCCGTCGCTTTGCGTGTAAACTCTTGACGGTGGTTGGCGCTCTCTGTAGATTGTAGCACGTCCTGCAGCCCTTCCAGGGTCGTCATTCTCCAGCTCAATACTTTTGATGTAAGAGCATCAAATTCTTCTTGGCTCGTCATTGTGTAGCTGAAACGCCGAATATTTTGTTCCACTTGCTTTAGTGACCGGCTGAGCTCAGGGTCGAGCCCAGGGTGGAAGCAGCCGTAAAAGATCTCATGCACAAGCCAGCTTGTGATGACAGCTCGGCCTACTGCAGTCATTTCCTGCTTGCCGGTCTTGAGCGCATCCGCGCTGACATACTTTGTTATCCAATCAGGCAGCGACTTCCAGTCTTTTCGAATGTTAAAGGACAGGTTGTTGATGGCGCCGTTAAGCCTATTGAACCGCGTCGTATACTCGTTGTCGTCCAGTGCCGTACGAGATTGTGATATTCTCTGGTTAGCCACAGCATTTTGCAATTGTTCGACCTGCCCATTGAGCGTCTCGATCTGGGTCTTGCCGTCAAAGTATAGACGCTTGACATTCTTGTATTTCGTTACTGCAACGTGATATTAGTCTGGTGTCAAGGGCACCAAAGACGAGCAAAAAAAAAAAAACACATACAAAGGTCCTTGAACGCTTTTTCCGGGTCTTCTGTTGGCTGAGGGCTGTTGCGGTCGTGCTCAGCCGCCGTTGCCGCCCCGTCGTATTGTGGTGGTGGTCGCTCTTGTATCGTGCTTTGTCTGAAGTTGGATTGGCCAGCACCTGCTGCTGCAGCGCCAGCTGGCATGGTATTGATGCTGTTTGATGCTTGCTGACTGTGTCTGTATCCTGGCGGGGGACCTTGAGATACTTCGCCTCTCAGTGTCTTGTCATTCTCCTGTCTCCTGGCCTGTGACGACCCGCTGGAAGGCGGAGCCATGGTATTATGCTGCTCTGCGTCTTCTTGTTGTGGTGGTACTATCGGCTGTCCTTGATGCGGCTGCAAAGACGAGGTCCGTGAGGGGAAGTCTTGCTGCTGCGAGTACCGTGCACCAGGTGAGACGGCCGTGGAAGGAATACTAGAGGAGGTCTGAGGCTCGCCCTCGATAATGGGAGAGTCGCGCGACACCTGCGACACAGTCTCCGTATTCTGCAAGTGCTCCGTCCCAAGATGTCCAGAGTAGGCAAAACCGCTGCCGTCCGAATTCTGCGGACTCTGGGGAAATTGGTGGGACTGGTGGGCGACTAATTGGTATTGGCGCGTGGCTGGGTCGAAGGTGACCTGGCCGTGTTGCTGCTGGTGCTCGGGACTATGTTGGAGTTGTTGATGAAAGCTAGTCTCGTCGACTTCGGAATAGGGCGATTGCTCTTGTCCCGTGGGCACGCGACGCAGTGTGGATTGCTGGAATTCGTGGGAGCTCTATAGCTTGCCCATTGAGGAATGGTCAGCACTGCGCACCAAGTAGAGTGAGTAAGGCAATTGAAATTCAAGATGATGACGCACGTTCTGCAACGGTGATGGTTGAGACGGGGGCCCCTGTGACTGCCAGTCCAGCGGCGGGGGCTGTTCGAGGGAAACTTGAGACGGCCCGGTCCGTAAAATAGGCGGGTTTGGGTTGCTCAAGCGCTTGGAGCTGCGACGGCCGGGGCCCGAGGCACCGTCGTAGTAGCTGTGCGACTGCGAGGACTGGAACGAGAGGTCGGAGCGGCTCTGGTCGGACTTGGAGCTGCCAGCCAGGATGTTGCGAATAAGGCGACGCGTAGAACGGCGAGGCTCGACGGGGGCTGCTTGCTGCTGGGGCTGCTGGTGATTATGATGTTGCTGCTGTTGTTGGTAGGCCGCGAACGGGTGTTGACTCTGTGGGTCAGCCTGCAGTGCCTTGGAGAGGTCCGTGTAGCTGGTTCCGTAGGAGGGGTTGGCTTGGACTGGGGTGGAGACCTGGTTGTACCGGTGGGACTGCGACCTGGCGACGGCGTCGACAAAGTCGGATGCGGCTCTTCGCACCTTGGCCTCGGTGGCAGCAGACGTGTGTGTGTTTGCGTTGAGCGGCTGCAGCTGTTGGTCGTTGTTGTTGGTGGTGGTGGTGGTGATGTTGTTGTTGACGCCTTGGGGACGATTTAGGGCCAGGTCGGTCAAGGCTTGGGGCGAGGCAGACGAGGCGTTCAGGCTGTAGAGCTGCTGTTGCGGCGTAGCTGCGACAGGGGGCAGCTGCTGGCTGTGTGAGAGGGAGCCTGAGACGGCGCGTAGATCTGGCTGCGCAAAGGCCTCGTGGGTGCTGAGGGGAGAATGAGATATGGCAGGGCCAGGGCCCAAGGCTGAGTTTTGGGGGTTGTGGGCGGGGGAAAGGGACCCTGGACCAGCTACTGCTGCTGCGCTCTGGACGCTCTGGACGCTCTGGGGCCCGGCAGCAGGACCAGCCGATTCAACAGCGACGGTGTGTTGAGATGGGTTGTTTTGTCTCTGCGAACGACCGAAAGGCATTATCCCAAACAGACGCCTGCTGCTGTGGAGAGGGGAGAGCCACCAAAGAAGAGGAGGGGGAGGGGGGGGGTGGAAGAATCCGGGAAGATAGTAGAAGCCCCCCTTTTTCGTGTACTTTCTCTCTCTCTCTCTCTCTCTCACACACACACACACACACTCTTGGCTTGGGTTGTCTTTGCTCTGCTAGGGGTGTTCTGGGTTGGCTGAATGGTTACTTGTTCTTATTTGCGTTGTCTATGTTCTTTTGGTAGGCAGTGTCTTCTTCTTCCTCTTCGTCTTTCTCTTTCTGGCTGTTCTTCTGCTGGCGTTCACCGCTGCTGCTGCGACGTAGGATGCGGACTTGGTGGGGTTGCTGGGCCGTACGTGACCAGACTGGGACTGCACTGGCTTGGCTGTGTAAGTATCAGTCTGCTGCAAATGTAGCGACTCGTCGAATCTTGGGTGCTCTTGTCAGCTGCAGTTTCTGCTGCTTGCACCGGATGATGACGGGTGGCTGCTGTCTGTAACCGGTCTGCCACCTCTCAGCTGTGCCTGTAGCGCGTATACTGGCGGTGGACAAAGCGACAGAGGTAGAGAGATGGAGAGATGGCTGGGTCTGAGCTGATGCTGGCCACCAAAGACGGCCTCCAAGTGTCGCTCGCTCGCCACCGACTCTCTCTTTTGGCTGGATGGGTGTGTTTGTGTGTGTGCGTGTTTGTTTGTGTGGACGCCGCGATCTGAGCTCGAACAGCGACACTCGCGAGAATTGGTGAGCGGCAGCAAGTGACGGGAGGAGGACCAAGGCTCAAGCGGGTAGTGGGACAACAGCAGGCAAGCTGTCCGTCCTGCAACACTGCACTATTGATGTACTGTACTGTGCTGCGCTGTGCTGTGCGGTGAGGCTTAGACGCGGGGGGGTTGGTGCGCAGCAGAGAGGGAAGCAAGCTGGCAAGCAAGCAAGCAAAGGCTCAAGAGTCACACAAAGGCGAGAGACAAGTGCGGAGAACGGTTCCAAGGCACGCGTCGACCAGGGCAGACAATGAAAGCACACGACGAGAGGGAGAAATAGCGTAGGATGGATGCATCATCTGCACATAACAAGAGGCGGCATAATGTCGTGGTGAGATATCCGGTTTGGCAGGTTGCCTGCTGCAGTGCATGTGGGTAATAAAACCCAGGTACGGACACACTATCACTGTGTACTTGGATCACGCTGATGCTTCGGTATACGTTCACTACGTCCATCCTGGTTCCTCGGAGTCTACAGGGTTATCAAAACGACATCACAGCAAAGAGACAGACTCCTTGTTTCTTTGCAGACAATACTGCGTAACTTGAGCCACTTAGCTGGCAGTGAGAACAGCCCTGGAGCCATTCAGTGTTTAGGCTATTGATGGCCCTGTAAATGCACTCTACAAGTACAATACACGGGGATTAGCAGAGCAATGCCAGTTGTGGATGGCGCTGGGTCAAAGGAATACAGCGACCCCGCTTGCCCTGTAACCCTTGGGGCTTGGGGCTGGGGCTCGGGCTTGGCCAAGCAATTGGCAAGCAGGAAGCAAGCAAGCAATCCAAATGCCCAAGACAACACGGGCTGTCAACACCGCCGTTGCTGACGGCCAAAAGCTGCAAAGCAACGAGCAGAGGAGCAGACCTAGAGGCAATGGATCTAATGGATAAGCCAGACATCAAGCCAGCCAGATCCAACGACGAGATTATCATCTTGAAAACAAGCCATATCACAACGTCGCCATCACCACACATGTAACAAGCAACCAAAACGGTGCAGTACGGCACCCATACCTTCGCCGCTGTCAAATATGCCAAAGCTTTTTAGCGGGCTCTCATTCCAAAAAGCTCTAGTGGATCCCCAAAGCCCAATCTGTGGGGTTCTTCAGCCGCACATTGCTGAGCAACCATTGCCAGCCTCCCCCCCCCTTCTTCTCAGGGGCCCCCAGGCATTTGGAGGGAAAGGAAGGCCCTGGTAAGGAAAGAAAAGAAAAAAAACGGACGAGGCTATATTTAACATTGCACCATTACCACCACCGGTGCGAACCACACCGTCTTGGCTTTTTTCCTTTTCTAGAGCTCGTGATATCAATACAGCCTCGCGATTTTGTGATGCGCAAAGCGATATGGGCCAAGCACTGAAATATTACACAACTTCCATCACCACATCCTCTGGTTCCAAGTCATTCGACATGCCAGGTACAAAGCTTCTATAAAAGCACAGTGACTTGCGTTGTTTAGCTATGTGTCTCCGCTATCGTGGATGTATCGTGGAATCATGGGATGCATATTAACCATCTGAAAATAAAACAACAGTCAAGAAGGATAAAGGAGACAATGAAATCCTTCCCTTCCCGCCGTCTCTCTCCCTGCCTCTCTCTCTTCCTTCCTTCCTTCCTCTCTTCCTTTTTTCCTCTCTTCCTTTTTTCCTTCGTCTCAGATACACACTATCTAATCACTCACAAGAACAATCTTCCCACTAGCCGTCGCCTCAGTGACCCCAGTGATTGTTCTGGCCATACCCCTCTTCCAGCGTCCGCTCCTCAAGCGTGCGTATGAAGTCCCGGTTGCTTCTCCCGCGACCCGCTTGTTGACTCCCTCTCCGCCCGCCAGCACGTGCAGCCGCCTGGTCGACAAGGCCCACACCATCTGGCGGTGGAGGGTAATATGCTGGGCTTGGCTGTAGTCGAATGGGTGCATTCGGATCGAGGTGACTTGCCACACGCTGAATTGCTGCTGGGATGCCACTCTGCTGCTGTTCCATTGTCGAAGCTCTCTGTCGTCTGACTGCCTGCTGGTACATGCCAGGTTGCTGAGTAACTGCACCATAGTTTGCTGCTGGCATTTGCGCAGATGAACCGCCATATCCTGCTGCATAGGGAGGTGGCGCCCCTGCTGACGGCATCGGCGCGTTAGCTGGATACATGTTTCCTCCGTACACCGAGCTTGCGTGACTCGGCGGCTGCTGGTATTGAGAGTTCGCCATGGAGTATGCACTTTGCGCGGCAGAATTGGCCTGCGCTTGCGCTTGCTGAGCTCTCTGCTTACTGACCGCCTCGGCTTGCTGCTGCTGTTGCGTGCCAGGAGCTGGTGACCGATTGAGGGAAGTCGTCTTGAGATTCATAGGCGGAACAAACGGCCCTGTGAACTTGGTCTGCGTGATGAAGGGATGCAGCTTGGCTTGTTGTGGTGACCATCTCTCGAGAGGGTTGATGGTAAGCAGGCCTCTGACAAAGTCGATAAAGGCGTGACGGTTTTGCATCTCTAAGACACATATTAGTCAAATTCACTCGTTGGATAATAATCAAAGGGAGAGCCACATACCTCGGTCAATCTCCATCTGCTTCATGTTCTTCCGGGGCATCGGGTAAGACTTAATGATTTCTGGCAGATTGTCGGCTTGAAAGTACTTCTTGCTAGGCTGCTCCTTGGTGCCGTGCTCTCGCGAATACTGCTCCATGCTCTTGAGCTGGTACGTTCTGCGGCCGTACTCGTCTGATTTTTTGTCAAAAAAGTCGGCAGATTGCTTGCCCATTTCGTTCATCCAGTTCGGCGGGTTGCCCAGCATCTCGACAATGCGCGAGACTTGGTTGTACTCTGACGAACCCGGGAACAGAGGCAATCCGAGAAACAGTTCTACCACAATGCAGCCAAGCGACCACATGTCGATGGCAGAAGAGTAGGGCAGTCCCAATAACACCTCGGGCGACCGGTAGAATCTGGACTGAATGTACGTGTATACTGTTTGTCGCTCATCGCAGGCCGATCCAAAGTCGATAATTTTGATGATTGGGCTTTCGAGGTTCTTGAGAAGAATGTTCTCTGGTTTCAAGTCGCAGTGTATGAGTCTTGCCTTGTTCAAAAGCGCAAGACCGTTGAGAAGTTGCTGGGCAAATACCCGCACGAGCGTGGTGCTCAGACCCCGGAACTGGTTCTGCTTGATGAGCTCGTACAGATTGACGCTCAGGAGCTCAAAGACCAGGCACAAATGCTGCCTGTGTATAAAAGTATCCTTCAGTCGTAGCAGATGGTGGTCATCGTTCTTGTCGAGTTTCGTGTTGAGCTATTTCCAAAGTCAGCAGTTCATCCTTGATTTGCCTCGATTCGATCGGGCAGGCAAACATACCAAGTCCAGTACAGAGACTTCCATCATACTTTGGTTGAAGTAGGCTGTACGGTTCTTGATGACCTTGACTGCGACAACCTCCTGAGTCTTGAGATTCTGGCACTTGACGACCTGACCAAATGTGCCCTGACCGAGCACATCCAAGATCAGGTAACGGTTCCTAGGCGTGGCGTTTAGTCACAAGGAACGGCAGTAGGTCTTTCCAGCTTGCAATATACTCACTTATGCCCCGCTTCTTCAGACCCGAGGATATCATTGACATATAGAATGTAATCGCTGTCCTCATTGTCGTATCCATCATTCTTGCAACCCTTGCTGGGTTTGGTCAAGACTCTACGTGGGTTTCGTGACGACTCGTATTTGAAGCTCGGGTTGCAAATGCGGTATGTCGCCGGCAGGTGGGTAGTGAGGGCTTGAAGGGGCTGTCGGCGAGAAAAGTCAGCAACTTGTGGTAAAGAACAGCAACGCCAGGGTTGACAGTCGTCCAAGGCCAAAGAGAGATCACATACACTGATAAACCCGCCTTCTGGATTTGCTCGCCGAAAGGCAGGCTGCGCGTTGACCTTCGGCCTGAGATCCTGCGCGGTCCGCAATTTTCTGAACTCGGGCACTGGGCCTTTGTGCGCCACTGGTCCTGCCGCCATGTTGGTGGCTCTGCGAGGCGAGGTTGGGTCGTGTTGCCAAGCATCGTTTCTGCCAGTTCCGACAGGACTGAGGACATTGCCGAACTGGTAGTGTGACTCGACTCCAGCGGGCAGCGAAGCCATGGTCGGCAGCTGAGCTGACGAGGTGCGACTGTTTTGGTAGTATGGGCTTTGCGGCGACTGGTAGTCGGAGGCTCTGCTGGGCGACTGGCGCGATGACGAGGGAGCCGTGAATTGGCTGGAACTAGACTTGCCGTAGGGTGAGGTCGGCGACAAGACCTCCATTGGCGAGTATCGCTGGGCAGCGGCGGATTGTTCGGCGGGCGAGTGCAGGGTCGATTGGCGGCTGCCGTGATGCGGCCGCATAGGATACTTCATGCTCGCATATGGATCGTTCGCGTCGGCCATGGCGACATCACCATTATTATCGCGGAGCTGGGGGGTATTGGCAGCGGCGGCAGCAGCGGGGGAAGTGGCCGCGTTGGGCGAGGCGTGCGAGCTGCTGAGACCGCCGGGGTACTGATCGTATTTGAATCCTGCTGGTGGCTGGCCCTGCTGGCCCGCATAGTCCCTGGAGCTCATCTGGCTGCTGCTGCTGCTGCCATTGTATCGCCTCGATGCGCCGGCGGGATCGTGGTAGGCTGGAGCCCAGGGATCCATGGCTGCTGCGGTCGGCGATTACGTGGGAGGTCGCAATTGGTATCGGAGTCGAATCGAATCGAATCGACGTCGCAGCCACGAGAGCAGGCGGGCAATGGGCCAAGCAACTGACGTAGCGGCAGAGGGTCAACAGCCCAAGTGCTGGACAGTCGAGGTGATTCCAGGCACAGGGAGAGGGAAGTGCGCTTTGCTGCTTCTTTTTCTGGTGGCGGCCAAGTAGGTGTTGTTGGAGGTGGGCAAGCTTGGGCTTGGGCTCGCTGATCAAGGAAACCGGGGCAGCAGCATGTATCAAAGCGGCCCCGAGATTCCACACCCTGTAGCACTCTCGTCACTGCTCTTGGCCTGGGTGTTGCACTGCACGCTAAAGTCCCCAGACACAGCAAGTAGGCTGTTACAACACAGTAGCTGGGCAGGCACTGTAAGAGAGAGCGCGATACAGAGCGAGCTAGGCCTACCGAGGGAAAGCAACAACGAAAGGTGAAGAAGGAAAAAAGCTGGAAAGCAAACCAGAGCCTACACGAGATGAATAAAAGGGCCTGTACGACTTTGTATACTATGAATACAGTCAACATGTCATCCTGTACTTGACTGCATGCGTTCCAAGTGGCAGCCCATGTCAGCTCGCACTGTACGCTCGGTTGGCACCGATTAGGCATGAACGGCCCACGGCCCTGCATCACGTCGCAACTGCCAGACCACACATAGCAGATTCCTGATTAGTTAAGCAGGCATCTACATCACACATTACAGTAGCCCCTACATTACCAAGGCGGCCATATTCAACCGTCGAGTAACCTGTGGCTGGCAACATCAACATTGAGTGCGAACCAGAAAGACACGATACTTTCCAAGGTTTATCATAGGCCTTTGTCGGGGCTGACTGGCTGATTCAAATTCCTTCTATTGCAGCGTTTTCAGGCGCAAGCCCAACGCACTCGAGACTACTGCTACTATCGACCAGGGTCGGCACTAACCTACCTAAGTGCATAATCTTTCCCCTCGATTTCCTTGGTTTTTTTTTTTTTGGTTTTTTTCTCTCTTCCGTCTTTTGCTTGCCGTTGCACCGACAAGACCTAACAAAAAAGCTCTAAGAACTAAGTAGCTCTTATTACCACAGCAAACAATTGGACCTGCTCCCGCACCTTGCAGCACAATCTTGCTCTATCACTGGACGGTCCTGCACCGAATCACAGCGTAACTAAGCCCGCCTGGGCCAAGATTGGGCGCTAAAAAAACAAGGGGACCACCAACCTCCTTTCACACTCGCCAACTTCATTACCCTCGTCCCTTCTTTCTCGCTGCTCCTGCTCTTCCTACTCTTCCTGCTTCCAGCCAACCAATGTCCCAGCCCTCCGTTACCGTTCTTCAGCCGAAGGCCTGGTTTACGCACTGTCCTGTACTGTACTTAAAGGCCTAGTACAGCGTCATCGTTAGCATCATCGTCTGCCCATCACAGTGGAGCATGTGATACACTGACCCTGTATCGCGTACACATTGAAAACACCCGCCCGTGCTTGTTCGTGCTTGTTCGATCTTCTCCGATGTTGTGTAGCTACATATATCTGCGTGTAGCAAACGATATGTTAAATCGCTTAGCAGGTACGTACCTGAAGTACAATCAGGCCATCGTATATACTCGCAGCGCTACAGCAGATTGCGACTGTTCCAGCGCATGCATGGCCATCCGAAACCAGGGGAAACCTATCCGTCTGACCTCACACAGAGAGTCCAGAATAGACACCTTCTGGTCACCCCACACATGCGATGCGTCACGCGCCAGTCCGAAGCACTTGAGCCTTATGCAATAACATCCCATGTATGTGATTGTAGTAGCAGTAATGGTGATAGCACGACGGTATTCGTTTTTGTTGCCATACAACTTGTCGATAAAGGGCATCTCGCACACCTTGTACAGCTTCGACTTTGTTCCATTCTACAACGAGCGTATCATGTTGAACCATCTACTGCGCCCTCGAGAATGCGAAATGGCATCGAACAAACCGCAGAATGCCCCTTGCTCCTCACCAAGAAGCCCTCAGAGCTTCATTGTCCATCGACTTCCCATGCTTTACTCAGCCGTTAATCCTTATCAAGTGAGCACTCCGCCAGCGCAGGACTCTTCCTACCTCCAACGAGCCAAGAGTAGTCACTGTTCACAAATCCAAAGAAAGAGGAACAAGTATTCAACCCGCAGTGAGCGAGTAGGTAGGAGGTAGAAAATTCGTCAAGTCATCCCATACTTGGTGTACCGTGTCGAAACCCGCCAAAGCCATTCTCGCCAAAACCTCAAGCAAAAGCACAAGACTTTGATCCCGACCTGACAACACTCAGCAATGCAAAAGTGGTATCCAGCGCGCGCGCAAACAATCTTTCAAGACACGTTCCAAAATAATTTTCTTCTTCGCTCCCATGCAAGCATTCATCAAGACAGCATCCTACAGCAAGAACATGGAGAAAATGGACAGTTGCAGGAGAAAAAAGTACGGCCAGCAAGAGCCGAGTGCATAGACAAGTGAGAAGGAAAGACATGACATCAGAGATGGGGATAGCCCACCCATATCTCATGATTGGAAAGAATGAAAAATTGCCAACGCTGTCGAAAAGACAAACTCAGTAAATGTGTAGATCCATTCAAGCACCGCTCGCTATTGCGCCATTTCAACAATTTGAGTGAGACTGGAAAAAGAGCTCCAGGTACGAGTGAAACACATTCGAACTCAGCGCGGGTGCTAAGAGGGCGTGATCAACCTAGCCCTGGTAACCGCCGTAGCCAGCGCTGGAAGGCTGAGGAGGAGCCCACTGGGCGTTGGGAGGCTGCTGACCCCGACCATAGCCACCGGCGCTGGGCGGGCCGCTGAAGCCCATCTGAGGCGCATAGCCTGCAGGAGACTGGGCAGCAGGACCGCCGTAGTTGCCTTGCTGGCCGTATTGTGCCGCTGTTCACACAATAGTCAGTAAGCTGGACGTCCGTCCGTATACACACTCGATTCACTTACCACCGTACTGGGGAAAGTAAGTGTTGGGCGTACCAGGAAAACCAGGAGCCTGTGCACTCTGAGGGCTGTAGGCCTGGTTGGGATCAAACGTTCCACTGTTGGGTGTCTTGTCCTTGCCCCACTGTGCAAATTGTCAGTTTCAAATGGTTTGTTGCCTTTGGCACTTCGAGCCAGGAGGCTCCGGGTGGGGAGAGAGGGGGGGGGGTGGTGCTTACGCTGCACTTCAACGGGCGACCATTGACATTGTAGCCATTCAGCTGGCAAATGGCCATGGCTGCATTCTCGTGCGAGTCCATCTTGATGAAGGCAAATCCGCGGTCAGCCTGGAATCGCGACTCAACCACATAGCCAAAGTTAGAAAATAGTGGCACGAGGTCGTTCTGGGTCGTGTACGGGGTCAGATTGCCGACGTAGCAAGTCGTCTGCCAGGCCGGGGTCTGGCTAACAATCATGTCGTAGCTGTGTACGCCGTGCGTGGGGAAATGGTGGTGGCCGTAGGGAGTGGTGGGAGTCATGCCCATGGCCTGCATTGCCTGCTGCTGGGCGATCGAGGGCTGACCCTTTTGGTTGGCCCAGTTGCAGCGGATGGCGCGAGAGCCCAACCATTCACCATCCATGGAGCTCAAGGCCTTCTCAGCCTCGGGGCGGTCACGGAAAGCGACGAAACCGTAGCCTCGCGAGCGACCAGTCTTCATGTCCCACATGACACGAGCCTCAGACACGGAACCAAAGGCAGAGAAAGCCTGAAGAAGAACTTCGTCATTAACTTCGTTCGACAGATCACCCACAAAGATGTGGAAGTGGTTCGATGTGTCCTCCTTGCTAGTAGTGTTGGACTGGTAGGCCCAGTTGACGCGGATTTCCTGTAGCGCTGGGGTGTCAGCTCCCTGTTTCGAGCTTGGAGTTAATGGCGCAATAGCCTGGACATACCAGTTGGTGCACGCGACGGCCGTTAAGCGTCTGCATGGCACGCTCAGCAGCACCGGGGTCGTCATATTCAACGAACCCGTAGTTGAAGCCCTTTGCCTAACAAAATCAGATGTTATTATTACTGTAAATAGATATTTTGTCCGCATAGTTGTGCCAGAGAGGTAACTGACATTTTTGTCGGGGATGATCTTGACGTTCTGGACGTGCCCAGTCGTCTCGAAGATCTGGCGCAAAACATCCTCGGTGACACGAGGGTCTAGACCGCCAACGTAGAGGGCTCGCTTGTTAGGCTCGGGCGCGGCGCGTCGAGGGAAGGGACCTCCGCTCGAGGGAGACATGATCTGGTCGCCAGACAAGGGCGAGGTAACGGCCGTCGGAATCGGGTTCGTGTTCGGGGGAATGTGCAGCGGTGGAGGCGGCATGTGGGCGTTGGAAGAGCCATTCTGGCCATTCTCGTAGCCAGGAGCGCCAGCGTTGGGCTGCGGGGGGGGAGGAAGCTGGCTTCCGGGAGCACCAGTGTCTGCCATTGCGACTGAACTGTTATGGTGGTGCTGGCGTGTAGTAGGGTGAGGGGTTGTTGTAGCTGTGGTGAAAAGAAGATAAGTCGTCTGAGGCGGCGCAAATCCCAGCAAATGAGATTATAAAACAAATTGCATTCGGCAGTGGGTATCAGCTCGAGCTGGATGCGAGTACCTACAAGGACCGGAGCGGGGCAAAGCTGCAGAGGGACGTTTCCTCCCAAATTGTGCAAAAGCTGGCGAGTTGAGGACAAATACTCTCGTATGTGTCACTTGGGTTTGGCTCGTTGTTTTGCCGCGACAGACAATCAATACCAAAGTATTGGATATCTGGTGTGTATTACAGCTGACAGTTCTCAACGGAGAGGTGTTTGCGGTGATAACTAGCTGTGCAGACTATAATACCCTGCTGCGAGTCGTCAATGGTAGACAACCAGTAAAAGCCTCTTTCTATACTGCAGCACAGCGTATATGCGTGCAATATCGCGGAGAATAGGAAGCGAGAAAATGGAGTCGAAGCTCTTCTTCAACAACCAGAAGCAGCAATGGAACAAGTGCTCGCTTGATCGGTGCAAGGAAATGCTTCGCGCACACGCAGAGGACGATGAGTCGATGAAAGATGCGCAAGAACGTGCACAACACACCGGTCCCAATGCTCGGAAAAGGAATCGTAGGGTATTGCTTGCCGACCGAAGAGAGTAGGTAAAGACGGGAGAAGCAGCCTGGAAGCAGCTGGAGATATGGAGACACAGATGGAGAGAAACCGAGATGAGACGACAAGAGGTCAAAGTAGAGGCGAGAGAGGAGAGAGACGAGGAAAAAAGCAGAGCAGATAGACTGGCAGAGCAGAAAACAACGAGATAGGAGAGAGGAAAGGAAACGGCCGTAGGGAAAGGAAGTATCCCCCAGAAATATCGTGAGCAACCAGCAGCCGGTCTGCGGAGAGATTGACGATGCGAAAAGAACAATTGTTCCTGAAGACGAGGAAAGGCGGGAGGACGCTTACTGAAAAGGAGTGAGGAGCCCAGAAGCCGCCCACTCCGTCCCCGGCCAATGAACCGTGGAGAAGGGGACGGGGGTAGCACCTTCCCAGCACGCGGATCCGTGGCCAATAGGCAGCCAGGGGCCGCTCTCGAGCTCTCTGCTCAGCACTGGCATGAGGGGCAATGCCTGTTACAGGCTCCTCTGGCCTTTCCGGACTGCTGGCTGTCTGGTCAATGGGGGGCTTTGGAGGGGCAGACTCGCAGCTTGAGCTGCTGAGCTCGAGCAAAGACCCCCATGGCGAGAGCATGTATTAGAGCATTAGCATTGCCCTCCTCGGTTTGAGGGTTCAAAAACACGCAAGATCCCCTAACCAGCCGTGGCTACTACACTCATCAATTTCTCCAGATACAGTACTTCCAAAACAAGTTCGATAGGCAGCTGCAGCTACTAACCGGAACATTCTCACCTTGAAAACTTGTGCTTGTTGCAGCTGTTCATGCACTGCTTTGTGCCCACAACAGCCTGCAGCCTGACTTTTTATATGCAAGCTGAAGCCCGTATTGGCCCAGGAGCATCTGCTCTAGCAAGCCCACGGCCACAATATGCATGATGATGCCTTCTGCCCATCTAAGCACTCTACAGATCACAAAAGAAAATGGTCCTCTCTCTTCACCAAAGTCAGGTAACTTCATCATTTTTTGTTCTTCACCTTGGCAATTCCTCTCCCTATTGTGCTTGCTATAAATAGAACATTTACAAGTATTATACAAGTTCTATAGAAGTCGACGGGCAAGGTATCGCCCTATTTGCAGTTTTGCATATCTACTAGGTAGGGAGGCACTCAAGACCTCCTGGACTCTCCAACAATCTGTCACAAGAAGTGGACTCGGATCGAATGTTGCATCAAGGCTCGTTTAATCCCAATTGCACAGCCATTAAGGAATTGTTTGCCTCCTCCTTTTGGACCATTGTTTCAGCAATAACAATTGTCATCACTACGCAGCCCTGCAAGCTGAGGTGGGTATCGGCCAGAAGTCAGGCCACCAGGTGCTTGATAACAGCTTGAGACAGATACTGATCGAACGACCTTACCAATAACTAGCTGCCCATTAGAATTTATATGCCTCAAACGCTGCAGTCATTTTGAGAAGGCTTAGATACATGATTCTTCAAATCAGAAATATTAGTACGTGCCAGAAATACAGCCTCGCATGCTCTCTCTGCCATGTGCTCTGCGCTTAGCCAGGATTATGCAGCCTTGCTGATACCAAACCCTGATACCCAATTCTAGCCTCTCTCAACAACACTAGGCAACCGTTCGTCTGTAAATATACAAGATTGCCACTTGTTGGTTCCACCTGTTGGATTTCTCCAAAGTGATAACGATCAGGAGTGGCAAGGAGCAAACACATTGACCTGTACAAGTGGAATTTGTGTGATGGCTGCTGTGCTTTGCAATGTTATCCACGATATTAGTTCTTCAGTGCCTGAGCAAATCCTAAATGCATGAACGCGGTCAAAGCATCTTTCAAATTTCGTGGCTATGCACAGGTCAAAGACTGTTCTCACGTGTTTTGAACAATTAGACGCACATTATATAATATGGTCGTTTTCCAGACCCAATTGGGCAGATGCCTAACATTTGAAGCCAACTGATCCGTGATTATAAAACCATGACCCACTCTATATAGACAGCATCTGCAAAATATTTTACACAACAGTATAATGATAAATACAGTGAACATGGGCTGATACCATTTTTATCCTTTTGAGAAATGTCCTTTGAGTCCCAGGCTCTGTTCCTGCCAATTTGCCCCATTCCATGTTGCTGCGCCTGCAAGATGGCAATATTGCTCGATGCACATTGCTTAGTCCTCAATCCGTATATCCAAAATTGCCGTCAACCAATCTAAACTGTTGGAAATCGCTGGATAAAGACGCATCCTACCAAGATCCTGTTCCTTGACTTTCTGTGTATTGCGCAATCCTGTTCATAATTATATCATCTCCTCGTGTTTTTGAAGTTGTTATGTTTACCATCGCAGGATACCGCGTCAGGTAATGTCCAATCAGAGCGGCTTGAAAGTGCCGCCAAACAGGTCCCAGTTTCTGTTAAAGCCCGAATCTGCCAATATATCGTCAATTTCCCTTCCAACGCGATGATGCATTTGTGCATGATGCTGATGATGCCCGTGACCTATGTGGTTGCCGTGATGTGCCTGTGCCTGTTGCATGGCCATGGGCTGCGCTGAGGGATATAGGTGCGCTGAGAGGTCCATTCCGTTTTGGCTCGAGGATGATTGCATGAGGTGCGAGGGCGTGTATCCCACTATTGATTTGGTATGGTTAGCGATGAACTCTTTCGTCCAAGCTTCAGGACTCCCACCAACATAGACTTACTCAATTGTCCCTCAATGTCTCCGTACACACCAGACATGTAGAAATTCCTGGCATCGGCTGATTGGCTTTGCACGCTCGAGATGTGGGACGGATTCGACTCAGGTTGTGTTGCAACAACTCCTCCAAAGTCGAGTAAAGGTTGATTGGGATAGGCAAACGGATCGCCGGTGGGAAACATCATGGCATCCAGTTTGTACACGCTGGGGCTTCCCGCCACCTGGCTGGTCCGCATGTAGTGATTCGAGGCGGTTGTAGCGGCTGAACTCAAAACACTAGCATCCGCATTGGACGTTATGGCAGAGGTTATATCCAGGGCATGGAGCTCTGGGTAGTTCATAGAGACTGCGGGCCGTCCCGCTTTCAACTGAACATTATCCGGAATTGGCTTTGAATTTGGAGGCTTTCTTGCGACGGCACCGATAACCTTAATAGCAGTGCTGGGCAGCTTGTGATTTACCAATGGTTCTGTGCTGTCTTTTGGTCCTGGTGCCGCTCGTTTTCGTGATGACGCTACTCGCGTCTTTCCACTCTTGATTTTGTCAGGTAGATTATTCCAGAGCGTGTCTAGTGACTTGGATATCCTGGCTGCTGCAAAACTTCTGGTGGCCATCTTCCCAATCATCTCGCGCCCTGCCTTAGCATCGCCAAAGATTTCTGCCGAGCCTTGTTTGTCCGGGTTCTCGAGGACATAGAACACCAATGTTAGAACAGCGAAGTATTCTGTGTACAACATAGACCAGAAAGGGCCAACAACCAAAGCCTGGTTCTTGATCTCTCTTGCGATGTGTATGATATTCCTGGACACGCTGATTCCAGCTGCGGCACATGCATAATACCGCTCATCAACAACTCTGCCAACCCACAAACGGGGCGATATATAGTGCAGGAATGGCCTGTACAGCATCATCTGTACGTGAGCATAGGCAAATCGTAGCAACGTTCGCACCCTAATAAAGACATTCGTGTCAGCTTCTAGACAGGTTCCTAATTGCTTTGGGGACTCCTGCTAAATTCCAGCAATAAGACAACAGCAGATAAGACGTCCTACAAAACTTGGTCTTACCTCAAGACTTCAATTGGTCCATCTGAACTTGGACGCCATCTTTGTGGTAATTGCTCATGCCATGCTTGGAGATCGTTCTCAATTTCCTTTATGCGATTGTAGTCGATATTGTATGTCGCATGTGGTTGCCCTGAAGAGTTCACCGTGCACTCTTCGATGCCTTTCAATGGATAGATGTACTTGACAACTTTCATCAGAATTCGCATGAGTCTCGAGTGAGCGTTGAAAGCCTGGAAGAAGGATCCAGGTGTGCCTATTGGTGGTGTCTGAATTCCATCTGCGGTTATGTACTCGTCATCGACTTCGGTTGGGAGCTGTTGGTCAACATCATCGTCATAGAGTAGTATGGGAAACCCAAGCAGCGCACTATGTAGTATAATCAGTAACAACTCTTGTCCTTCTAGGAGCGTACAGAAGAACTCAGCTCTGGGATGTTGCATTCTTCTGTTTGTTGGAGAGGTGTGGAATCCTCTCCGCCTAACGACGGGCGGCTTCCAATGTTTGAGTGGATCATCCGCAGCGGAAGCCAAGACTCAGACACACGAGGTGTGGAACGGAACAACACAAGGGGTTTGAAAAGACTTACGAGCAGTATATATCCATTTGCCTAATGAAGTAGAAGATGCGTTTTCTCAGCTCCGATTCCAGAGGCGTAAGATTTGCTTGGGGAAGGTGCCTGTGCAAGCCCATCCTCAGAGCGGTCCTCGAAGCAATGCCTAGGAAAGAATAGCAGCCACTAAGATTGGAAGTCGCTTGTAGGAACAAGATAAGAAACAAGAGTGCTTGTAGTGTTGTTAAATCACGGCATTCTGTGACGTCTTGTAGAAGTATCCGAGCACAAGTGTAGTATTTCACCCTAGAGGAATCCAGTCAGTTTTTGGGTCGCTGAGCTGATATGTTTTCGCAATGAGACGGAAATAGTGACTTACCCTTCGTCAAATGCGCGCTGGTAGGTCACCTCAACAGCGTCGTCCTCGCCAACAATGTCATACATGGAGCCAACGGCCAGCACCGCGTAAAACAGCCCAAGAAATCTGTTGTCTTCTGTATCAAAGCTATTCGGCGATTTGCAATAGATTGCTTCGAGTTTCTCAAAATACGAAGGAACATGGACAATGCGCAGGAGAGCCGTAGCACAAGTGACCGCACAAGTACTCAATTTGTGTGCTCGGACTTGAGGTGGTAGGTCGTAAACGTTTTTGTAATTGGCATCTCCTGGTGATGCGCCGGCGGTGGTGTCCAGTTTTGTCAAGCCGGGGATTTTATCGGGTCGCGGAAGAAACGTCTCATGGCGATCTGCTTCGAGAAGGCCTCCAAGATGTTCCGTCATTCTCTTGACAAACACAGCGCCAGAGGAGGTTCCGCGAAAGTCCCAGCCACATTCATCGAGATCCAGCTGGCCAAAAGTTTCAATCATAGACGTGATCTTGGCTTCTGTTTGTTCGGGCTGCTGCATCTCCTCTCGGTTGCTTTTGGTAGCTTGTAATCTTTGTCGCTCTCGAGTCTGAAATTCTTGCTGCGTAGCGGGGTCGAGGTTTGGATCATTCAGGTCCACGTCTGGGATGAATTTTCGAAGCAAAGCTTCGGCACGGGCCAGCTTGTTCTCGAGGGCCTCAATGTACTGCGGCGCGGGGTTGCGCCGCCTATTTGAAGGCTTGTCATATGTGCATTCTGTAGATTGGTGTTTCGTTAGCACATATTTGCCCAACCAACCAAAAAAGAAATGGAAAAAAGAAGAAAAGAACATAAAACAATAAAACAATGAAGAATTCACTACTGACCGTAGCTGTACACTGAACAGTGAGTACATGGTTGTTTGCCATCGCATTTGATCTTCTTCCTCCGACATTCATCGCAAGCTCGCGTCACTCGTCGGCGCTTTTGCACAGGCATGGGATCAGCCTGGCTTGAATTGGCAAAGTCCTCGTCACCTACATCTTCCTTGCCCGAGCCTTGGCCAGGGCTATCATCTGGAGATTGCTGCCCGTCCTGCTGCTCCGAGCCATTGCCCGACTCGTTTTCAGAGTCAGCCTCGGGCGTAGGACGCATCCCCATCGCGTCGTCAGAAACTTCAACGGAATCGGTGCCCATCCTGCCCTCGTCTCTTTTTCTATATGGTTCTAGCGTCGCAAGGACTTTTCCAGGACTGGCTACGAAGCAGATGTAGACACGTAGTGGTAGTTGTGCCGCAATCCGATTATCGCAACAGGGAACTGATCGTTTTCTGTGTTGGTCCGAGAGTTCAGCCGCTCCCAACTTCTTGGTTCCCCGTGAATATTGGGCGCAAGACCCGGCTCATTTCGTGACGCTGATAGACAAGACGCTCTCGATGGGTGGCGCTGAATGACGGAGACAGGCTACGACTTCTCCAGGTTGAAGTTTGTGTGCGACAATCCAAATTGACGAGGACGGAAGTTGAGCTCGGATATAACAGTCCAAATGCCGCGCAACAGGAACCTGGGCTACTAGCATGGGAAAGAGGGCTGTTGAGCGCCCTCGGAATCGTGGCGAGCGTGAGCAAGAGCAGCGTGTCGAGAGAAGGCCAAGCCACGACGGCAGACCAGCAAGAGAGACGGGAGGAGGGAAATGTCTGGCATAGATGGGTCAGGAAAGGGTTTCTCTGGTCGAGGCGGCGGGAGAGGGTGGATGACGACGAGCCAGTGTGGAGAAAAGACCGGGCAAGCCAGCCCCAAAAGACTTTAGCAGCAGTCGACGAATCTCTGAGATCCAAGGCGCATCTCCTACGAGCAGCTGGGGAGGACCAGGGCCCGTGGGGAATGGTTGGTCGCCGCCTCGGTGCCGGGGTCGCAGGTGGGTGTCTGCGAGGGCGTGGAGTGTGCGTGTAGGTGGAGCCGAGCTGCGATGGCACACTTTAGTCAAAAGCTTGGCATGCAGCTAATATGAAAAGAGCAGCGCCGACGGTGGGGGCTGATGGAAGGTCTCGAGAACATTTGGAGGTTTCGTGGACGGCAAGCAGTGGGCGGACTGGTACTTGCAAGGTTACTTCACTTAGAGTCTGGCAGCTTCTGCTCACAGGCCAGAATTATTAATGACTGCCTCTTGCAGTGCAGTGGAGTCTTACGGTGAGCGAAGTCAGACGTCAGTCGATTTTCCTGCAAAATGAGAGTACTAGAAGTATCTACCGTTCTTGGAGGTCAATCATTCGGGGTAATCAACCATCTGACCACCTGAGAATTGTCTGTTCCTGTTTTATTTGTACGCTCGCGTACAGGAGTGTTTACTATGAAGATGAATCTCCGTGCTTTACCTGCCTGAGGTACAGTGCTGTACCCAAGTGCTCAGGTACTTGCTGGGCCAGGCCAAAAAGATGAGACAGGGTTCGTCACGATCTTTGGAGAAAGGAAAACCGGGCCACGTTGCCAGATATCGCCGTGAGTGCTCTCCATTCTCGACACTTTCCCGCTTCGGCAAGGAGCACGGCAGGTTGAACAAAGGAAAAGGGTGGATGGCGAAGCGAGTCCCTCTAATGTTGTCAAATCCAGCCAGGGTACTCAGGTACCTGCGGATGTACTTCTACTACTCCGCAGAGCTAGCGTTTACGACAAACTTATTTGTTATTTGGGGCGCTTTCCAAGAACGGAAGACAACAGCAGCGTTGCTCCAAGTTAATAGTCGCAAGAGGCCAAACATCACGTTATCTAGCTTGACAAGTATATATGGCTGAACATGAGCAGAGGCTATTTGTTTTGGAGGTCACAATCTACGAATAGCACGGGCAGCGATTCTCGGAAATGCGCAACCGTCAGTTGCGATCCTGCCGGATGGGGACAAAGCAGAAGGCGCAGTTAGCTTGGGAGCAATGGGAGGTACGGATAGAGGTGGACATCTGGTGCAGCAGCAGCAGCAGGCCCAGGTGGTCTCGGGGGGTGTGGAGCCCCAACGTTAGCACATGTGCAGGCTCAGGGGCCAGCAGAGAGCGAGACTGGGGGAGGCGAGCAAATTCACCCCGCAACCAAAGGGACGCGCAAGCCTTTCCCAGTTACCAGCCAGACACACAGGCCAACCTTGGAAGACAATAGGATCCAAGTGCCATAGATTCCCAAGTGAATGTTTTGGCAGGCGGAAAGCCGTAACGGTAGGCTCTGATTCTGCAGGGGAGGACCTGGTAGGTAACAAAAGCTATCGCCAGTCGGTCAAAAATCCGTCAAGGACACGCAGCACACGTCCAAAGGTTTCTGGTACTTCATTCACTACAATGCTCAAGAACTTGGCTGCACTCGCAGGCCGGTTGTGAATTCTGCCGCAGCACTGCCACCTTGACAAGCTCAATCCCAGCTGCTTTTGGCAGAGCCAATACGTCCGGATTCTCGCCGCAGGACCCACTGGAATTCGGTGCTAACCAGCTGTAGTGCGATGCGGCTGCAGGGTGATGAAAGTTTTAGGCTGCTTTACGTCTCTCTGGCCCACGGCAACACGGTGAGTCCTTGACAAGGGCCTTGACGCCGTGAGAAACAGGGCCGTCCGAGCGTCCGCCAATGAAGCAACCCAGAAATATTCTTGGTCTTACGATCCAGAACTTGACAACAAGAGGTACGCTCACTTTAATGCTGCTGCGTCCAGTATGTCTCAGGACTCCCAACGACAAAACGCACCGGGTCAGGGCATCTTCTCGCAGCACTGCCGACCATTTCTTTTCTTGCGGTAAGGACAGTTGCCGAGCCGCCCAACCTGCCAATGGCTTTTAGCAAGTGCACGCCGCGGCCGTGGTGTTATCCTGGGACAGAAAAAAGTCCTTTCAGTGCCCAGCGCTTGTACCTCGGAGCGGGGCTCGGCGATACGGGCCACGCTTGCACAAGGCTGGGAAAACAGTGGCGAAATTCCCCGGCGGCGGCTGAGCAGATCGTGCGTTGCTGGCATTCCAGTTCTTTGGTACGTAAGCTGTCGTCTCGCGAAAGAAGCTCTTAGGGGACACTGGAGTCGGCAGGCCGGCCGATGGCTGAGATGTGGGCACTGGTCTGGCCTGAGATTCCCCCGGAAAATTCAAGAGGCGACGTTGAGTCTGCCGTCTTGGCACGGGCTTGGCACGGCATCAATTTGCAAGATGGAGACGTCTGTTGGCCCCGTTCACCGCTGGTATTGCCAGGACTGCCGGTTTTGCCAAGCTCGCTCTCGCGGCTTCGCCTCCGCACATAATCGAGAAATGAAGGCGCTCGCCGCCTCCTGAGGGACTATTGGCCAACCCCCTACTTTGGGGAGTCTTTGCTCGCTATTGAGGGCATGGGTGATGCGATAGTGTGCCCGAGGGTTTCAGGTGTCCGCGCATTGCGTGTGCCTGAAGTGTTTCTGGACGCTGCGGCTGGCCGTGTGGATTATTTGATGTGGTAGTGTACTCGAGATCATGCTGGCCTTGAGTATCGTGCACTGCCCCCTCTTCTCGTGCACCAGTCCCAAAGTGTTGCACACTCCTGCCAGGGCGCCCTGCATTCCTTGCCCAATACGAGGACACGACGACTAGATGGCTTAGTGCCGCTAGTGTCGTACTGTCTAACTTGACGGTGGGTGAGTTGAATTAGCGGCAGCCGACTCTACACGCGATATTTCATTTCTACACATCGAAAAACCTGCGAGGTGTTCAATGCTTGTCTGCGACATGCCACAGCAAGTATTGCAGGACCCTTATTAGAGGCCACCTGGTCAAGGTATCCCGATCTTGATCTTCGCTTGGCGACCTTAGCCAAAAGCCAAGACTTTTCAACGCTTCCACGGACGGGATGACGTACCGTGGTACCTGAACAAGGTACCGTTGAAGTACTGCCCCCATTTTATGTTCCCAAACCACATCCACGTTTGCCGACCCCTTCGCTTTTTTTTTTCTTCTCCCCAAATAGACATGTTCTATTACACGTCCAAAAAGTTACACAGAGAGAAATGCTGACTTGGTAACAGTCTCTTCCTCTACGTAGTATCTACGTGTCAGGCCGCAACCAACGTCTTGATTACTGCTGTTGAGGGCAATTAGACAGTTCCAACGATGATGAAAAGGCTGCTGCTCAGCTCGGAAGCCTTCAAGTCACTCATAATAGAGTTGTACTGGATGCAATCCCCGGGTGACATTGAGCCTAGAGCATTCGACTCGACGCAGCCAGATCATTTCATGCACATGCTGGAATAGTTTGTTTATGAAGCATGTCGGTATGGCTCACGTATATCTGCCCACTATTGGACATAGATGCTCATAGCTGCCGCCATCTGACTACCACCTGCCTTTGCTTCTGAGCTGATATACTCAAATTGATTGGTAGGGCCGTGGATTGCAGGATGTCAAGAGTGGTAAAAGCCGGTGTGCTCATACGACGGCGATTGCACTGGATTCGTCCACTATCCTTCCACACAGCCCTTGCAAAGAGCCTGAAAAGGACGGTTCTACTACCTAATTGTTTGGAAAAGAGCCAGCCGCAAATTTCTTGGTTAGCAAGCATGCCGCCCAGATCCGGCAAGTCGATCAAAAACAGCAGAAGTAGGAGAGGGCAAGTTTACGTATCCCCAGATGTCGAGTCGGCTTCTTCCGCAGATTGCTACCGGTTTAGCGTTGCACATACCCCGCGCTGCATGGTCCGTGCAGCCCCTGCTTCCAAGTCGACCTGCGACTGTGACGAGCCGCTATCATTGCAAGCTTGTCACGTCTCCATCGTCCGCTTTCAAACAAACGCGACGCATCACCCCCCCCCCCGGGCACATCACAACGGCAACAACATCGCCATGGCGGGCCCGGAGAATGAGCCTCAGCCTAGAGTCGCTCACCTCGTCCAGGTGGGAGACATCATCGTCACAGGTATGGCAGTCTTCTGGCTATCTATCTTAGACGAGCGGCAACTTCTTGATGCGCATAGAGGCCTAGTGCAAGAGCAAGTTCATGTGCTGACGATGGTGCCCACCCAGATGTCCCTAGAATCGATCTCGAATCGTACATATCGAATTACAAAGGTCTGTTCTAGTCCGAGAGCCCTTCCAAACCGACTGAAGCACTTGCTGACTGTCAGCCTATCAGGCCGCACCCGGACGAACCGACTCCTCCTCATTGCAAGCACCTCGACCGTTCTCGTCGTAGACGCACTCAAGCTTGCCATACAAGAAGTCAAGGAGAACAAATTCGACGTGCAACAATACCGACACCTCACAGAAGAGTTGCGGGCACTGGACAGCACCCAACCAGAAGCCGTCTTTGACAGGCATTGGGCGGACACGGTTGATAAGACCAACCAGCAGGAGCTCATCCGACTCGAGACCGAGCTTAAGGGATACAAGAACAACCTCATCAAGGAGAGCATTCGGGTATGACACTCTTTTGAGGAAGCGCGAGAGGGCTGCCCATCTAACACGTTTGCAGATGGGTAACGAGGACCTTGCAAAACACCTCGAAAACACGGGAGAATTGGCACAAGCATACGAAGTATACGCCAAGATGCGATCCGATGTCAGCTCTACGAAACACATTGCCGAGGTTGGGTTGCATCTAGCACGCATCTCAATATACCGACGGGACTGGTCAATGGCCATTGCGAACGTCAATAAAATCAGTAGCCTCCACGTCGATGCCGAGGACAAGAGCTTCGGAGCTCTCTGTGGCATCTTGCTTGGAATTGGGCAACTCGGTCAAGCCAAGTACAAGGACGCCACTCAAAGCTTCTTGCAAGTTGCTGCGACCTTGGATCCCACCCTCTACCACGAGTTTGCAAGTCCTAACGATATTGCAACTTATGGTGGGTTGCTTGCCCTAGCGACCATGACTCGACCCGAATTGGATCGCTTCCTGGATGCCTCGCCATTCCGCACATTCTTGGAACTCGAGCCACACTTGCGTCGAGCAATCACGCAATTCGTCAATGGCAGGTACTCGGTCTGCCTAACGATTCTAGAGTCCTACCGCTCAGATTACCTGCTTGACCTCTATCTCCAACCACATGTACACCATCTCTATTCTTTGATTCGCGCAAAGTGTATTCGCCATTTCCTGCAACCTTTCTCTTGCGTCACCATTGACAGTATGAACGCCGCTTTTGCGTCACCTGGAGCCTCAATCGAAGCAGAGCTGGTCGAAATGATTCGTCATGGTGGGCTCCAAGCGCGCATCGACTCTATCGAAAAGGTATGCTGAACAAGTCGATCTTGGAAACCCTTTCATTCGCTGACACGTTACGTAGCTTGTGACTACTGCCAATGTGAAACCTCGGGCCAAGATGCAGAACGCTTCTTTGACGGCTGCCAGGACCTATGAAAAGGATGCAATTAGCAGAATCCGCCGAATCGGTATAATCTCCGCCGATCTTGAAGTCAAGGGCAAGCAGAGGGGTCACTTGGGATTTGACGCGCTCGACGGCTCCTACGGGTCGTCTAGGTTTGAGCCCGATAAGGATGACTCTGCTAGTTTTGCGGATAGTCTGGCCTGAGACTTGAGGCCGTATTTCGATGCCACGAGGGATTTCTATTGTTGCGCAGGCGTTTGGAGTTGATATTTTGTGGAGCATTTACAAAAAGGCCAAGGTCTGGTTCGATGCGTTTCGTGAGGACTATAAGACTTTGAATTAGATAACACAACGCTGTCATCCCAATTTCTGGGCTGTTGCTCCGCATGATTGTCTAGCTGGTATGTTTTCTAAATACGAGCTTAGCCCATGAGTTGCCTTATATCCTCTGGTGGCCATCGTACTTGCGCAAATGTCAAGCACCGTTTGATGCTCTGCAAGTATTTCCTCGTGACCTCGTCTCCCATAACATGCCCTCTCTCACCATCGTGTAGCTTTTCTCGCGCACTTCGCTCGTGGATACCCACCATGGTCACACCAATTGGCCAGGCTGCTTTGCCGATACTGAGACGCAAGTATTCATCATTTGCGTCCACATAGCGCCGCTCCTGCGCAGACTTGACAATTTCAACAATGCTTTTGAGCACAGACTCATCCAGATCGTCCTTCTCGAACTTGCGAAAGAGCGGCGTCATGGTCTGCTTGCACTGCACCATTGCGTTGTATGCCTGCCGCGCGGCTACGCTATCTGCGTTTTCTGCGCTCTGCTGTTCTCTAGCCAGGGCCATTTCCCACTCGCGCAACACCATGGTGAAGTACGAGGCGAGCTGGCGATACAAGTATTTACGCGCAGCCTTGTCCTTGGCTGCTGGCATCTCGGACACTTTCATGTCCTGCTCTTCAACAAGCTGCAAGCTAGTAGGTATCGGGCCCTGCGTGACCGCCGTGGTAAGCCGTCGCAGCCTCTTTCTCCGCGCAGTCAGGCTCTCTCCAAACAACGTGACCGGCTCGCCTAGGCTCCGCATCTTAGCCGTGACCTCTTCTTCACTCAAGCGCGCCACATCGTCCTTGTCGTCGTCCTCGTCCTCGTCACCCCCTTGCGTCTCGTCTTGCGCAGGAACCTCCGGCAGCCCGAGTCTCTTGCGGCGCGCGCGTTCCTCCTCGGCGTCCTTCTCCTCTTTGCGCCGCCGCGACTCGTCAGCGAGCTTACGCCGCTTCTCCTCGCGCGCTTTGACCTCGATCGCGGCGTCCTCTTCACGTTTGCGCTTCGCGGCTGCTTTGGCGAGGCGGTCTTGCTCGAGGCGGTCTTGCTCGGCGAGGTAGGCTGCGCGACGGGCGGCTTCGGCGTCGCCTTTGCGAATGTAATTTTTCGCAGTGGTGTCGGAAGAGGGGTTGGCGCTTGTTGTTGTGGTTTTCGTGGGAGAGGAGGAGGAGGCGCCTTGTTTCTTTTTGGAGATCTCTTTGGACATGAGTGCTGCGAAATCCATCTTGGCGAGGACTATGGCGCTGTCAGCGCGGATATTTTAAGAGCTTTAATGTGACGCTTCTTGTCGCCAGCTCGTGGGTTGATCGGATTTGAGGCTTTTGGCGGTGCTGGTCCAATATTGGTCTTGCTAATGTGGTAGTTTCTGTTTTGTTGCGAATACGGGATGATGTTTGGCAGCGGCTGAGGTTCACAGAGAGCCTGCCGCTGAAAGCCGCGCTGTCAGGGCTGCACGGGTGGTCTTACGCGCTACGGCTGTTCCCGCTGCACCTGGGATTAGGCTCCCCACACGCCTACTAAGAAGAGTCCCCTTCATTCATTCTTGATGGACCTGGGAGGATATTGTCACATGTGCCTCTATTCATCTTCTCTTGTTACTATACTACCATACTGCAAAGACAACAACCTCTGTCTCTCAGCCGAGCCAAATTTGGACGCCATAATTCGACTGAAGACTTGGAAAGTCATGGAGCCAGCAACCGAGCAAGTCGACCGCGACGCAACGACACCCTTCCTCGTAAAGTTGTTCTATCGCACTGGCGCCTTTCACAGGTAAGTACTTGCACTTTCTTTCGCTTTTCACAAGACTGTTAATTCTCAAAGCACACAATAAACTCTGTCTTCTCATGTATTATTACTCTCCGGTACCTTCATTTATGAGCCAACCACCTGCTTTGATGTTGTGAATTGAGAAAAGACACAAGCTAATCCAACCACACGAGGAGCTTAAAGACCAGATGAGTTTACAACACATCATGAAGACCTCCCACCGCATATCACCATTCACACCTGGCCCACAGCAACGCTCACCGAGCTCACACACCTACTGGCCTCACACTCTCCGCATATTCTACCCAGTCCCAGCATCGGCACCCGTCTAGCCTACCGCTTGCTCTACCACGACACACGCGCCGGCGCCGGCGTCAGCGTTGCAGCATCCTCCTCGGCCGTCTCACCGTCCGCCATGTCGCCTACCAGCACGCCCCGTCTGGCAACCCAGGACCTTGGATCCGTGGTGATTGGGAACGGCGGGCCAGGCATTGCCGTGCCTGTCGCAGATAACGACGGGGATGTATCAATGAACGACGACACAACAGCAGTAGAAGATGGTGGTTTGGACGGGCAGCACGACGCCGCCGCTGCCGAGGCCGAAGCGCGCAAGACATTGGCCGACGCACGCTTTGTGCCTGGGGACTTCCTGAGCGTCGCTATTCTGCCGCCGAGTGCGGTAGATGGGAGCGTGCAGTCTGCTGGGGCGGCGAGGATGGGAAGAGGGTACGGAATCGGCCAGGCGACTGCGGGCTCTGGTGGGCTGCCGCCTTCAGTGGACGCTCGGGGAAGGGAGTGGGGATATGGATATGCCAGAGGGCGGATGTTGGATTTCAGGCAGAGTGCAGGTGGTAGCAGTGGTATTGGTATTGGTAGTGGTAGTGGTGTGTATGGACGTGAAAGCGTGAATACTGCGCCCCCTCTTGGTGAATGGAGGAGGGGCGAGAGGTTGCCGGATATGCCACCGCCAAGTCAAGGACGGGGCAGGAGACGCTGGTGAAAGCGCGTTTTAGTAGATCGTCGCCTTTGGCAGGTTACCGGGCGTCACATCATATGTTTCTTACTGTATTGGCGGTTACTGTATTCTCAGGATAAAAAAACAAAGGCCAAGCGTTTCACGGGGGAAAAGGACGATGATATGAAATGGAAATGATTACGACACATGGCTCGTAGCTTCATTTTGGGTGTTTTAAATTGCTTGTTCTTTATTCTACGCGACCTGGCCACGCCTTCTCCTTTGGCTTGTCCTATGGACCATTCCCATTCTGCGCCCTGTGAAGATTGCTCGTTTAGTATTCGAGGATCGTGTCGCCTCGTCTTTTTGCGCGAAAGTTGTATTTGCCCTGATTTGCAAGCAGTGTGTTAGCCATCGACTCTGCCAACCATATGTGAAGGGATCCATAACTGGGTCTCCCCAGCAGCTGAACGCACGTCTTTCGAGTATGCCAAAACACCGAGCATCGAAGGCACCAGGACGATAAAGGCAAAGTTGATCCATGCTGTCCTGGGCGTCCAGCGGAAGTATCTGAATCGGTTCGTGCTCAAGGCTGCGCGCAGTCATGTCAGCACACTTGCAAGGACATCCTGCCTTTGAGGAGTCTAAAGCTGCCAAGTACACCGTGGGGTAGCGAGTGACTACATCGAACGCGGGGTCGGGCAAGAGGAGTCAGAATCGGATGCGAACGTACTGGCAAGCCGGACAATGCCCGGGTCCATGGCCACCTCTGCGTTGGAAGGTTAGCATTGTTGAGTCCATACTGGCGAGTCCAATTGGGCAAGCTTCTGGGCACTGACTGTAATGTTTCATGCCCGCCATCTTGAATGTTATGTCCACGGGACTCGCGCAAAGATGGCTAAGGCGGGTCTTTCTGTATGATTTGATGTGTCTTTGATTCGCGTAGCCGTAGGTGAGATCGTTGCGTACACGGGCGTCGTTCGCAGTGATATCGAAATGGGCCCGTGCACGGAAGCTGCTTAGGTAATCACAATTGGCAACATGGCTCCCTGCAGGTACACCGCCACGTGTGGCATTGCACCGCCGCCCGACAGGTACCTCCAACTACACTGGATCCATGGATGCCTTTTTAGCACAATGTTACCCCTTCCATAAAAAATTATGGCATGTTCAATTTGAATTCATCTTGCCAGAAGAATTGGTTCGTGAAGAATTTCGGAGAGCGGAAAGCGGATTCTAGAGAGGTGGTTTTGATATCTTCCAGAAAAGAAGTGTGAGGATTGCTAAGGTGACCGGGACGGTTGAGCTTACAGAACCAAAATCTAAGCCCAGGATTAACTGGTCGAATTCGAATAGATCGTAGATGAGGAGCAAGTCACAGCAGTTTCAAGAGATGCAGTACATTATTGACACTTTGGGAGCCCTGGAGAGTAATAGCATATGATATTCGTCTGTAGTCATTGCTGGTCGGGATTATTGATAAGCGCAGCTTATGTCAGCAGCCGGCCCCCTGCCCGTTTATGGATAGTCCATTTACAAATTTCGATGACGCAATGCTAATGTCTGCGGGAAACTCGAGTATTCCGAACCCTAGAAAGGGCCGGAAATGGCCTGACATCCAAGCAACGTCGAGGTTGTTAGACAGGATACTAAATCGCTAGTGCGCCAAGAGCAGTACTGCAATCGTTGTTGACAACAGCCTCGTCAACTTGCTCATCACAAGATAATTGATATAAGTCATCTTCAAAATTTGAAGCACTTTGTAGCCGAGTTCAATGAGATCGAAAAAGTGCCCTTACGCTGTTCCACGGGTCTTCACATGGAACGAGCGAGAGACAGAGAGAGGAGAATCTTCCGCTCGGTCGTGGAGATCCCGTGAAGGGTACCTCGGCAAATTAGGATATCAGTTGCCATGTACAAAACCTAGGTACCCAGGTACTTTTTCACTTGCCATGGATGTATCCATAGATTCTTAAACTGCTTTCATTGGGCTAATCCTCCATCACTGTCCTTACTGTTTCCACTTTGGCAAGTAATAAACACAGCGACCTTGACTTCCTCTATACTTGACACCATCCACTCGCCTTGCACTACATCGATAGTAGTCACAAACCTCACAACATGGCTGAAGAGAAACCCAAGATCTTGCTTCACTGGTGAGCATCTTCCCTATCTCAAGTGCTACTCACCTCCATCATGTGGCTGATTGACGGCTTGCTCTGCTAGGCTCAATGGCTCGCGAGCTCACTCCATCCTCTGGCTTCTGGAGGATCTGGAGGAGCCATATGAAGTCGAGGTTTTCCATCGCCAGCCCAATGCGCTGGCGCCTCCTGAGCTCACCAAGATCCATCCGCTGGGCAAATCTCCTGTCGTCAGCATAACTGCGCCAGGCGCTACGAAGCCTGTCGTCTTGGCCGAGACCCCCTTCATCTTTGAGTATCTCATCGAGCACTCGGAAAAGGGCAACAGTCTTGTGCCTCCGCGCTGGAAGCCTGGCCAGGAAGGCAAGATGCTGGGAGAGACGGAGGCGTGGATGCGGTACCAGTACCTGATGTACTACATCGAAGGCTCCTTTATGCCGATTCTGGTGCAATACATCATCCTCAATGGTAAGAGACATCTGATCCCGCTACGAGAAAGCAAGTTTGCTAATTACAAGTGGTAGCCATGAAATCGACCGCAGTACCCTTGCTGGTCCGCCCCATTTCCAAGGCCATTGCCAATAGATTGATCTCCATGATCGTCTTCCCTAACATGAAGAAACACCTCAGCTTCCTGGAGGAGCAGCTGAAGACGTCTGGAGGGGACTTCATAACGGGGCCGACCTTGACGGCTGCCGATATCCAGCTCGCCTATGGCATGATACTTGCCATGGACAGCTTCGACTCGATGGGTGATTGGGAGAAGGGTTCCGTAAAGGCAACGTATCCAGCGTTGTTCGCCTACGCGGACCGCTTACAGCAGCAATCTGGCTACATTAAGGCTGTGGAGAAATCCAAAGAGGTGGACAATGGTGCATTCTCGCTTGCGCCTAGGCTTCAGCTTTAGATGTTGTGCATGATGATGGCTTCTTCCTCATATCTTGCATTGTCAAAGACGAGGCTAATTGTCAATAGTAAAGTGGGTAATTTATGTCTTCTCAAAGTTAATGTACGATATGCATTTGCCACATGATACCTTGTATGCGCTCATCTCGATGATGGCTGTCACTGAACACGATGCCATTCCGAATGAAGACCAGCAGAAACATCTTGCGAGTTAACTCGCACCGAGTCATTTTGATGGCTTTAATGATCCTCGTCAATGGCAGATAGGCCAGACTGAATCACTATGCGGTCAGCATCGTACAGCTCCGTGATGGTTGCATGGTATATGAGTATGATAGCGTGCGACCTGAGCAGAGAAACAACGAGAATGCAACTGCTACTCAATGTGTATAGTGTAGATGGAGTTTTCTGCAAGATGTGAGACAAGCTTCTAGAAGCACCAGGAACTGGTTGATGAGGATGCGATGCTGACGATACTGGCAATGATGTGCAGGATAAATGGCATGTGAGAACCCTAACCCCGGCTCAGATTGCCCTGGCATGCGCTCACTCTTTCCGTCCCCGGCCTTTCCCTCTTAGGGTACTAAGCTGGAGGTCAGCAACTGAGGTACAATCCAGGCATCGGAAGAGCTCGTGATAAACCTCAATTCATGACAAGACACCTTCGACAACCCGCACAACCTTGAATAGCAGCCGCCCCGTGAGTCACCTGCGAAAGTCCCGACAGCCAATCAAAGACACGCTGCGGGATCGAGCAACCCTGAGCAACATTACAGCTTTCCCTTGATTGACTGCTTGTCACGAGTACGTCTGCAACTCGGCGCTTTGCGACTCTGCCCAAGCCACCCGCCTCTTGAGCCGCCGTCTCGAGTCCTGTGCTTGCTGTGTCCGTCCACTGGCAAACTGCAGACGCCATTCCGAAGCTGTCTGGAGGCTGTCCACCCCTTTGCTCAAAGTCCAGAGGCTGGTCGCGGAATCAGCAATCGCCTGTTTACTAGCAATCCTTGGGATTCCCTCTCGCGCCTCGCAAGTCAGCTCGACATTCTATATTGTGTACCTTCTACTGTCAGCGTCGTATTTCCGCCCAGACGACTTACACCGCTCTTGAAGAGCCCAATCCCCCAAGGACCTGCCTGGCGGACCAGATCTGGGCGTGCGAGAGAGACGTGCTGGTCTCTTGAGACACTGGGCGGCTCTGGGCTGTGATTTGCTACTGAGAAGGCAGGGCTGAGTCCTGAGGTCGCGCCGCAGCTACCATCATGGAGGTACGTACGTCGTTGTTCCCCCAGGGCGGTTTGATATTTGCTTCTGCTTCTGCATCACTGCCACACATCACCGTCTATTCTTCAGCCCGTGCCAACCCGTCCGACCAGACATTGGCCCTTGTCCATGGCCTTCGTTCGTTCTCTCGCTCGCTCGTGGCCGCTGGAGGCGACCACCACTGACCACCATCATTCGCTACCACTGTCTTGGTTCTTGCTCGTCACACCAGGGTATCGAGTTGCCTCCTGCTTCGAAGTACTTCTGATCCGCAGACCTTACACCCAGTTCTCGCTGCCCAGTGGCAGTCCGCTCTGGACATGCATGCATCCACCTACAGATACAGCCTCAGGGATCCTGGTCAGCACCATTCGCATCCTCCTGCGGTCGGTGGTCGGTGAGCTTGACGCAGCGGATAGGCAGAGAGAAGATAAGACAGGGCAGCCCCTTCTTGCTCGACGCGCATCAGCTATAAACAAGTTTGCTTGAGCCGCTCAGTGAGCCTGTACCACCACAGGAATGACAAATATCCTCGCTGTTCCGAGCTCGCCGCCCCCACTGGTGAGGACAGCGTTTCCCACATAACATACCACCGCACTCGGTAATCGAATAACAGCGGCTAAGGGCAGCGACTCGACAAGAGTTCGGCTAGCCGCCTCCTCATCTGAACCCATCGTGGACCCCAGCTACAGCCAGCCTGACCATCTTCCGTTTGCCAGCTGACACGATTGGTTGGCTTCGTACTCGAACATGGGACTTCAATAAAGCAGTTGTCTTTGACCTGAAGGGCCTATTCGACCAGCTATTTTGCGAGCCACTCCCAGTACCTTGAGCATTCTTTACATCCAGTCCGGGTTTACTTGCTTGGCCCCGACAAACGGATGCCATTGTGAGATTGCCTACTCAAGCATCGGTCCGTCCCGCCCACGTAAACACCACCCTGATTAGTCGATCATCACTCTTTCTTGGTGCCAAGGAAGCCGTTCAACAGACATTACAGGTTCGGATAGTGCATGCGGTGGGTGAAGAACCTTCGCCGCCGTCGTCTCATATACATCACACTACACATTCATGGCTCAAACCTGTCTTACCAAGCCGAGGACGTTCTCGTGTTGTGGTTGTTTTTATTCTCGTTATTCTGCCTCATATCCTGATATCCACGATACACTTTTGCGACTTGATATTCTCTGACCTGTCTTTTCTTTGGGTATTATTTAATTTCGTTCATTTTGCTCTTGTCGTTTGTATTGCCTCAGAGCATAATGTCTTCTGGTGCTACGTCACGGGGCTCTTCTGTTTCGGATACGCCACGACGGTCTCATATCAAGTATGTCAGTCCAGCGGTGCTAAATCTTGAACGCGTCTACGAGCAGAATCGAGTACGACTACAACAACGTGATGGCGCGCTTTCACCCACAAGTGAGTATGCGTCTGTCAATGCTGAGAAAGGGAAGCCCAGATTGCTCTTAATGGGACAGAGAAGGTATGGGCACGATCACCTGGTGTGGCAGAGCTGGTCAAGGGCGATGTCCACTAATTTTGCGACCAGGAGTGGCAAATCCTCCATATCAAGTGTGGTTTTCCATAACGTACCACCGAGCGAAACGTTATACTTGGAGTCGACAGTAAGAATACAGAAGGATTCAATGAAGTGAGTTTGTCATGGCAGCAGTAACATCAAAATTCATTAGGATAGAGAAAGGCAGCCAGACTGACCTCGAATCTACATATATAGGTCATTCATGGATTTCCAAGTTTGGGACTTTCCCGGCCAAATCGACTTTCTTGAGAATCCTGGCTTCGACATCGACGCAGTCTTTGGTGAAGTTGGCGCCCTTATATGGGTCATTGATGCCCAAGACGACTATCTCGAGGCCGTATGCCGTCTGAACTCGACAATCCTGTATCTCCAGCGGAATTATCCTTCCATCAATATTGAGGTTTTCATTCACAAAGTCGACGGCTTGTCAGATGATTACAAGCTCGACATCCAGCGAGACATAACAATCCGCATCCAGGATGAGCTCTCGGATGAAGGCTTCGAAAACGCCCCGGTCACCTTCCACCTGACTTCCATTTACAATCACTCCATTTTCGAGGCCTTTAGCAAGGTCATTCAAAAGCTAGTCCCGCGCCTTGGCCAGCTCGAAGCCATGCTCACTAACCTCTGTCGAACCTGCCGTTTCGAGAAAGCCTACCTCTTCGACGTCCTCTCCAAAATCTATATTGCAACTGATTCCGCGCCTGCCGACATGGCCAGCTACGAGATCTGCTCCGACTATATTGACGTTATCATCGACGTCAGCATGGTATACGGCAGCTGGTCGCGCAGCAAAGCCCAGCGCGACAAGCTCGAGGGCCCGCCCTGGCACCAGAAGCTCGAAGACCAGGTCGCCGTTTCCTTTGCAGAAAGCCATATCGTCGTGAATGAAGGCTTGCGTCCTATTATGCTGCGCGAGGTTGACCGATACCTCGCCCTCGTGGCTATCATGAAGGAGGGCAGCTATGAAAAGATGCCGTTGGTTAACATGAATGTGGATGTGGTGGCCAAGGGTCTGACTGAGTTCTTCGAGGTGACAAAGCGCGGAAATGAAGCATGATGTGAACTTTGTCTTGCGGAAACCGCGGGCTGTACAGGCAACGACTGCGAGAGCAAAATGGACATGGGCTTTTGTATGCCAATTTGTAATGCTCGAATGGACAAAAGCATCTACCACTATATACGACAAGAATTAAGCTAAGGACGAGTTGCATCAATGTTTTTGTCACAATAAAAGCGAGCCTGGAAGCAAATGAGGACTGTGTATGTGATTGTTGTTGTTATATGCTTTCTGGTTCATGGTAAACAATTATATCAGAAGTAAACCACCAAGGAGGCAAGCCCTCGCCCTTTCCAAACAATGCCTCTTTCCCTAGACGCCGATGCTACGTAATTTCCTGTATTGTGCATTTCAGTCTTCTGTTATACATCCCTTTCTTTTCGCGCGCTCACTTCATTCGTCCCTCTCACAAGCCACCGCTATCACCATTAATCTTCTCTCCCAACCCTAACCCAATTCCCTTCGCTCTGCCATGGATCACGCTCCCTAGCGCCCGTCCAACAGCATTCATGTCGCCTAGGATCGATATATGGCCTTTGTCTGTGCTGATGCGCCCACCCTTGACAATCTCATATCCGGGAGGGGGCATCGCCTCGCGCGCAAGGACCACACCGTCGCCAGAACGGAAGACAAGTTCATCGTAGACGTCAGAGCATGGGATTGCCTCTCGGCATGAGACTCTGGCAGCATAGACAGTGGGGATTTCCTTGCCGTAAATGACGGCGATGGGTGGGTAGGCGTTGGCTGTTTGGTGTGATGGTTTGTGCTGCAGACCCTCGCGGAAGGTCTTTGTCTCGGCCAGGACGCGGGTAAGGTATGCATAATTGCGGGCATACTCGGCTTCGGCATGGCTGTTGAGCTTCGGAGGCGATGCGATGCGCTGTTGTTCCTGCTGCTGCTGCTGCTGCTGCTGCTGCTGCTGTGGTTGGGCTTGGCTTTCGGCTGAAGACGACGACACCATCTGTGGTGCTAGGGTACGGTCCTTGATCAGCTTACGTGGGGGCGAGCCTTCGATCCTCCTGGCTGAGGGATCACTGCTGCTGCGGCCGCGTGCTAGGGAATCTGTGAGATTAAGGAAGGTTCCAAGAGAGCCAGTACGCTTAGCGATAAAGGGTGGTAGAGCCGGGCCGCCAACGCTAGGGCATAGGCGGTACTTGACCCAGTCGTCTGGGTTATAGAAGTCAATGTTGTATTCCTCGCCCGTGGTCTTGTCGATGAAACAGAAACCATCCTCTGGCAGGAATACAAAGGTCGTCCGGAGAGAGAAATTGACGTGAGCCGTCAAGACTTTTTCGTTTAGGAGCACTGCATCGCCGTTGCGGAGCGGGCCGAGTATGTTGATGCACCTCTGTGGGGAGCCAGCATAGACAACTCCAGAAAACAACTCTGGATTGCAGTTCACTGCGTATCTGGTGATGATCCCACCCAAAGAGTGCGCAATGACCAAGGCGCCGCTGGGCTGTGGTCCTTGATTTGATGGGAGGGTTCTCAGGAAAGCAAGCAGCTTCTGTGCGAGGAGGTGGGGGCTCAAACGCCAGTCGTAGCCGTAATCATGCACCCGCAACTTTCCATTTCTGTAATTTTCGCATTCGCGCAGTTTCTTGAACAGTCGTTTTGATATATCGACAGGTCCAATATTCTTCAACATGCCAGAAGGTATGATGCTTTCTTCCATCTTCTCTTCGTCCTCGGGATCCAGACCGACCTCCAGGTTTACCTTCCGGACTTTGAGGCCCACCTTGATGGGTACCCACAATTGCCTATGAGGAGGCTCGGCAGACCGCAACACAGAGCCTCGATAACCACCCATGAGCACTACGTCTCCAGTCAAGGTCTCGAGGACACTATCCAGCGGATCTTTGGGGCTCTTCATTGTCCGCACAGAGCCAGATCGAAGGGGGGAGTCAACCATGTCGTCGAGGGAAAATTCAGTCTTCCTGAGAGGTGATCGTAGATTCAACGTGCTGGGAATGCTGGGCAACTTGAAAGAAGGCGTATCAAAGGAGTCCACGATTGCCTTGAATCTCGAATTGACCTGCTCTCGTATATGAGTGAAGCGTTGGTCGTCACCAAAGCTAGACATGCGAGACAGAGAGTGGTAGAGGATGGATTCGTCAGAAGTGGATCGTCTCAAAGCAAGCGAGCGTCGTCGTGCTGAGCTGGCGGCATCTGCACGTGCGTGTTGGGTGAGTTGTGGCGTGCCACGAGGACTCATGAGAGGGAAGGTTGGCGAATGTCGCGGGCTCGTCAGGGAGTTTGCTGCATTCTTGGTGTCTGATGACTGGGTGTTTGTGGTTAAGGACGAGAAAAAGGCGGGAACACTCAGTCGATTTGGGAGCGAAGGTAACGATAGTGACGGCAGGGCTTTGGACAGCCGTCTGAGCGCATCTGCACCGCCGGATGCCGAGCGTCGGTGCCGTCCTCCGGCGAGTGCAGTTCCTAGCGCCGGCCTAGAGCTTGGCGTAGCTGACGGCGAGACTACAATGTCTTTGGGGCCAGTTTTCCAAGGGGTAGGCAATGGGTCGGGCGAGGGAGGTTGAGGAGGCGGTATGGACACCGCTGTGGGCGGCTTGGAGGACGCTACGGCGGTTGAAGGACGACTTGAGCGGGATGCTTCTGGCTGTGTAGGCGTTTCGTCACCCGAAGACTCGTCGTCCTTGTCGCCGCGCGAACTTTCAAAGTAGCCCTCGGCGATGCGATCCATAGCTGCTATTCTTTCAGCGGCGGGCGTTCTGGGAGAGGTGAGGCGGGTCACGACCGGGCTCATGGCCGGTTCAATGAGGGATTGAGCATCGTCCTCGCCATAAATATTGTCATCGTCGGAGCCGGAGCCATCGGCAGGCGGGCTTGCTTTTGGTGAAATGACATTGGTGCTCGGCAGGCGGAGAGGATGCAGTTGTGGTAGTTGTGGTAGTTGAGGTGATGCGCCTGCTGCCGGTCCTGCTGGTCCGCGGTCTGTCGCGGCGCCATCTTGGCGATCGAAGGAGTCCATGTTGGTGGTGATGAGCTTGGTCACGGTGGGAGGCGTTGGCGGGGAGAAGAGCTTGAGGATCAGTCAAGGCGGCGCATGCAACTCTTGCAAGGTCGTACGACAGCTGATGTGACTGAGGGTAGGGCAGCCGGCATGTCCGGCATGAAGATGAGAATTTCCTGGAGAGCGAGGCCCACGATGAAGGCAGACAAGCAGCAATGCTAAAAGCCGATGGGCCGAGAACAAGACTGGTTTGTCATTCCTTTTTTCCGGCTTCCTTCTTCTGCTTCGCCTTCTTTTACTTGCTAGTAAGGTGTCTGAGCTTCGCCTGCAGTTTGTTCGAGAGGAAAGGAGAGTTAAGGATTGCCAGTGCTTATTGTCTTCTGTTTCCTTCAGGCGTGAGCAAGCAGTTGGGACTGGGCGAGTAAGTCGTCGGAGGATTCTGGGCAGCGCCAAACGCGAAGGATGGAATTGTAAGATCTCCCAAAACAGCAAAATAGAAACCTGGGGACCGCCGCCACGGCCAGCCCAAATCACTGTCCACCAGCGCGGTCCCCCTCCCTCGGGACCTGCTGTATTAGCGGTATCCACGGATCCATATGGTTCACACTGGTGAGCAAATCTCAAGAGAAAAGCCCAGGGGTCTCCCGCTCGCGTCAGCCGGGCCAAAGTGGATGTTGGATGGGTGCGAAAAAGAAGGCCAGCAGGGAAGTGCTGCGTTGGCTGCGCTCAACCTGCTGGCGGTGCAGTCTCAGGCTGGGCCCCCACTATTTCTGCCCTATATGCTGAGTGCTGGACGGCCAAGGTACTCAAGTACCAGCGTGCCCCACATATCCTGGCTATGACGGCAAGTGTCACAATTCATCGCACTATGTATTTAGAAAGAACAGCCCACGCTCGACAAAACGGGGCTCATCAGGCATCAGGCATAAGATATGAAGGAAGGGACTACCTGAGCATGTACAAAAGGATAGTGGTGCGCGTCTGCCAGGCGATCAGTACCCAGGCAGTACTAGTCAGCAATGATTGATTGATCCAATTGAGGCCTCTTACAAAGTACACACTGAAGACAGAAAGGAGAAGCACATCGGCCACCGCTTCACCGCAGTCCACTCGATAGTGCTCCCTTGCAGCGCGCGTGAAGATAGCACGGTGGTATTTGAGTTATCGACATGCCAGGAATAGCTTGACGTCACTTCTTGATCTCTTGGTTCCGCAGCTTGTTTCGCAGTCAGGCAACTGCTATGCCGACCAAGCCGTCAAGGCCCGTCAGAAGCCTCCTTGGCCGTGTCATGTTCGACGGCATTGGCCTTCAGCCTGTTGTCAAGATCAAAAGCTTGTCTGTAAGTACCGCGAAAGCGTCTTCCCTTTTGCCAGTAGCGCGGCCGCAACAAGCCAATCATGGTGCCCGTACTGTACTAATCTGTGCCAAGGCCACCACACCGTACTGCAAGGGGCGGCCTGGTACATATGCATGTGGTGCGCATCCAGTATGTGCTGTACAATACCGAATGTGTTGATGACTCTTGCTGATCAGCCGCAATCCAATTCGTCTGTCCAAACGAAACTGATGGTAGTGGTATACTACCGTCAAGTGTGCAAATACCAACCCCTCAATCACCAAGCTACTAGCACTGCCCGATTCAACTCGTGTCAGACGCCTGCTTCTCCTCCTCTCTCCTTGTGCTTCGTCCAAATAAACCCGCCACAAAGCTCTTGCGACGCTTCGCAACCCTGATGAGCTTGTCCTCTCCCGCCGCACTCTCTTCAGGGCTCGTCGGCGGTGTCATCTCGCCCACCAGCACATCGGCTCGTCCTGGCGCCTTGATATTGCCCAAAGACTGGATATTCATGTTAGTAAACTCCGCAAAGCCACTCAATATCGTGACTCGATTGTGGTTGTGCTTACCTTGACGCTCAGTCTCTTCATTCTTGACCCGTAGCTCGCCGGTCGCTCCTCTTGAATCACGCCCATGCCACTACCTCCACCATCCGGGGCCTCTTCCAGAGCATGTGCGATCGTCTTGCCACCGCTCGCGAAGTTGTCCTCCGGCAGCGGCACAAAGGTGACCAGCCCTCGTGTTGGCTGAACGCCTAGCGCCTCTTCAAGATGCTCTGCTAGCACAAAGGTGTTGCGCCGATTCGTGGCAGGTTGAATAAACGGTGCTAATGCCGATACTTTGATCATGTACGCTGGCTCAAAAGTGCCTGCAAAAAGGATGCATTGGGAATGCAGCACGTGCACGACAACCGAGGACAGGGGCCTCTGATATCGCTCGGCGAGCTTGGCGCTCAACTCTGTAATGAAAATGAATTCGTCACTAATCTAGATTACTGTCAGTCTTCTCCCAAAGCACTCGCAACCACATTCGCGAGAAATACTCACAATCACATTTGTCTTCAATTCCACGAGTACCATGGAATCACACTGTATCCTGGTGCGCAGAGGGTTGCTATCGCCGCGCACTGAGAAAGCCTCCTCATAATACTCGTTTTTGCGCCTTGCTAGCTCGACTTTTCCCACTGTTTTGGCTGCTATCTTGTTGAGACTTCCAGGTGGTAGACGGTGAATCGGCCGAGTGAGCTCCTCGGCTTCTGCAACTTGGGGCAGCGTCCATGGATGTTTGATGACAGAGACGGACTTTCGCTCCACTGAAGCCATCTTTCGTTTCTGGTCCGCCAGTATCGGATATGGTTATGCTTTATAGGTCTGCTCGGTCAGTCGACCAAGTACCGCGGGGTGTTTGAGAAAGAAGCAACCTGCAGGTTCTCGAAAGGGAGAAACGTGCAGACCAACAGCGCGGCCCGTTCCCTCGCAGTTGGTAAATCGTCCAGCAGGCTGGTGTGTAAGTATGTTTGAGCAGTGGCCGCTACTATGATAAAAGTAGGTTCAAGTATGCCGTTTACCTCGCAGCTGCGCTTATGTATGTCGTTCCGTGCGTGTGTCCAACAGGAGCAGGAGAGATTGCGTTCGCTTGTGCGTGCGTGCTTGTTCGACCGTGGCGGGCGCTGTCACCGGAACGCGTGTTTCATGGAACGTTCTCCCCGTCCCGCGTGTGTTGTGCGTATGTGTCGAGTTACAATCCACGGATCGTCACCTTGAGAGGTCTTGACAGGTAAGGAAGGAAAACAGGCGATCAATTTCTTCTCGTTGTGAGGAGGAGAAACAAGATCAATACATGTAACAAAAAGAATGGCTTGGTAGATCGACAAACAGATGAAAGGTAGAAGAGATCCGCAGCGTCGAACGCTTGCCAGACTATTTCGTTTTGTGATTTCTGGTGTTTGTTTCTCCGCAGAAGTTGGAAGGTGCGCTGTGGGATCGAAGGGCTGAGGCGGTTACCCGGGATACTTAAGAGCCCAGAGCCTGTCTGTATGTTGGAAGAGGAGGAGGAAAGGCCGTTTGACAGACAAGGGGGAAAAGGAACCAGGTCGAATGACGCGAAATGGTGTCACTTGATTTTCCTGTCATAATCAACACAAGTGTTAAAAAGAAAGATTGCCTCAATTACTCGCAACTAGGGAAGAGGGCAAAGGCATGGGCAATATATCATATACATGTAAGGGGCCATTCTATCAAATAAAAGGTAGCGTGCTTACTCATGTACTCATTGAATAATCTCTCAAACACAGCGGTTGACGCGTTATGTTCTGCCTCTTGAGTCTCCTCCATTCCTCGACTGCCCCAGGTCATACTCTCAGAGGAAAACTCGGCAGTGAGCCAAACATTGCCCCCGAAACTCTGGAATAAAATCCATGTTTGGCTTCCGGAACGCGCCACCGGAGCGCAACCTTACATACCTGGGTAGTATTCCTCATTTCGAAACACATACAGAACAACCCGCACGGCGCGAGAAGAACACGATTGATTGCATGTGGTGACGATGACAAATGACAACAAGACTCTGAAGGAAAAGCAAGGTGCAGGAGATCAAAAGCAGCACCACTCAAAGTACTTTTTAGGGAAGTAGCCACAGCAGCACACTACCTTCGAGAGAGCAATGAGAGACTATATCATGCATTCATTCTTTTTGCTTTACATTGATGCTTACTCTGGCTCTGTTGTATACCCCACCCAGCAGTTTGAAAAGAAGTGGTTGCTTTAATCCAGCTGAGGCAAAGCTTCTGGATGTGTTGCACAGCATGCACTTTACAGCTTTTGCTGGAGAGGTGGTATACATTTACTTTTCTTGGCAGAGTTCTGATAGGCTTGGGATTTTTGGAGGTGTGATTCGGCGCCATTTCGAAGATGAGGGAGGGACACCAATATATTTGGATGCTACTCTAGACTCTTCACCTGACTGGCTTTCTGCTTTCCATTTCTTTTGCAGCTGATACTACTGACAGAATTCTGGGATGAGGCCAGAAGCTATCTTTGTTTGCCCACTTGTCTTGGCGGAGTGACCCTTGAAAGTTTCCTGCGTCGTCTTGACAGGGGTAAGTAGAGGCTTTGGTGTAGTTACTAGCATGGTAATCATCTAGAGACAGACAGTTGATGGCCTACTTCCTTTGTCGATTGCCTATGTAAGGGTGCTTGAACATATAGAGCACTAATCTTCGACGCAAGTGGTGCTATTTCTCACATTGAATCTAATATATACATTGTTCATTTTAAGCTGGGGGATACCATGTGCGGAAAGAGATGAAAGCGGCCCAACCCTGAACTCCCACCTATACAAGATCCTTCCTAAAAATACGATGCTAAATTTCAAATTAAAAGCTTCATTTAGCAGGAAATTCCGTGTTTTTGCCCCGAGACCACATATTCTGTGCCCATTATGTACCAATACCAACAAATTTCCTCAAGACTATAAGTTTTAGACAGTCCGCTTCGTACTAACAGCACTGTTATCTAAGCACTGGGACTCCGGGTGCCCTTCCTTGCTGCAGCATAGCTGGCAAGGTGCTTCTCCGTCTTCAGCTGCCATCCTGCCACACCGAGAGCCAATGCTTCGAGAGGCACGAGGATGACAGCCAAAACAACAGATGCCCAACTGGCGTGGCACAGAGTGCCAAAGGACGGGCCCGAGGTCATTGTGACTGACGACCATCGACAGGTCCAGCTAAGGAGCGAGTCTACGGTTGTGGAAGCGTTAATGGCGTAAAAGAAGATGATGGCAATCAAAGCGGCCGCCAGGCCGACAAAGGGCGCAGCAAACATGACGGGTGTGTGGAAAGGAGTATTATTGCGGATCTGCGATTGCGCATGAGGTCAATGTCAGTGAGTATTCATAGATATTCATAGATAGGGAGTGAGTTAGGCGTAGCGAGGGCAACGAGGGCAACGAGGATACTCACGTGTGGTACTTTGCTGCAGAGCAACCCAGCAATGTTGGCAACAGTGACGAGAGTGCTGCCAATGACGAGGGCAACGGTAGGACGCAGGTCGAATTTAGCGGGCCACAGCGACAGCCAGCCGGCGTCTGCCAGGTGTGTCGAGTTGTAGACGGACAGAGCATTGCCAGCGAGGCCCATGATGGAGAGGCCACAGAGCAGAGCGAGGGTGGTGATGCCGATGCGGACCGTGTCGATGAGGGCAACAGTTCTAGCTTGCTTGCGGAAATGGGCGTCGTTTGCGTCGACCTCATAATGGGACGAGGCAGCCTCGTGTTTGACCGACGGATTGATGAAGGAACTGGCCGCCATGGTGGAAACTCGGGAAGACAGCAGTGCTTCTTCTGAGGAGTGAGAAAAGCCTCAAGCGAAAAGAAGCGGAAGAGAACAGAACGCTAGACCAGAGCCAGTGGGAGGAAAGAGGAAAGCGAACAGGTAAATCGCCAGCGGCAGAAAATATACCAGACAAAGCACGTAGGAAAATACACAGAGAGATAATCACGAGAATGGAAAGAGAGAAAGAACCGATCGTCGAACAAGATGAAGGACGAGGACAGGCGTGGGAAGATAAACAAACAGCAGCGTGGAAGGATAGACAGCCAGACAGACCTATTATCACGGCTTAAGCGCTCACATCTTTCACTTGAAGGCATATACATACGCGCTTGGCCTAATGCCGTGCCATTGTCACCTTGCTGTTATCATCTGCGAGAAGATGGAGGAGCAACGAGCCTCGCCATTGGGTGCGTCCAGCAAAGTGCGGCAGCCGTGAGCGCGTACGGCCATTTGACGAACCACTGGGCTGCTATTCATAGCAGCCCGTCGATCCGGAGAGCCAGTTGGCAAGAGCACGCTGGTGCATTACCGCGAGTTTCAACGGAACAGAAAGTCGCTGCTGATTGGCCGGATGGACGAGGGGTGAGCAAGTGGTGGTAAGGTCAGCGCTTAGCAGTATTTTTGAGGTTACAATACATACTACTAGGTACTTCCAAAGTTCCTTCAGCAGCTGGGCTGCGCTTGCAGGTTGCAGCCAATCATGAGGGTCGATCAACCCTGACCGGTAACAGAACGCTCGCTCGCTCTTGCCTGCTGCCACATTGACTTCTAACTTTGCCAACGAGGCAGGAGCGAGACGAACAGGCAGCCCCGTTGAGGCGTCGACACTCACCCAGCCAGCAATTGCAAGCCGTTCCTCGATACGAAGTACACGAAGATTTCCTTGGATCTCACCACCACCATGACTACACCACTGGAAGCCTTGCTTTGCCCTCCTGCTCATCACCCAGGGCCCACCTCTCGTCGCCGTCGACGCTGGCCTGCGAGATCATCGGCGTCATGATCTCGCATTGTGAGCTGCCCACCATTTGCAGTCTAGCTTGAGACACCCAGGCCCTGCTTCCACTCACCACAACAAGTAGGGCAACCGACAGTCAAGCTCCAAGCGTCGATTCAAGGTGCATGTCCCCGAGACACGGCCACCACCTTTCCACATGTTGTTCCTTGGCCTATTCTTGGGTTTTGCCGCAGCACACATCGCCACCAGCCTCAAACGTGGCTCGCTTGGACCAGTCGATGTCACTGCCACTGCCCCGGGTTCGTGGCACAACAAGTGCCTCTCTCGCTCCACCTCTCGACCATCAAAAGCGACGCTTCGTGCCGCCTCTGCCGGTCTCGGTCTTTCTGCCCTGCCCCTTGACCTGTATGTCTTGAGCCTCACGATGGGCTCGCGCGCAACACTCGGCGTTCTGCTGACCAGTGTGTGCGCCATACCACCACGGACGCCTCTGTTGCCCGTGCGGCGAAGCTGGCAACTCGTGCTGGTGCATACAACTTCCCGGGCTTCCACACGTCTCGAGTCCCGTGTGCTGCTGCTGCTCGACAGAGTCGAAGGCGTCCTTACTACGCCTGCAAACCCTCACACATGTGGGTTTTGGCATCTTTGGCGGTCGATGATCTCGGTCCTGCCCAACTCACATCCGATCGCCCATCTGCGACTGTTCTGACCACTTGATTTCCTTCCTTCAGCTGCTCCTTCAGCTGGTTTCATCGCTGTATTTAGACTGACAGGGACGCTGCGCAGTTCTGGCAGTTGTGGCCTTTTTGTTATGCCATCACAAGTGACCTGAGGCATCGCACACCAATCTAGCGGCCCACTAAAGTCTAGATGATGCACTGTTTCCGCCGCGGTGCGTAAAATTGGTACTGGCAGATATTGTAAAACATGCGGGCTGCTCAAAAGGACAGCTGCAGCTTTCTTTTCACATATGGCCTGCTTTCTCGTTGCTGGGGAAGTCTGCGGGCAGCGGCTGAGGACCGAACGATGTGTCGGATACTGGCTGGCCACTCGGGTCGCCTACATGGGCCCTTTCTTCGGTGGGCGAGCTCTGTTTTCAATATCTGTACGCCTTAACGCCTCAAGTCAACTCTGACGGCTCGCTGCAGAAGCGACCAAGCAGCCAGGGAAAAAGAACAACAGCTCTCACAACTCTTTGAGACACCACTGACCCGGAGCCATTCATCTAGAGGTTCTGTTGCGCAACCTCACCGTCCCGGTTCCCCCACCTTTCAAAACATCCAAATCGTCCAGACCAATCATCCGGTTTGCAGATCATGTCTCCCTGGCCATCTCACATGAACAAAACGAGATTAGCGAGACTGCTGTGCGATGTTGGCTACTTAGCCCATATGCATGCCTCAAATTGATATCACCCTGTCCCTGTGGCCCATGAAGCTCTGGATTGGGGCGGCTTCATACACTTGTACAAATGTCTAATTCCGCCAGACTGGAAACGGGTAGCAACTTAATCGTGGGCCTCAGTCTGAGCTGCAGGAAGATTGGCCAAGCGTTGTTGCACCAGGTGTTTCTATCTACATCCAGAGGTTACACGAAACGAGGGGATGCAGACGTGGAATCTTCCGTCCAGCAGTGCAGAGCAACTCCTCTTGCTTTCAGTCCTGTCTCTGAATACGTGATGCGTGAGACCTGGCCCCTGTCGCCGCTTCTCATTTCTACTCCTCATCAAACGGTCCCAGACGTACTTCTGAGATGCTCCATAGCGCTTTAAGGGAGTGTATGCTCAAGTCATTACGAACAGCTGTCGAGGATATGTATGATGTATCGAGAGCCGTGTCACGACCTCTATCAGAAGTTAATGTTGTGTCTCCAGTCCAGAGTCGCATTCCACCTTTGTAGGTCCTTGCCGGCTTGCTGCTCACGTACAGTTACCAGAGAGTCGGGTCAGCGAGTGGTACCAGCTACTGAGGCTTGAATCATCCAACCCAGCGCTGAAGTGTTTGGGTGTCAACGGCGACTCGTACCAAGATGGCGGTCACTCACTCTGGAGGGTAGCACAAACATGAATCTGTCTCCAGGATTTTTACATAGTGCACCTGTTACACAGAGCAAGGGAACAGGGGGACAGGTCCCAATAACCCGGATACGAAAGACGTTGTCTTCACAGAGAAAGGTGACAGAACTTCGAAGACCAAGGTCTCCCAAGCCAGCCACAGCGGCCACGCCTCCTGCGAGGATCCATCGTCCCCTCAGCGCTGGTGTACCCTCTACCTTTAGCATGTCTATTCCTTGCACGGTGGCTTGATGAACCGGAGTGTCTTTGATACATCCCGTCTTCTACTCCAGTAAGTCCCTATTGTTTGTTTGTTCAGTTTGATGACCTGGTTTAAAGCATGACTAGACCGCCTCGATACTAAAGGCCTCCACCACCATTACTGAACTACTCTATCTCGTCTGCTCTGCCATCAGACCTTGAGTCGTACGGTCGACATGATCGATACAAGCACTGCTCGATACCACAAATCTCACCCTCTAGTACACAGAGAATTGTAACGATCACCTACCATTGCTCTTGATGCGCAAAAGAAAAAGAAAAGAAAAGAAAAAAGGGCAAAAAGGAGAGAAAGAAAGAAGGAAAACTTAACACCCCCGCCCTAGAAAACACCGAAAATCACCAGACAGTTACAGCAACCTGACTTATCCGTCGGCTGCGGGCACGAGCGGACTATTGGTCATTGACAGCAAGGCTGAGGAGAATTTTCGGTAATTCGAGAAATAAACATGCCTCTGGTGAACCATCCTGATGAAATGGAGAAGCAGAGGACATTTGTAAGTGACTAGCTCTTGCCAGCACATTTTGGCGTTGTCCGAGTGTGACACCTTGACCCTCATGGTGATGTTATAGAGCCACGCGCCCTATCACTAATTCACGCTCTCAGCATCCTTTCCCTCGACTTCCGGCCGAGCTGCGATGGAAAATATGGTCTTACAACCTGCCAGGCCCTCGTATAGTATCAATCCGGTGCGGCTCTGATGTGGCAGCCATCTCGCCTCCGCCAGATGGTAGGCCAGTGCCACTCTGCTCTGCCTCTCATCCAGGCTCTCCATCGCCCAGCTGCACCTCGCCAGCACCCATACCAATCAATCTTCATGTCTGTCACGAGGCACGTCGAGAGGCACTTCGACGCTACCGACCTTGCTTTGGCATCGCCCGCGGTTCTGGCCGCATTTACTTCGATTCAAACCAAGACACTCTCTACTTTGGGCCTCGCGACGGCTTCATGGCATCCGAAGCCCAGCTACGCACCGTCCTGAGCCTCTGCGATCCTGCAGAGCTGGCTCGCGTGACACGCATCGCTGTCAACGACGGCCTCTTCTGGATCTACGACAGCCCCGTGACGGGCCGCAGTCGCGGTACCGCACAGTCCGCTCTCGCCAATTCGCTGCTAGTCGACGTGCTATATCTACTTCGGGCCCGACTACCGGGCCTCAAGGAGCTCGTCTTCGTCCCGCGCGACGAGAACCCTCTCTACAGCGGCGATTGCTGCCTTGTCGAGCCGGCCATCATCCAAAGTCTACTTGCGCGGCAAGTGAGAGAAGCGATGCGTGTCGTTTTTGAGCCTCCGGGTCCTTCAACTTCCGCTACTGTCACAGTGATCACGCCACCTATATCTCCACTCTCGTCGTCGTCTTCTATGAATGGTAATAGCGACGGCCAGGGCAGTAGCAGCAGCGGCAGCTGCTGCCCTTGGCGATGGAGAGTCATGACGCTTTCGGCAAACCCGAACCCAGTGCCATCTCCCAAACGCGAACAAAATGGTCTGCTGTGGCGCTGCTCGCAGACGGGTTTGAACGAGCCTTCGAGTGGCGGGAGCGATGACGATGATGGTGGTCACTGCATTATCAAGACCGGCAACATCAGCAACAACACCAGCATTTACATGAACGGGCATTTGAACTGGCGAGGCAGTGGCATCAGAAGAAGTCGCATCGACGACGAAAGTACCCATACAAGAGGCTGGGTTGTACGAGGGTCATGGCGCCTGAGCATGTTGGAAGAGAGTGCGCGCAAGCAGTTCTTGTCTGTGGAGATGGATGTGTGTGGATGATGAATGAATGCTTGGTTGTCGTTTACTCTATTGTGGGCTCTGCTCTCCTTCCTTCCTTTCTGTCTTTGGTCTTCTTCTTATCCTTGTCATCTTTTCATTGCTATCTCCTGACCTTTGTTTGACCTTTACCTTTTTCTTCTTAGCTGTTGTTCCAGGTATACAGAACTGGAGTGTTGTTAACGTGTGATGAATTTCTTTTTCTGCTTTCTATCTTATCATTCCCTAGGCGAAATAGTGTAATTAGAGGTTCCTTCTTCTCATTGTTCTTTGTTTACATAACCGTTCTTCTTGGTCGTTGCGGCGCGTAAGAAAGTTTGTGGGTCACCCCCAAAAAGAAATTGGAAAAGACTGGCGAGACTTGGTGCTTTCTTGCTACTTGGAATCAAACGAAACAATATGATGCTATACATTATGAATAATCTCACGTGGTTCATGTCTTCATCTTTCATCTGTGCGGACGACTTTATCCTTTTGAGCAAGCTCGTACGTCGAAGCAGCGTCCTTGCGTTGTCACAGATTGTTGGTGGCTGTGAACTCATTTAATATTATGCCTAAGTACAGCTTATACGAGGTACAGTCCCCTTGCCTCCTCCAAGGCACTCCATAGATAAGTACCTACCTAGATACTCAACTACCCTGCAGCTCAGCCCGATCTGCACTGAATGCATACACTTTGTAACGAAGACCATCGCTCGCTATCAGGCAGACACGGTCAGGAACCTCTCCGCGAGAGTTGTTTGCCTCGCGAACTTCCATTCGTACAGGCTCAAAGTCGGATAAGTCGTCTGGAAAACTTAGTGTCTGATATTCAACGTTCGTATCCTGAATCGTAAATGGAATAACAAGTAAATGCGGCGGTCGGCCTGTAATATACAGACGTTAGTCAAAGGTCGCTTTCGTGATGAACAACGCGCCTGTCTCTTTGCATGAAACCTTTTTCTCAGACTAACCTTCAGAACGACAGAGTAAGAGAAGCTGTTGCTCATCGAGGAACTTCAAGTCAAGGATAGGCCCGCCGCTTCTGGTCAGAAGGTCTACAGAAACGACTTGGGTCGGCTGTATTTCGCTGACCCCATTGACGATGTTCAGCTGCGACTTGCCCAGCCACAGTGTACAGGGGCTCTCCATCGATACAGCAGCAGTGAACATGTGAGCTGTAGATTCGTTCTGCGGGTAAAGAATTAGCTGATAACGAGATCGAGGGTCTCGATGTAGATTGTACTTACATTCTTCGAAACTGGGTCAGAGCACAACTTTCCATCAAGCAGCTTAATTGTCTCCCGCTCGCCATCTGCACGCCGAAGTTCGAATGTTGCCGCCGTGCCAAAGCGCACATTGCGCTTCTCTGCCTCTGCGATGTTCTCGAAGACACTCTCTGCCCTTTCAGTGAGTAGATCTACGAGGAATTCCATTTGCGGCAGCGCTTGTCTATAGGGCTTTCCTGATTCTTCGTTCCTCAACTGCTGATCAACTTCATCAAGAACTCTTCTGCAGTCTTGCATGCTCTTCCACTCCGTGTCCCGCGCGTTCTTGGGTATTTGAGCAAGGTATAAAGCCATGGGGCTGTCGATGAGAAATTTCTCAATGTAGCGCAGCGTCTTGGTTGAGTCAAGAAGCGCCTCCTTTTCCATCATTTCGTCCGACACGTTGCTACTTGACACGCGATCCATGGTGATGCGCAGCCAAGACGAAAACATGCGGAAGAGATCAAGCTCTTCTACGACAATAAGCAGGATTTTGTGGCATAAGAGGTTGAGCGCAGCCGAAACATCGACAAGCCGTGTAATATCGGTACTGGTGAATCCAATATGATCGTCTTGTTCGTGGAAGCCAGCGATTCCGAAAAGGCGACTGAGGATGAGGGTGATTCGCTCGAGTGCAGGCAGCATGTTCTCGTGTATTAGGTTGCGCAAGGACTCCAAGCCAAGTATGACAGCCTTTTCCCATCGTTTATGACCCTATGCGTAGCATGTCAGAGATGAACTAAACGATAGGAGAAGCAAGGTCTCCAGCGACTTACCCTGTCCCCAATGCTCTCCACCAACCATTCTTTGACAGGTTGGTGCACATGGCCTGTCAAGACGGTATGATACAGTGCCTGAACAATATCAGTAGGTCCAGACTTTCCCTTTCGTAGGTCCTGCTGGACAAGGTTGAGAAATCGTGATGGCAGCTCTCTTGTCGAGCTCCACTCATTCACGATATGGATTCGTGTCTGCTTAAGGTATCGCAGCAGTTTTTGCAGCGTTGTTGTCTTGGAAGCTAACAGAGAGAGATCGAATGGCGAATGCGAAACGAAACGGAGGTCCATAGGAACAATGTATAGGACCTGCATGTCGATATTTCCATTGGGTCCAATAAGCAAGCAGTGTGTCGAGACGTTCGAATGTGAAGCATGGAGCACCATGTCACGACTCCTGTCCATTTTTGCCCATTGCTCTACGTCTCCATGGCGTACAGTGACGGGGATATAGAACGAACCTATAGCGAATGAGTCGTATATGCTCAAATGGACCTGGCCGCCTTTGATTCCTACAACCATGACATCTACCACGCCACTGTCCTCTAGCTTGAGTGGTGGAAACATCGATTCGAGGGCGGCTACAGTAGAAAATGCAAAGATGTCGTCGCCTGTGCCCCCGGACACAGGCAGTGGGCTGATTTTTGGCAGGGAATCGTCGATCTCGAGAAAGGTCAGCGCGTGTGGCAGGTCTGGCAGATGGCTCTCGTTTGTGAGTGAAGCATCGGCAACGTTCGTGTCTAAATCCTCGAGGCCTTGCAGGCTACGAGAACTCAGGTTGTGGTAACGCTTTCGCGCCAAGTTGCGCGCCCATGCGACATGTACGATCTGTGACGCTGCTGTTGCTCCATCACCAGGCGAGGTGTTGATACGATGGACAACTTTTGTGTTCTCGACGCCCAACAGACGCACAGTGCCATCATCCCAGCCAACAGCAAGCAGTTGCCCTGGGAGTAAATATTAGCTGACCGATGTAGTAATTGTTGGACTTGATAGACAAACCGTCAGATTTCCAGCACAGAGCTTGCACCGATTTTCCTTTCTCTGTGCTGCTCGACACGAGCTCCCCTCGAGCGCGGCGAATGGCTAGCGTATTTCCATTTGTAATAGTGGCGACCAGATCGAGCGTGGGCGAGGCTGCGAGCAAACTGAATGCGACTGGCGATGGGAAGGTGCTTTGGCTCAGCTGCTTCAGCTTGAGTCTTTCCTCAGCCGACATGGTTATAAATGGGGATTCCACATGGGTGTTCTCGACCTCATGACTGGACATAAAAGACAGCCACCAACAATTGCTCGACGAACGTGGTGTTGTGTCGAAGTGCTGTGGATAGGATTGGCGGCAAGTACACATGTATGCAAGCGCGTTTTCGAGATTGGTTCCTGCCTGAGTGGCTTTGAAAGCAAATACAGTGCGAGACAGTGTCAGCTACAAAACATTCATCTTGGAGCCCTCTATGCAAGGACGGGCATGCCCCAAGACTCGCAAACATATTACTCGCGGCCTGAAATGATGTTGAATTGATTTATTGCACTCGCTCGCTATGGAATTGGTATCTTACGTGAACAGCGTCTAAAGTCCGTCCACTCTATCTATCATCGGGTTGCAAAGCGCACCATTCCTTGCCAGGATTGCCAGTTGCATACAAGCCAATGTTCATAAAACTATGTGTGGCCTGCATCGAAAAATGGCAAAATCTCGTAAATTTCACAAATAAAATTCAAAACATCCTCGTCTTCAACCAGGTGTTAGCGGCTTGGACAGGCTAAAGACGAGCTCGCTGTGCTTTGGCTTTGCGTCCAATCACCGGTAACATTTCCTGGATTGCCCGCTTTCCTTTCTTCTTGAGCCTCCCCCACAACCTCATCATGCCCTTTGCGTTCGCACGTTCTGTGTCGTCCACCTGCTTTGGGATCTAGCACGAGCTGATAACACCACGGCGCACATTCATCACAGGCTCCTCCTGTCTGTGCTCTGCAGCCTCTGACCAGGCGCACTGCCCTTCTGCGCGCAAATTGCCAAGAGCCGTGGCATTTTGTATTTCGGTGAAGTCCTCTTCGTCCCCGTCCCAGGCGTGCTCATCAGCTTGTCCATCGAATCGCACGTATGAGAACTCGTCCTCAGCATTGTGATTCTCCACCATGATCATATCTTCCTCGTCCTGAGCTGCATCATAATCGGCGGGTTGGGACAGAGATCTGTCTTTGTCGACATGTCTCACGTCGACGTCAACGTCTTGGGTTGCACCGAATCTCATTGGATCATCCAACCAGACATTGTGCTCAGGAACAATGTTCTCATCAATTTTTGGTGAGTTTTCGAATTGGTGCGTGTCATCCTCGAATACTGCATTTCCGATACCATGGAAGTTGTATTGCTCCATCAGCAGACGCTCCCTTGCCTGCTTTGCCAGCAGCTCATCAAGCGTGTATGAAGGTCTTGGGGACTTGAACACGTGCTTGGCGCCGTCATGCTCAACGAATTCGAGATCAAATACAAATTCCGAGTTGAGAGTCAAATGATGTTCGCCACCATATCCGTCGTCCCAAGGGACAGAAGCACGACTGCCTACAACGCGCAGATCACCAATTGCATCTTCCAAATCGTAGCGTAGGAGTTTAGGGCACGCATGCTCGTTGTCATCGGAATGCGCACCGTCCTACGGCGCTACACCCTTGGTCGCGCTCACGGGTGTCATCTCTTGATCCACTCCATTGCCATGAGGGGAACGAGCGCTCTTTCTGGTGTCATTTAAGCCACCAAGACTGATGCTTGACAGATTTTTGCCAATAGTGTTCACACTAGCAGCAGAGTTTGCCTCATCGGATCCGAATAACGCAGTTGGGTTGACCTCGACACCAGCCAGCACGGTGCTACCAAAAGTCGGCGCATTAAAGCTGTTGTGCTGAACAAACATGGGCGAGGGGGTCTCAGAGCTGCTCTCAGGAGGACTCTGAAAAGTCGGCGGGCTGGCTGTAGCCGACTGAACAGCCTGGGCAACTTTGACTTTAGCTGCTGCTGCGGCCTCCAGCGGACCATTCATTTCCTCGTTTGACCTGCCAAAGAGCTGATGCCACCAACGGAGGTCGTCCAGTAAGGGAAAGATAAGGCGTTCCTTTCCTTTGACAAAATCATCGACTTCGGGTTCGTAGTTGGGATTCACAAATGCCTCTCGACGAGCCAGGAAATGGTCCCACACAGAAACCGTCCGCTCGTGCAGTCTGGCCTCTTTTCTCTGCTTCTCGTTATTCAGCAGGAACGTACCATACTGGCAAGAGTAAGAGTGATAGAAGAGGCGACGGAGGAAGCGCTCGTTGAACTCGAATCGATTCGGATGCTGGCGAAGAAGTTGGTAGACAGCATCGAGGAATTGATGAAACACTGGGCTGATTTCCTTTGTCTTGGTAGCTTGGTCCTCGATAACTGGTGCTGCTTCGGTCTCGGCTGCAAGGGTATCAGGGTCGGAATCTTCTCTGTCCTTTTCTGCGCTCAAAGCCTGTCGGAAAAAACGTTTGGCATTCTCCATTGCATTCTCAATGACCTCGCTGGGTCGCTCCCCCTCTCCAGGCTCGATCCTCGTACCAGCCATTGCATCGTTCTGCACAGTGAACCATTGTTCACTGCTGAGGAAGCCGGAGCGCTGGTGGAACATGTGACCAAACGACAGCCAGTCTTTCTCAACCAAGACAATGAAGCCTTTGAGAGTACGAAAGTATGGGTCCAGCATTAGCTGGGACAGTGCACTCAATTGACTGGTTCGATCCCAGCCGTCGGAGCAGTGAATCAGGACGTGAGAATGCTGAATGCCAACTTGACGCGCTATCATGGCAGATCCGTCCAAGACGCATTTGATATGCGACAACCAGTCGCTCCTGACCAGGAGCTCTGGGTTTGGTGGAGCAGCTGATATATCTCCATCTTTGAGAGCAGCAATGACTTTGTTAAGACTTTTGCGCATGACATGAATGTTCTGAATGTTCAAAAATGCCTTGCTTGCACATTTGTAGTTTGCCATATCCTCAGAACCCTTGCCCACCACTTGCATAGCCATGGAGTTTATAGCAGGTCTCGCATCAATAATGAGATTGTGCTGTTGTGCTCCAAAGATCAGGCGCTTTCCCTTATCATCAAAGATGGCTTCGTCGGCAGTCAGAACTTTTGGTTCCGAAGCATCTTTGGGGTTTGATGATCCATCTCCAAGCTGACCTAGTGACTCCGCATCTGTAGCAGCTGGGTCAGCCTCGGTCTTGGTGGTAGGCTGGAACCCTGCAGGAAACTTCTGCTCGAAGCATGCTGCCACAAGAGCTTCATCTTGAGGGTTGCGGTTGCCTGTAATACCAACTCGGGGCTGGGAGCTTCGTGTAATGGAACAATTGTTGACAGGATGGAGGTAAGTCAAGGTCGGAATGCGGCAACGAGTGCGGTGGTTGCTGGCATGCTTCAAGGTAGCGTCGGACATCTTGCTAGGTACGACCAGGACAGATGGATAAGTCGGCGAGAATTGGTAGTTGTCATTTATCTCGGTGAACTTCCAACCCTTCTCATACTGCTTCTCGGACACGCCTTGACGACGAAACTCCTCTCTGGCATTGTATATATTCCAGCCTCCAATGACGCGCTCTCTAGAGCTGGGTTTGTAATCGAAGGCGTGCAGCTTTTCAATGCTTCCAAGTCGGCAACTTCTTTGCTTGACGAGGTTGAAAATATCTTGTGCAATCTTGTTATCTGGGAAATGGAGACAGATGCAATAGAAATCGCGGCCTCGAATGCGAATGCACGGTTCTCGCCTTGAGACAGGCGCAGTCGGTTTGAACTCGCAATTCGCGAGCATAGGATATGCAACCCAGATCTCGCGCGGGCGCTCTTGGATGCTCTTGCCAGGCGCATGATCTTTCTGACCTGGAGTCGAGAATACCAAGTGATGATCTGTAAGCCTAATGCTGCCGACGGTCGTTTCGCCTCGAGCTACGGCGGTTACATCCTCGACAGACTATACAATGCATCATCTCATTAGTAACACACGCCGAATGCAAGAGCAGGTGGTATGCTGGGGTGCCATAACATACTAGACGGACTTCCAACATCTTGGCCCAACAATTGGATGAAAGGCTGGCTTGGAAGCCTCTTGTTGTGACGATATGAAAGGTGGAGATCGAATCGCCGACGCGTTCTGAAGTGGAAGCTTGCGAGGATGGGGTGGTGAGGATTTGGAAAGACACGGGCTGACGTTAGGCGATGGGGAATTATCAGGGCCGACGTGGTAGGAAAAGCGCGCTACCAGGAAGGTAACAGCTCTCATTCATAGCAGAAGAAAGGTGGTTGGTATATTCATAATTTGGTAGAAAATGCCATGCTGCTGCATATAGGACAGAGCTGGACTGTAGATGCGAGTTTTGGCAAGATGTCAGTTGGCCCTGGCTGAAGCTGAGCATGTGAGCTTTCCATTGACCTGCATCACCAGTGACCAGTGGTTCCGGCAGGCCAGCAGGGGTTCAGAAATGTGATGTAACCGCCGTGCCACCTAGTGCTCTGTGCGACAGCAGGGGAGCGTATGTGCAGGGGATCCCTACTTTTTGGCGACACGCTGCCAGACCATCTCGAGGGTTAGGGTGCATCGCTTATTAATCAAGCGCGGGCTCTGATTGGTCAAAAATGGCTTACCCTATTCTCCCCACCGATCATTTTCGTTTTACCAGTGGCACCTCGAAAGTTCGCTCGTGTGAACGCCAACTGCGAACAATCGACTTCCCCTGGGATCTCTCGAGCCGATTCACCGCACTCAACCCGTCAAAACCATTCACGGTCCACTCGATCCCCGAGCAATATAGTCAAAATGGCGGCCCCCGGTACCCAGATGTGAGTTAATACCCTACAATTCGGGGAAGACAAGAAGCACGAAACGAGGACCGATGCCGTCGACAAATTTCAATCGTTGTTGCGAGAGATGCTCTACAAAGCTCTAAAGCCACACGCTGGCAAAATGTTGCAAATGGAAATACTGGATATCACATCTGGGCTGAAGTTGCGCTTCGATTGGACTGTTTTGGGGACATTGGTGATTCGCTTTAATTGGACTCAATTATGGCTGACAATATTCTCATCCACACAGTTCCAAGCGGAGAAAGTTCGTCGCTGACGGTGTCTTCTACGCCGAGCTGAACGAGTTCTTCCAGCGCGAGCTGGCCGAGGAGGGTTACTCCGGTGTCGAAGTCCGCGTCACCCCCACCGTTACCGACATTATCATCCGCGCCACCCATACCCAGGAGGTTCTCGGAGAGCAGGGTCGCCGCATCCGCGAGCTCACCAGCCTCATCCAGAAGCGCTTCAAGTTCCCCGAGAACAGCGTCTCCCTGTACGCCGCCAAGGTCCAGAACCGTGGTCTGTCCGCCGTCGCTCAGTGCGAGTCTCTCCGCTACAAGCTCCTTAACGGTCTGGCCGTCCGTCGTGCCTGCTATGGAGTCCTCCGCTTCATCATGGAGTCTGGCGCCAAGGGTTGCGAGGTTGTCGTTTCTGGCAAGCTCCGTGCCGCCCGTGCCAAGTCCATGAAGTTCACCGACGGCTTCATGATCCACTCCGGTCAGCCCGCCAAGGACTTCATCGACAGCGCCACCCGCCACGTCCTCCTCCGCCAAGGTGTCCTGGGTATCAAGGTCAAGATCATGCGTGGCTCTGACCCCGAGGGCAAGGCTGGTCCCCAGAAGTCTTTGCCTGATGCCGTCACCATCCTTGACCCCAAGGAGGAGACCCCGGTTGTCCAGCCCATCAGCCAGGACTACGGTGCCAAGGCTGCTCAGGTTCAGGCTGCTGCTGAGGCTGCCCGTGCTCAAGAGGAGCAGGCCGAGGGTGCTGAGGAGCCCGCTGCTGAGCAATAAGCGGTTGTCGCCGTAGGAGGAGATGGTCTGTCGCATGAGTTTTGAAATTCTGGGAGTGGAACCTACGAGCACTTCCCTTGGTGGTTGTTCCCGAGTGGCTCCGTCCAAGCCTCCCATATCAGAATAGGGAGGTGGTTCATGCGCCGAGCTCCAAATTTTCAAAATCTTCGGTCGCACATGAGCAGCCATGGCAGATTTTGGTGGAACCAGCATCAAGGGATAGGAAATAGGGAAGGAAAGGAGGGGTCCTATCGCCAAAAAAAACACACTAGGGTCCGGCGTAATTGAAATGCATTTGTTTTGCAGGAATCAAGGGAATGGAATTCGTCTTTGCATGCATCCGTTTTGTATTTCCGCTGCCCAGCTTGAAACAAAATGGACAACCAAAAGAGGCATTGAAATCATCAACCCGTGCTTCTCCTCTCGCTTCTGATGTGAAGATTGTTGCATGTACTAGCGATCGCAGGATCTAAACCACTCGTCGGATAGAGTATGCCTCGCCAGCATGTACAGAGCGCTGAACAAATCAGATATGTGGCCGCCAAGTTGCGATGCTAAGCAAAACAAAACACTGGCTGACCACATGACAACCTCTCCTTCTGACTCTTGCAAATCTGAACCCCAGACAAATGATGCACACGACTAAAATCCATCCTCCTCACTGTCACTGACCTCGTTTTTCTTCCAAAAAGGCAGCAGAGACCGTGAACCCTTTCGACCGCTCTCTCTGTGAATGCCGTCACCGTTCCCACCGACAGCCACAGCACCATACGCAGGGCCTCCTCTCGTAGTAACACGCATCCCCTCGGCACCCCGAGGCTGCGAATGAACGAGCAACGGCGCTCCCAGCGAGCCAGCCGCACCCTCGACATCATCATCATAGTCTGCATCCAGATCCTCAACCAACTCGCCCCTGACCAGCAACGGCCCCCTCCGCCTCTCCTCTGCCCTCGTCTTCAACAACGCCTCAACCCACATTGCATTGCGCGTATTGGGCTTAATCACCGCCGTCACCACATCGCCCACAATTGGCACCAGCTTGAGCGCAAAGTCCATCGCCGCCCACAACATCATGGCGAGTAACACATGAGGCGGCAGCCCGCCATCGACGCGTCGCGCAACGCGAATCAGTCCCAGTGCGTTGAGCAGCGAGATGAAGTCGCCAATCACGGGCAGCAGGCCCCACAGCGTCACGGTTCCAAACTGGAGGTGCACACCGCAGCAGCAGTGGCAGTCGACCCACCATTCGTAGCGCCAGGCTTTGCGGCGAATGGTGGTGAGGATGCGAGTGTCGTTGGCTGAGATGCCGGTGGGCGTGGCCCTTTTCACCTTTTTGCGCCGCCCGTCAGCGGTGACAAGGATGTCATATTTGGGGTTCTTTGGGTGTAGATTTGTTAATAAGTGGTGAGCAAAGATTGAAAACCCGCTCGTGGATGGTGTGGAAGCAGTGCTACTGACCTGTGGCCCAAAGTTCTCCTCCAAAACGTGCCCGGCATACTCGCTTGCGAGAAATTTGGCAACGACGCCACCCATGGTAGCAATTCAGAACGGAAGGCAATCGAGACCAGCCAGACCCTGGGTGAGGTATTTGTCCGAAGCTTCGATGGGGTGAAGGTTGAGAGATGCTGATGCTGCTCGAGAGATATGAGAGCCGGCCGTGGAACTTTCTTGACGTGAGCTTGGCAAAAGCAGCCACTTGAAACGTTTACAACCGGTCAGGACAGGTGCTTTCGACAGAGCACATTATTGAGTTGGGAGACCACCTTGATGTATCACCTCAAGCGATCCTCTTGAATCTTGAAAGACTGACTAGTAGAACAAGAAGAAGCGCGGTATCTGAGCAGATTCAAATCTTGGTTGGAGTGTGTGCGTGTGACGTGGGCCAGTAATCTGCCGAGATGTCGGCTGCCTTTGAGGGGCGCAGTGAGTCCTTCAGTGGGTCGCATGCCCTTCCAAACTTTGGATGGCTGTCTGGTGGGCGGTTTCCTTGGCGCTGGACGTGGGCACGCTAGTATTTATGAGAGATGTCATTCCAGTATTTCTCAAAATACCAAGCAGTCGGCGAGGTTGGTATATTTGAAATTTGACCACTTCTTGAAGGAGACGGTTTCGCAGCTAGCTCATATAGGAAACCAAATCCCCATGATCAGTGCATGCCCAAATAGCCACTTGCAAAGGCAATCTCCCAAACATGACCCATGAGATTCACGAATTGTTACAAAGTTATAACCACTTTCGCAGTTTGCCAAAGAGTTACCACGGGGTATCAAACGTATTTAGTCTTTGAACACCCAAAAAACACACATGAAGGCACTTCCACCAACCAGGCAAGGCCCACTTCTATCAACTCTGACCGCCCGCTCCTATGTACCATACATTTTACATATAAACACACTCAGATGATAGACATTGCTGGGCCCGTCTCCAGCAATACTACATATGGAGACCTGGCGTGACCTTTTTCTCCCAACTCCGAAATCAAAGACAGCACGATCGGGAACGTGGTCCAGAGAGTCATGCTCAACTGAACGTCGCAGATTATACATGCCTGTGAAGAGTAGCGGTATATAAATCCAAAGGGTGATGTAGCAAAAAGAAATATTCGTAGGCCAGGGTTGCTTGCCAGCGGAACCGTTTGGACACCTTTCTAAACCATCAGCAGCGGTATATTAACCATTCCCAAGACCCAATTTCCCTAACCCATGAGTTCGCGTTCATACAATCGTAGCCTCTTGCTTTTTAAATTTTTTATTGTACAACGTCAGACGAGGAAGTCATCGTGCTACCTTTCGCCTGACTTGGGCGCCTGCATATCAAGCGAGACTTCTTGTTTCGTCTTGCCATTTGGCCCGGCCAGCCCATTCTGCTGTGGAGGTCTGCCGTTGCTGTCCTCGTCATCGCTGTCCTCAGTCAGGTCCGTGAGTCCAAATTCCGCGGCGGCTTCCTCATCGTAAGCGCGAATCAGACCCTGGCCCTCACGATCGGTACTCGCTCTGGTTCCAAAGCTGCGCCGCGCCTCCATGCTCATTCGCGTCTGGATCTGCGAAATCATATCTGTGCCAATGGCATCATTGCCATTTCGCATGTTGAAGCCGTTGGGATCACGTCGCGATAAGTTGAGAAGGTATACACCCGTGAAGGTGACGAGAAACCCGCACAAAAGCGACAGAGTGTTGACAGGGTCGGCCGTGTTGAAGCCGTTGAAAAGAATGAACGAGGCGCAAAGAGTGGCAGTGGTAAAAGTTACGTAGTAGAGAGGATTGACGCTGTTGAGCGAGTTAGCACAAAACCATACCCATAGATATCCAGAGCACATACATGTTGGTTGGGAATTGACTGAGGGCCTTGTTGAAGTAGTTCATCTGGGTCAAGATGCATACGGCTGTGATGATCATGAAGACGTAGGTTGAGGCGTGCGTGAATTGATTGTTTCCGGCGAACGTCAGCTTCAAGGCAATGCCAAAGGCCTTGATGGCCATGACCGACACGGATCCAACCAAAGAGCAGATGCTGAGGTAGACGAGCGGGTTCTGCTTTCCATAGATTGGCGAGATCTTGTAAATCATAAAGACGGAAATCGCCGTAACGGATATGGAGTATATCAAGAAGCCTTTGGTCACAAGTTAGCCTAGGCAAACTCGAACAAACCCAGAATTCCAAGTCGTGTCCTACCTGGCTTCAGAGCGTACGACAAGATCGTCTCAATGGTCTCAATGTCTTCGTCTGGCGGGGCGTGTAGAACAATAATGACGGCACCAATAAGGCAGATGGCACTGCCCAGTTTGCCCAATATTCCAAGCTCTTCGTTTAAAAAGTATGAACCCAGCACTGCGCCAATCAACACTGACAGCGCACCGAGTGGAGTGACCAGAATGGCTGGCGCAAAGGCATATGCCGCAAAGTTGCACACTTCGCCGATGACCACTGTAGTAGAGCCCAGATTCATCAGCATCTTGATTTCGATTCATGCTAAAAGCTTCGTGGCCAGAACACTACTTACATGTGGATATACCAGCCCACCACATGGGATTACGCAGGTATATGAAGCCATCACCTTCAAAACCATGCCTTTCTTCTGCTTGGTTCAGACCCTATCGGCACACAGTGTTAGATATAGGCGACGATGCGGTCGATAGGGCCATGCTACAATGTGTCGAGTTCAGAAGGCTGCATTCGTAGGGACCGGTACCTTTTTCGTTATGACGAAGCTCGTGCCTGCACGAATGGAAAAAGAAATGTCAGTTGCGGTGAAGGAGAAACAATACATCACTAGAAGACAAGGGCGACAAAACTTACCAATAGCCAAACTGGACGTCATGGCCAGTGCCAGACCGATGTACCTGCAGCAAGAAGTGATACTATCAGCAAGGACGTTTCGCCTCGGGGCGCGTACCATGGACAAGCCACCATGCGCTTGGAAACAGGGAATAATCAGGAGGTAATCGTACTTCTCTTCGAGCATCATCTTGCAGCAAGTTTGACAGCAGCTAGGCGCTGCCTGAGCCTGGAGAGATCGAGGAAGATTGTAGAAATAAAAGGTTGATAGTGAGAGGGGCGCAACGCCCAGAAGCGAGAAGAGATTCGAAGCCGGGTTGACACGTGGAAGGTGGGCGGCTGGCTCTCTCTCGCGCCTGGCGAGGGGACAGTCAGTTATGCGGAGAGGTCGTCTGAATTTTGTCGTCAAGTGCGACACATGAACTCCCCTGTTCCCCGAGGACAACGGCAGTTGAGGCGTGCAGAGTTCCGCAGAGGTCGCCGTGACTCGGACCGCGTCGATGGTGGCGGGATGGTGGGCTGGTGGAAGCCAGAGATGTATCACCAGCGCAAGTGTCGAGCGGCTGGACAGGAAGAGGTCGAGATGGACAAGGAGGAAAAGGAGGAGCGCTTGACGAGTAGCGGTGCTACTGCTGGAGGTGGTGGTGGCTGTTTTTGTCGAGGTTTCGAAGGTTGTCAGGTTCAGAATGGGGGCTTGAATCGGCAGGGCGGGAGCCAAGACCTGGACGGAGCGGAAGAATACTGGGACGGGCCAGTGCTTGAGTGCTTGCTGAACAAGCCAATTCAACCAAGGCTCAGCAAGGTGACATGCAACTGCGTGATGAGGCTAGTCTGCTTGCCTGATGGCTGGTGGAGCCAGACCCGTTTCTATCGCCGCCCTGTGTGCTGGGCAAAGGGAAGAGACTGTGGTAAGAGATTCCTCCAGGCGAATGAATGAGATTGCTTCAGGGCCCGCAGCTGCATGCAGACATCTGTACTCAGGGTACTTGGGCACTGTTCTTGCTGCAGCGTTGCTGGGCTTGCTGGGCGTGCTACTGCTCGGACCTGCCAGGTACGCAGCTAATCTGTGTGTGATAAAATTGGACTGTCCCCGACAGGGATGCACGATCACTCTGTGTTTGGAAGAGGATCGAGGCCCTGCAAGGCCCTATTGCCCCGTGTGTCGCAGCAGCCTAGGGGTTTCAATGCTTCCCACGACGTTGCTCTTGCTGGGCGCCAGGGCGCCTCTGCCCACCCGCGCCTGGCAGTTCTGGCCTGTCTGGCCTTTCTCAGCCCCTGGCAGTTGGCATACACTGCTGCCCCTGCAGGGCCTCAACCTCATCCAGGGCCTCCCTCGCTCACGCCCGCTACGGTAATGGGCTAGCTGGAGGGCTTGGTCCACCTGCGCTCGTGGCCTCCTTACCTCTTAAAATGGCCCGAACCCCGCAGCTGTCTCTTGCCTATAGCGCTCAGCCCTTTACACACTAACAAGGCTAACATTTTCGACCTTTGCTGTACTTTGGGTGACGAAGTACAGTAGGCCGCGCAAAGCACCGTCAGCTCGTGGCCCATTTCGCGAACCAGGCCTTACGCGGCTTCTGTCCAAGGCACGTTCGATACGAGCTGGATCTCTAATCGTATGCGTGCCATACCGTCTTCGTGCTCGTTGATTGTCCGAGCAGCAAAGTGATAGGCTGACAAACATCCATCACCTGTTTAAGCTCTCAAGAACAACAACAGCTTGTGCTTGTTTAAGGTTGGATCGTGTCGAATCGCCCAATAAGCACCTTCAAGCTTAATTGTCTTCTGCTATATGCCATATACACAAACAGATTATCAGACTTGCTCATTGTGGATGGGACCTGGCCACAAGTGGAATGGCCGGATGTCTGAGGGCAGCCGGGCATAATTGAAACGCGGAGAACCGTGTACTTGTGTCTCCGTCATGTAGATCACATGTACAATTCCAGCTACCAAGAGGTCCAGACACTCTCAACGCCTCTCACTGGTGAAACATTGGTCGAGAGCGTCAAAACAAACGATGCAAGAGCAAGATGGCCCACGCCTTCATGACACTTTCTGTGTCCTTTAAGTACTTTATCCTCGTCAAGTCCAAGTAGGCACTTGCAAGATTTTGGGCACAAATTGGTCCGAGCTACTCTACGCATTAGCCAGCAACTCAGCCTCACGTCCAATTACATGGCCAACGCGTCAGCAGTGGAATGAGAATCATGTCCCCACAAAAAGCTCAGCAAACTGCGGACCACAGCAAGCCGGCTCAAGTGCGTCAACATTGAAAAGTGCTGTTATTAAGTGAGCCAGACAGTCGAGCAAGGAAAGGGTTTCTTAAAGTAACGGATTCCCTGTGGACAACCGAAAGGCGCATCTGTCAATACACAAATGGGATGTCCGGCAAGTTTAATAATTACTACGAGCCAGCAATATGCCTATAATACCACAAGCAGCGCTGACCAGCTCAAAAATCAGTTGCCCAACATGCCTGCATTCCAGCCAGGACGAAACCTGCGATTTGAGTCTTGTGCTGACGGTCCGAATGCTCAACTTCTTCTGTGCCAGATACACCCACTATTCGCTCCTGGGTTACCTGATCTCAGACAACCATCAGGGAGTGAAGTGCAGCGCACGTTTGCCATCTGCACGTCACTTTTGTCAATCAAAACCTCCTGTTCAAGCGAGCGTGCTCCATATAGCTCTTAAGCCTTGTGCTCAATATCATTGAGCTTTTCCGCTAAATACGCCGTGATGATATTGTATAAATGGCGAATAAATCTGTTGTTTGACCTTCCCAAACTCCTACCGTCCCCTAAATTTGCCACAGATCGAGATAGTGCTGAAAGTTAATATCATGTCATCAAAGTCTTTCGCCGACGCTGTATCGAATGAGAAATGACTGCAAAGACACGCAGAGTGAAGTGTAATACTGTTACCATGCGGCACAGTGGTTCGTGTCGGCTGAGACACCATTCGATGCGGTCGGTATCGTTATGTCGGGTCAAGAGCTTAACTTACCTTTACAATGCTTAGATTGCTTCCGTCGCTCTTGAGTGTCGAATATGATGGGACTCTCCGCGGCGTCGAGCCACGAAAGTAAAACGGCAACGCAAAATCAAAGAAAAGGTAGAAAGATAGGGAGATGAGGGCAAATGCACTACAAAAGCCCCCGAGCCACAAGTGACAAGAAAGAATAAAACGTGGTCTGAGCCAGTCTGGTGAATCAACGGGATCAGAGGGTGACGGTCTCGACTCGTGGACGTTTGGCGGCTGATAACATGTTAGCTTGTGTATAGCAAAAGCCATTGAAGTAGAACGCACCAGTATCATCAGCCAAACCACTAGCAACTTGGTCCTCTTCTCTAACCCTTTTTGCAGAGGGCGCGGAAGGCGACAAGTCGGGTAGGGAGTCATGCGCGGTTCCAAAGTCATCGTCCTCGTCAAGGTTCCAGTCGATTTCGTCCACATCGTCCGCAGAAGTGTCGAGGTCGGTCTTTGCTGGCGTTGGCGTCATAGATGTTGAGACGTGGCCTGCTGTTATGTCATCTCCATTGGCACTGTGGTCTCCATCCAATGTTGCTGTTGCGCTGGAAGTACCAGACACTTGCTGTGGTATCCCAGTGTGCGTTGCTGCTACATCGGTCGTGATTTTGGTATGAATCGTAGTGTCCAGGAGATCAACCTCGTCGCCAAGATCGAGGTAGTTCTCGTCTTCGGTTGTATCAAGGACGGTGCCTGATTCAAGTGAGTTAGCGATTGCAATGTTGTGCCGAAGACCATTGGCCTCAATGATGCAAGTTTCCAGCACTGAACAAGTGTCGCACAGGGATTGCTCATGGTTTGCACGAATATCTCGTCGTGGAGGGTGGAACTCACCTTCGAGTGCTGCCTGTTTCAGGTCGGCCCGGCTTTCAGCTTGCTGGTTTACTTCTTCAAGCGCGGCGTCATTCGACAGTTCGCTCTCATTTTGCTGTTCATCGTCTGCAGCTTCCTCACCAAGTTCGATGGCGGCCAATGAGACATCCTCCATGTTACCCTCCACGTTCGCTTCGGGCATGTCCGCGCTCTCAAAGGCCGAGGTCTGGTCCATGTCGACACTCAACGGGTCGACTTCATCTAGAGGAAGTTCATAGTCGTCGTACTCCTTTGCTTCTTCTTCTTCGTCCTCTTCTCTTTCTCCGTTTCCTATGACGTCAAGGAAAGCCGCTTCAGAAGCTGCAAGTTGTTGTTCTTGATTTTCAGCAAGTGCGGAAAGATCGTCGGTCTGTTGGACAAGTGGAGAATGAGACTTCGCGTCCTCAGAAGCTGCAGTATCCTCGTGTTGATCTTCAGCCTCCTCGTGAGCGTCGCCGAGAGAAATATCGTCGTAATCCATATCCTGAGCCATTTCTAGGAGCTCTGCCTCGTTGGTAGTGGACGCATCAGCAGACGCAGCTTCATAATACTTCTCAAAGTGTGAAAGACCTCGGCCCTCATTCGCGCCCCGTGTGAGTTCATCGAATCGGTGTAGTGGGTTCGATCGCACGCGCAGATATGTGTACAGTTCTGGTGACTGAGAGCCGCCATCGAGCTGGACGAGTCGCTTGTTGAGCTCGACGATATCGGCGAACGTCGTGTGGTCAATGAATTCCTGTGCTGTCGACTGCCCAAATTCCACACCGAGACCATCAACCTGAAGAATGATCTCCTGGTGGGTCTCTATTTCTGACGAGATGACATCGCGGACACTGCTGAGAAATCGTGACAGAGGTTGGTTCATCAGTCCCACGTCGTCCAAGAAAAAGGTGTCGGGGTCCTCATCAGCAGATTCCGCGAAAAGAAAATAGTCTTGACCCTGATACGAGACCGTGACGTTGGGAAATGCATCGGAACGGCTCTCCTTGGAATCATCTTCTTCAGCATTCCAATCCGATTGCTCGTCAGCAGCCACCGATGGCACCTCGATGTGAGAGTCGTCAAGCTTCACATCTGCCTTTTCAATATTACTCTCGTCCCGGACAAGCTCATCATAAACACGCTCGCCAGCCTCTTCTACATCATTCGTTGTTACCATGAAGTCCCCGGAATTTTCGACGGCGTTCCTCTCGGCTTGCGCTTGATCGCTGGCTGATCTGAGAACAGAAATAGCCTCGTCTTGATCACTGTCCACTCGAACGCTGTCAACACTGGGCGTGACATTCGACAGTTCGTGGACAAAGGTTTGCTCGGTTGAAACGAATTCAGGCGCGCTGATATTGCCGCTTGCTTCCTCGTAATCAACGCTTTCGTAGCCATAATTTTCGGCAGCCTCACCGCAAGTAGCATCTCCAGTAGCAGTGGCGGCAGCGTTATGATCATGGTCATGGTCGTCTTGGACATTAGGGTCAAATGCTTGTGCCTCCACGGAATCATCTGAGTCAGGCACAACCAGTCCCTCTTCATCTTGTCCGGCTACATGATCTTTTTCAACATCATGCTCAATATTCGCGGCTGGTTGCTTAACCTCATCGACTGATAGCAAAAAAGGCTCGGGCAAAGTGGCATCGCGCACGTCAGAGTTATCGATCTCTTCCAGATTGTTGAACTCGTCGCCACCGTTGATCTCGAAGTCAAATTCATCGTCTTGGTTGACATCATCGAGGTCATTTTCGTTCTCGAATTCAGTGCCAGAGACAGGCTGATTCGACTCTTCGGCTGCAGTCTCCATGATGGCAGCGAGTGCTGGCTAAGCAGGCTGTGTAGTAATGTGTAAGTAGGTTTCGGCAATGGCGTCGCTCACTTGATGGACAAGTGGAAAACGGCGTGCCGGTGGTTTACAAGGCGGACTTGTCTGCAGATCATTCGAAATTCGCCTCCTTCACGGTAGGGACGAGGGAGGCTCGATGTGGTTGACGACAAAGGCACGGGGTGGAATGGTGCTGTTTGACGGATCAGAGGGTAAACCGAAAAGTGGTGACTGCAAGCTGGTTATTGGACGGCATCAATAATGCGTCGTGGAAGGCGAGCTAGTGGGTATTGTTCCGAACAAAACTCTAGTGAAGGAAGACCCGAGAATGAATGCTCAAACCAAAAGTCGTGATGCGGGCCAAGAAGCTGAACAGGAGTCAACTGGCGTCTAACAAATGATGGGAAACGCGTTTGGGAGCTTTTTGTTTCGCTTAGTAAGCAAAGTCGGAGTGACCGCTTTCGATGTCTAGGGTGCCTATCCGCTGCCTAGGGCGACTGGGTGACTGCCCGACCGGCAGGGGCTGGAGGAGCACGGGCCATATTTGTGACTTAGCTGGCAATAAGGCCAATTCATAGCAATTGATACTGTAGGTAACTTCCAGGTTGGTGTTAGCGATAGACCGTCTTCCTTTTGCCGTTGTTGAACCCAAGCAGACAAGCCCATTATTCCATAGCCGTGGAGACGCTCTTTTGAACATTGCAGCAAATCCAAAATGGTATTTGCTCCCTTCAGAATTCAACTATAATGGCATGCGATCATCTAACCCTCGGTGCTCCAGGTTGTCCTCGCTGCTTCTATCTGCACCCGCGGGGGCAAAGCTGTCCTTTCGCGACAGTTCCGCGAGATGCCCAGGTCACGCATCGAAGCCCTCCTTGCGTCCTTTCCCAAGCTTGCGGACAGCGGTACTCAGCATACGACGGTCGAGCAGGACAATGTCCGCTTCGTCTATCAACCCCTTGACGAGCTCTACATGGTCCTCATCACAAACCGCCAATCCAACATTCTCCAAGACATCGACTCGCTGCACCTCTTTGCCCAGGTCGTTACCAGCACTTGCAAGAGCTTAGACGAGCGCGAGATCCTCAAGAATGCATACGAGTTACTCAGCGCTTTCGACGAGCTCGTCACCCTGGGATATCGGGAGAATTTGACAATTAGCCAAATCAAGACCTTCTTGGAGATGGAAAGTCATGAGGAGCGGATTCAAGAGATTATCGCCAGGGTATGTGATTTCATCGAGCAGCCTTGATACGAGACAATTGCCATGCTAATCTCAAATTCAAATGCAGAACAAAGAGCTGGAGGCTACTGAGGAGCGCAAGAGAAAGGCCAAGCAACTCGAGATGCAACGAAAGGAGTCCGCCAGAAACGCCCGTGGCATGGGTGGCATGGGTGGCATGGGAAATGCACCTCGGACGCCCGTGTATCCGACGTACACCCCTCCAACCCGCCCGGCTGCTTCGAACACGTACGATTCTTATGAAGCCGAGAAGAACAAGTCCAAATTCGCTGCGCCAAAGGGGAAGGGCATGCAGCTCGGCAAGAAATCCAAGAACAACGATATATTCGAGCGGGTGCGTGGAGATATGGGTGAGGAAGTGGACGACAGCCCGCTAGTTGCTCCAGCAGTGGCGTCTCCAGTCGCAGCGGAAGCTCTTGCTCCACGAATCTCTACCACTCTGGACCGTGATGCCATACACGTGACTATCTCGGAAACCATTGGTGCCCGAATCTCGAGAGAAGGCGCTGTGGAATCCATCTCAGTCAGCGGAGACTTGAATTTGCGGATTTCCGACCCATCTCTGACCAAGGTCAAACTTGACTTAAACGCACAGGCTTCGCATGGCGCACAGTTCAGAACACATCCCAACGTTGACCGGAACCTTTTCAACAACTCCAAGATTATCCAGATGAGCAAGGCCGACCGAGGCTTCCCTGTGAACCAGTCCGTCGGTGTTCTGCGATGGCGTGCGACACCCAAGACCGACGATGCCAGCGCTCTTCCCATCGGCTTCACCGTATGGGTCAACAAGGGCTCTGATGGTACCTACACCATGACCGTGGAGTACGAATTAACTGGCGGTGACGCACTCAAGGACGTCAGCGTCACGATTCCCTACACAACGAGCGAACCGACCGTCTCAAGTTTCGATGCTACTTACGAGGTATCTGGTGACAGTGTGGAGTGGACAATTGGCACGGTTGATGAAGACAATCCCAACGGAGCCTTCGAGTTCGAGGCTCAAGCGGACGACGAGAACGAGTTCTTCCCTATGCAAGTGCGGTTTTCAAAGACCACACCATTTGTGGATGTTGATGTAAGTCTTTTTCTTTTCCTTCTAGTTATCTTCAGACACGTCACTGATTGACATGTCACAGGTATCCTCTGTTGCGCTGGTCGAAATGAACGAGGAAGTTACGTTCTCCAAGGAGATCAAGTCGGTCGCGGACAAGTACGAGATCGAGTAATGGGCAGGCTAGACGACTTTAGAGGAGCTACAGAGGCAGTCATGGTATAGGTTTACTAAAAGCACAAGTCAATGGACGTTCGTGAACCCTTTTCATTTTTTGTAACGTTGAATGATCATAAGAGGTCCGCAAGACATTATATCGTGCGATTGAGCACCAGCAATGCTAAGCTGGCATAGATAGTGGAAGCCGCTACTGATCATCATGGTGGAATTTGAAAGCATATGTGGGGGAGACAGTCTAAGAAGCGCATTCACAGCAGCAACGACGTCCACTTGTGGCGATCGCGGGAAAGGTCCGAATCTGCTCAGGATGGCGGCCCTTACTTGTTCAGATGCAGCACAGTCCCTTACTAACACTTCTGTGCGTTGAGTCACCTAGTACCACATATTTGTGGCAGGCGACAGTCTCCTGGAAACAATAATAATCATAGCATTCCACAGCTCAGTGAATCACTGCCACCACGTCTCGAGTACTGATTCAGACTTGGAATTTTTCATTCATTGTGCCTGAATGGCTTCTTAGGATGTAGGTCGTATTGCTCATGTATCAAATTGGAGCTTATGAATGAAGTCGTTGACTAACGGTTACTGTAAGATGTTGGAGCTATGCTTTACTACCCTTAAGAGTCGCCTATTAGCATTCTGTAGTAGATCCCCTCGGCTTGTGGTTATTTTTACCCAAAGCATTCCCCCCAGTGTAGTCTAGTGAACGAAATGTTCTTTACCATTTTTATCCTGAATTTGCAGAAATGTTGTGTACACATTTTCCCAGGCATGTCTTTTGACCCTTTGCATTCTCCCACCGCCATGCCAGCTCATGATCCCAGTCGTCAGCCGACCCCATTTGGCTTGCCTCGGCTTGAGGCAGCTCATCATATTTGCTGTTCTTTCTTGTCCTTAAACGCTGCTTGAAAAATGCCACTGCCTGCATCAATACGCGTGCAATCACACCCCACAGCCTCCACAATATCATGGACCCAGCCAGGAGACCTAGCAACACAGATAAGAAGAGGACCTGTGTCTCCTGCCAGCCCAGCTCCTCAGGCACAGGGAGGTCTTTGCCAGAGAGGTAAAGTCCTGTCTCAACATTGATAATCTCTGAGCATCCCAGCTCGTTACCCTTTGCATCCACTGCCACTACCTGAATGTGGCTGGCCATTTCCAATCTGGTGAGATCGATTGTAGTCTCAAACCCCTGCTTGGGAACTTGGACGACATCGCTGGTGTATCTAAATGTTTCCTCGCCCTCGGTTTTGAATAGCTCTCCCTTGGCGTCCTCGTTCTGAGCGTGACTCTTGTCTTCATCGTCTTCATCCCATAGGCTCTGCACCAACCAGCCTGCCACCTCAGTCGCTCCGTTCCAGCTGACGTATACAGCCTCTTCGTCCACCTTGAGCACTGCGTCTGGGTTTGTCGCAGGCCGTCCAACCCACTTGCTTTTAAACGTCCGGTAACTCTTGACCCGTGAGTACGCCGTCAGGTGTGATGCGCCCAGGTGTACATCACAAAGCACCTCACCCGTGGCAGCATCGTACTCGGTCCAAGCAGGATGGTGGCCCCAGCCAACAAGGACATTGCCCGTTTGCGGCAGAATGTTGACACTGCCCTGCGACGGCACGAGAAAGTTCTGTGGCGCGACGAGACCATGGCGAAGCTGTGCCGTCATGGCCTGTGTGTTGATGTCGATGAGCAGCCCACGGCTGTGAGAGGCACGGCGTAGGGCCTTGTTGTAGTATGCGCCATTGTCAAATACTGTGAGTAGCGCCTTCGTAGCGTCGTCTGGGTTTTGGTGATGGATGCGGGCGTGGTGTTGCCACGAAAAATCGGTCGCGTGTCCCTCGCTCAGGTCTATGAATGAGTTGTGTTTCCCGCCAAGTTGCCAGAGGACTTGACCAGTGGTGCCGTCGATACAAGCTACCGCGCACATATAGCGAGAGGAGACGAGATAGTTGCCCGTTAGTGGGTCTTTGTCCACGCTGTTGATGTGGAAAAAATCCCAGGCGCCCTTGTGCTCTTCGTAGGGAGCGAGGCTATCGGTGATGGCGAAGTGCTCCGATGCGTACCATTCAAATATGAGCTCGCCAGTCTCGAGATCGATTTCCTGGAAGATGCTATCGTAAATCTGGCCATTTGCCACGCCGTAGGCGGACAGGTTTGTAGCTTGAGCGACATACGCCGTAAGAAGAGCAGTGCCCTGAGGCGTGATCTGGAATTCGTGTAGGTCGCCATCAATGTTTCCTGCGGCCGTGATGTTTTTGAAGACGTTGTACGACGAGTCGAGCATCAGGTAGTACCCTCTGCCGAACCAGCCGCTGTCGCTGCCGTGCCAAAAGGTGAGATAGTCATTGCCCTTGTATGTCTGGACCTTGAGATCCATTGCCTGGCCGTATTTGGTCTCCATCCACACCAGGTCTCCTTGATTGTCGAGTATGATGGGCCCTGGAGAGGGCACCGACTCGCCTCGTGGCTCGATCAATGTAAATCCAGCATCGCATCTGTCATCGGACTTGAGGATGTTTGACCAGGGCGAGGCAGAGGCGAAGGAGTTGTATGCGACCCGCGGATACGCCCCATAGAGACCCCAATCATACCAGTACGAGTTGTGGGCTGCCACCGAGACAGCCGCTGCCGCCGTGGTAGCTAGGGACGAGGTCCAAACAACGGACAGAAAGTGCATACTCTCAGCTACGTCCACGGGATCGGGTGCCTTCGAACGAAGAGACGGACGAGGCAGAGAACATCAGACGCCATTTCGAGAAAAGAAAGGCCGGCAAGTTCGTTCTAGTGCTTGCAAGATTGAGCCACTGCGGACATTTGGTGACAAGGAAGCAGTCGCGTGCATTCAATACTGTGTGATGGTCTCGGTCATGACCGTCCTCCGGTTGGTCAAGAAACCATGTTCGTTGTACCCGAGCATTGTGTAGGGCCAAGGCTATAGAATCGTCGCAATCCACGGTCCCCCGGCCAAGGATCGCGGGCGATGCTGCGTGACGCGCGTTTCTCGACCGTCAGGGATGAGCCTTACGGAGCCAGTGGTGACTTGCCAGAGTCGGTTTTTAAGACTTTTTCTCTGAAGTAGAGCCCCTTCCCCTTTCCTGCAAGCCAGACTGGACATCAACAAGTGTTCACCCTGTTCATGTTTCGACGGATATGGTGTCCCAATAGCGCCCAAAGCCGCTTTTCAACGTTGCTTGTCATTGTTCGTGCGAACTCCTCGGAGGCATCATGGCATTATGTTGTTGAACTGATGGGTTTCGGAGAAAAGGTCAGCTCAACACTTCCAATCACATCCGTCACTACTACCAAGTCGCAGACGTGTCGCACTGGCCAGCAACGCAATAATACACACCTCGTCCTGAAAGACTGGTATCACGAGCTATGCACCCCTTACGTTCTTCTGTATTTTTCTGACGTGCTTGGCACTCAAAATGCCACAAGAAGCCCACAATATGTTCAGATGGAGAGAACACGTACTACGCTCTCACCCCAAGAACGAGATTACACAGCAGATGGACATAGCCAAAGCATTGAGACAGTGGATCCGCTTCGGCCGCAAGTGTTACGCGCAATCCGCAACGCTGGGATGCGCAAAGTAGAAATGCAGGGCAGCATGATTCAGAATTTCATGTAGCCACACATATAATACATATATGTATACATACCCATGGTGCTGCTTTTTTCTTTAGCTTATAAAAGCCTCATTAGGCCAATAGTCTGGGCTGACCTGTATATCTTGCAATTCTCGAAAACATTCTCGAAACAGCCTTTGCATCACGGACAATCTGTTCACAGTAATATTTAGCGCAGACGAATAGGGTTACGGTCGCTTGTGAGCCGCTAGCAACTATAACCTCTGTAGATTCTTGCATCTAAGAAGGCTATCTCTAGCAAGAATCAGCTTCTACACGACCCGATACCTACGTTACCCCGCCTATGACCCTGTTGCTTTGCGACCTGCCTGACTTGCTGAGAAGGAATTCTGACACTTTGGGTTAAAACAACATATAGACTCTGGATTGTTGAAGAAGGCATAGGAAAGCACCTTGATGTGTGTAGTTGCATGCGTGCTGTTCAGATCAATCAATATGGGAAGTGGCAGGGGTCTTAATTGAGCCCCGCAGGTGTCACAAGTCACCCAAGCCACTGGAAGCACCTGCCTCCAATCGGCTCCTTCCGGCTGTACCATAGTAACACTCTAGCAATAGTGACCCCTGTTTCCAACACAATGACGCCGGCCAAGGAGCTGACCTGTGCTGGGCCTTGCCGTGTGCTTTGCCCGTGGCTTCCAGCCCGCCAAAGAGAGATCCCCTCCTTTTTAGTCCCTTCATCATGTCAGATAGCCGCAAGCCTGGCTTGACATCTACCGACCAAACCTGGGCTTCCTCACTTCGACCTGCACCAATTTAGTGATTCAACGTCCGTCCCTAGCAGCAATCCATTCTCGAGAACCTGGCTACCAACGCACGCGCGCACCAGCCGCAACAAGACCCCAAGGCTGGCGGGGCCTTCGTCATCTGTAACCCGCAGTGGCGATAGCAACCGAGGCGTTCCCAAAGCCAACCCTGTCTACCCTGTGAAGGCCGAGACCTGCAACGTGACAAGCACCTGCTATCCCGACCACCAACCAGTCCCGATCCGTCAACAAGTCCAGCTTGTCACTCCTACGTTCATCCTCAATTTGTTCTTGCTTTCACCGTAGCTGTACCGCGTCAGCCTTCCAAACCGCAGATAAGACCATCGCCTTCTGTCTGCTTGTAATCGCGCCCGGGCTTGGGCGGTCACGATAACCGGTTGCCAAAAGCTTTGAGAAACCAGCGAGTCAAGCCAACAGCACGCAATATAATCAGGGACTCTGACATACTGAAGAGCAGAGATGGGACTCAAGTACAATACTTATCTCGACGGCACCAAGATATATGGCTGCTACAAATGTCACGCCCACCTGGCAGATCATGATGAGATCCTGAGCCGGGTATGCTTGCTCCATACCCTCTTCCAGTGCAAACAGCAAACTCTTGCTATATCGCGTCAAGCACTAGGCGCAGGCCAATACTCCTCTTTCTGTGTTATCAAATCGACTGACTTTGATGATGTGAATGCAGAACTTTCGCGGCCAGCATGGGAAAGCCTACCTCTTCAATAGCGTCGTCAACATCAACACTTCCGAACAGTCCGAGCGCAACATGACTACAGGCCGTCACGTCGTACGTGATATTACGTGCCGCGGTTGTGGCGAGGTAGTTGGTTGGAAATACGATAAGGCCTATGAGCCTTCGGAGAAGTACAAGGAGGGCAAGTTCATCCTCGAGGCTGAGCTCCTCATGGTTGTCACCTAGATTGATCTCCTATGTGGAGAGTTGTGGCCGTGACGTCGGACTTGTCGGGACGGTAACGAGAGCCCCGTATTGTGTGTGACTTAAGTGATGATTTCTGGCCTCGAAATCTCTGGCGTTTGGGTATTCATTTGCAACTTGGAGTTGGATAGGCGTCTTAAGTGCACAGGACACTGGTAGGATCGTTGCAAGATCTGGACTGGGAATTGATTTGGTCTTGGCGGACCTAGAATCTCGCCTGGCTTGGTTTGCATTTCGGATCGCCGAGGAAGCAAGGTGAACTGGCAACACAGCTGGATTGCATCACCTGTTAAATGACACATTATGTGTGCTTAGTACATTTGAGATGAGCGACTTTACATCAACTACATTATGGAGCAGTAGCCCAAAAAAAAATAAAAATTAATCAGTATCTCTAGAACAGCTACTAGAGTCCTGCTCTAGAAAAATTTACTTCTTCATCACTTCAAATGAGTGTATTGGCCATTCCGATAAGCTTGTGTGGCATTTGATCTGTAATGCAGTTTCTCATGATTTAACCAAACTCCCAAAGGCCTAGACCTATTGCATGTTACCCCAAAAGCGCCGAAAATACCTAGCCTAAATGCAATCTAATCATGCCAGTCTGTAATTTTCAAGTGAGTAGGTATCATACATCTAAGCTCGCACAATACCTCGAAGGCCTCATTTGCTAAACAAAGCAAGCACATGAACAATTTCAAATGATACAAGGCTCAAATCCTTGTCAGATCATTTGCAAGCATCTAGATGACAGCGAGCACACTAGGCTGCAAGAACAAGCAACTCAAATATGCTCAATGGGCTCCTCGGGCAACAACTCCTCAACAGGCTCCTTGGGCTGCAGGAACTCAAATGGTGGCTGCACAATGCCGTTAAACAAGAAGGTAAAGTAGACAAGGAAGGCAAAGCCGGCGACCTGCAGCCACTTGAACGTTTCCCAGCCGAGGCCGAGCGAGACCACCCAGATGAAGAGGGTGCGGCATGTGTCGATGGTGGAGCGCGACGTGGCGCTGACACTGCGTGTGACGGAAAGACCAAAGAAGTTAAATCCGCTGTTTTGGGGGCAATGACGGTTAGCTAGATGCAAAATAGAAATTGGGTCACCTATGGAAGTCGGTTGAACCAAGCTTACCCAATGCTCAACATGATGAGGAAGCTTGAGATCAGCACCCGTGGGTTTCCCGTCCACTGCCTCCAGCCCTCGACCATGTCGAAAGGTCCGTACTTGCCCGCGGGGGTGGTACCAATGGCAAAATGGAGGATGATCATGCCAAAGAAGGTGATGACGAAGCCAAACACACCCTCCCACCCAACGACGCGGATAGGGTCCATGGTGGAACGCTCAAGTAGCCATTCCTCGACGACGAACTGTGTCGCTGTGAAGATTTGCGCCCCGGCGATCATGAGCACGCCCACAATGGCCAGTAGAGCATCGGCGCGGACTTCAGTGGCGTTAGGCGGCTGGTCGCCCTTCTTCTGATCTGGCCAGATGGCGCCCGCGAGGCCCACGACGGCGACGCCTGTCACGACGCCGACGAGCGAGACCCACTGAAAGACGTGAAGCTTTCGATGGAGGAAGAGCACGCTGAAGAGGCCCACAAAAAGCACGAGGGCACCGCGGGTCATTTGGTAGATGGAGGCTGCAACGAGCAACAGGCCAGCATTCATGAGCGTCGTGCCGAGAATGTCGCAGACGGCGGGCAGGGCGAGCAAGAGCACTCGCGAGCCCTTGAGAGTCTCGTTACTTGTGACATCTTGTTCTGCGTCGCGGCCTCGTGGGTTCAAGGCGGTGGTGGAGTGGACGCTGCGTGTGTCGGCGTCGGCGTCGGCGTCGGTATCGGCGTCTGAGGTTTGTACAGGCTCGTACTCGGCAGAAGAGGATGATGATTTGGATATGTAGCGACGCCAGAGGCTGATGAGGCCAACTACGAGCCAGCAGCCGCTTTCGCCAATAAACATTTGGGCGGTTTGAACGACGGGCTGCTCAAAGGCCTTGTGGTTGCGAGGATCGGGGTCGTCGCAGTTGCGAACGCATTGGTTGTCCTGTGAAGATCAAGGCAAGGTCAGTACCATGGCCCGGACGGGTAGAATGATAGTCAAGTGTCCAAACAGAGACAGAGGAGAGGGCATTCGCAAGGCTAAAGATGACAAGCACAACACACCTGGAACTTGGTTAGTAGGGTGTTGCACACTCCAGTGAGCAGCATCATGCCCACGAGGAAGGGAATCATAGCCCTGGTGGCCATCTTGACGTTTTGCTTCGGGTGCTGCGCTGGCCAAGCGTGAACAAGTCGTGAATTGCGTAGAGTCTGGGACGAGAAGGGCGTAAGCAACGTCACCGAGTAGAGTAGAGGAGCGATCGGATGCGCAGACGAGATAGAGTCGATCAATCAGCCTACCGGCCCGCTATCGTGGCCGGGAAATCGAGGGACGCTGTAGCGCAGCACCTTCCTGATGTCGAATCGACAAAGCCGGAGCTCAGACAAGACAATCGGGCGAGGCTCCGGCTGTTTGTCTGATTCTTTCTTGCTATTTGGACTGAATGAAAGTGGCTATCTATTCAGGACCCGATAGCGTATAGTCTGTGATGTGTCTTGTCGTCGTGGTTGGACGTTACAAAGGGTCTTTCTGCCAGAGGCGTCTGAGCTGCCCCAGTACCAACTGTAACTTGTGACTCCAAGGTTGTACCCCAGTACCCCGGTCCGAACCTTGGGCCAAATGGCTCGTGACGAGACAAGAGCCCGCGTGATACACGTTTCACGCCTCTATTCTTGTCTACACTTTACCAGGGCCGTTATGGTGCACCTTTTGCGCGTGACTGCTCGAACGCCTACCTGTAATGCTCATGTGTCTTCACAGTGCTTCGTAAGCTGTATGATTGATGGGAATGCCTAGTCAATACCTGCCTCGCTAATTCTGAGATACATAGTACAATCGAGACCCACGAGTCCCCCAGTCAATCGTCGTCATAGCACCCCATGCTGATCCTAAGTAGGATCCATTATGGTGCGTGATAACAGCGACTGGCTCATTACAGTTTTGATGCATAAAATTTCCACTCTTATAAATTTGACGCCCTACTCTGTACGTTTAAGAAGCCCGTTTCAGCGATTTTGAAATACCTCAGTAATACACGAGTCTTTTTCTAAGTCATATTCGAATGCCTACTCGTAGAGAGACTCTTAATGGCAATAAGACATTTAATTATCGGAGTATTCACTTCATCTACTTATATAATCATTCAACCAAATAGTGAATTTCCCTTATGCAGCCTACCCCTATTTGAAATATGCCAGTCGTCGTTATCGCGCACCATAATCCATCTTCACTCTAAGGGGGCCAGTGTTAGGGCTCTACACATGGCAATTAGAAGGTCGAAGGGCATATGAGATCAATGATTGTCAGCTTCACCACAGTCTTACCAAGGCTTCAGGAAGCAAGTTCTCATTTCTAACTCCAATGATAAAATCAAATCAAAGGGTATCGCTCATACTTTAGAATACTCATCTGCGCCAGTAAATACATTCAGGTCGATCAATGCTGTCATAAAATACTGCACAGAACCGAGAGTGCAAAGCAGCCATATGTATATGGGCCGGTGGGTCTCACGGAGTAGCCCCAGATACTTAAGCCCCTTGATCGTGCTTGTTCCAACCCCATCTCTTCACGGTCTTGGTCTTCTTCTTTTTCTCCTCCTCCACAGGAGCCTTGTCCTTGATGTTGTTGTAATGCGTGATTCCGAGCTCCCTGTCCCTAGCCAATCTCTCGCGATCACGATCCGTCAACGGCACACCTTCTATGCCCTTCACTTTCTTCCCTTCCACAAACATGAGGATACCACCCACGGCTGCGACGATACAGCCCAGAGCCACAAAGAGGCCTGTGGACCAACTGGGCCGCGTGTAGCGGTTCATGCCCCACATAACACCAGACAAGACACACTGAAAGAGTGTATTCCACACCATCATCCAAATCACAAAGTCTAACTTCCATACCGCGGTAGGCGAGGCCCGCACCCCAGTGAGAGGAGGATCAGGTATCTTTATAGTAGGGGCCGTAACGAGCGTTTCTGGAATCATTCTTTGCGCCAAGAATTCATCGACAGTGAGAGGGCCAACGTCCAGGGGCAAAACCGATGATCCAGGTAGCCGGAACCAGTCGCGGTGAATGCCGGCCAATTTGCGAAGCGCAATCTGCCGGCGCAAGATGCGATATTTGAGAAGATAATACAAGTCACGAAAGCGCCACGGGGCAAGGCCAAATGCAGTCAAGCTGAATAGGGCTGTAAGTACCTGCGAGTCATACTCTACCCACTTGCGTCGCGGAGAATCGATATCGTTGCAGGATGGGTAGCACATGGCTGGAGAGGCATTGCACAGTAAGAGAAACAGCATACCGCCCCAGGCGACGACGTTCAAGCCGTAGAGTACCACAAGGAAGCCCATGGGCGTAATCGAGTACCGTAGAAAGGTAATTAGACCGTGCTTCAAAGCTTCGCTCCTGGGATAACTTGGCGGAAAATGGTAGCCATTCCCGAAGAGGTCTGTGTTTGCCCTAGTGTTCTGGATGACGTCCTTGGAACCAGCTGGCGATATGTCGTCCGTGGCGTCCCGTGGAGCGTTCTTGTCTGTATATGGATAGACCTGCAATGCAATGGCGCTGATATCGCCGGTCTCATCTTCATGATTGCTGCGACTACCGTCTCTGTAGTGAATACTCTCGCTCGGCGCTGGATTCGTCGATTTATCGGTAAATGTCTGTCTTCGTACTGGCGTGCCGAGGTTGCTTCCACTGCTCCTCCTCCGCGGTCTTTCTCCCACGAGAGCGGAGGACGCAATTCCGCTCGTGGCTGCCATGAAGCCCGCAGGCGGGTTCAGCTCCTCTAAGCCTTTGGACAGGCTGCGCACTCGCCCAGTGAGTTTCGAGGCCATGGACGATGGAGATTTCGGCGTTGCCTCTTCGCCGGGCTCGCTACCCGGAGTTGTCGGGTGGTTGAGCGCATTGTCAGCCATGATTGTCGACCGCCAAAAGAGTCTGCTTGTCGCGATGTCAATTCAGCATGACATGGGGTTGAAAACAGGAGATGCGCGCTGCAGAAGGAACAAAGCAGATATTGGCCAAAGACTGTAGATTCGATTGCGATGCTAAAGTATGAAAGGAGTCGCAGGTATCGCAAGACAAGCTCTTGGAAACTCTAATCTGATCGTGTGATTTTTTATGGCGAAGGCCGCCGGGAAGAGAGAAAGAGAGAGAGAAGGATAGAGAGACAAAGAGAGAGGATGCTCCTGTACTTTGGACAAGAAACAGGTACAAGTTGGATGCAGGGTGGCTGAGGCGGGAAGGCGCGGCGCGTACCAAGTGGCCAGGGCACTAAGTACGGCTGGCACTGCCGACTCGCTGCTGGGTCAACTTATTACCAAACCTTGCTTATCAAAGAAGAAGGGCAGCGCTTTCTTTTGGGCGCTGGTGTCTCTGGTACGGCGAAGCTGCACCGCCGAAATCTTCTGTGTCAGGATTGCGTTTATACTTTACCCTTCTTGTGCCGCATCATGCCATGCTCATTGTCTCTGCAGAAATGGCATTTCCAAGAGCGAGAAACCACCCAGCCTAAGGGGGGGGGGGTTTCAGGAGGATGTAGTTGCCTTAGTGGAAGTGAATTTCGACAGGAATTTGACAGCTGTGACTGATAGCCTATAGAGCTCTTTAAAGCGAGAGCGAGCTTGGGTCGAGGCCCTTGAGTCCCTGGATTGATGGATTCGGAATAGCGGGTCCAGCCTTCCCCAGCCGCCTCAGCAACCGTAATGTTGATTACATAAAATCCGTGAAGCCATGACTGCAAATTTTGGAAGGACGCTGAGATCCAGGCTACCTACCTGGTAGATAAGTACTTCGAAACCCAACCACATCGACTTCGAACCATGGCTTTTCCTCCACATGTCGACGGCTTGGCCAAGGTCGTTCTCAACAATCTCGAAAATCAACAGGACTGGACCAATGTCACTTGTCACGCTGATTCATCCCTGCCACGACCTCTAATATCAGGACTCTCCCCGCGACGCATGTACGTGCATCCAGACGAGCAAATCGACATCATCAAGGCTGAGAAGACCCTCGGCCAGTCCATTCCCCGAGAGGCCGAGTACGAGTGGGTGCTCCCCGTCCATCTTTCGGAGAAGATGAGTCTTGAGGCCTTTGCAGCTGTCTTCGACTCTATAGACGCTCTGCCACCTGGGGCTAAAGCCCACGAGGACCTCTCTGAAAACTGTTCCCAATGGAGAAAGTGGCGTGGCTCGGCACGCGGTAAGAGAGTTCTCATGGCGGTGGTACATGATGACTCAACCGTCGTCTACTACATGATGCACGATGGTATTGTCAAACCTAGACAAAACTGAGCTGCGGGCGGCCCTCCATGTCCGATATTTGGTTTTGAACCTACGTGTTTCTACGTTTAAACTCGTCACAGTCACACTGGCTTTGGATCCGCCTCGAGGGGTCCGACGACACTTTTCGACCCGTTCCCTTATGGCTTGAAAATCACCTTGTGCGCCTTCATCTTGTCAAACAACTCATAACCTTCAACGGCATCCTGCAATGGCATGATCTTGTCGAACATGAAGCTGCAGTCCTGTCAGCCAACGGCTCACGCATACGAAATTTTGACAGGCGTGGCACCACCTACCTGAACTTGTCTTGCTCCTTTGCCAATAGCTGGAGTGCCTCCGGGAAGAGAGACCGCACGGGGCAGCGACCCATCTGGAGGCGGACATTTTTGCTGTATCGGAGTCAGTATCAGAGACGCACACTACAAAAAGAAACGCAAAGGAATGGCCTTCTTACTTGTATGCCTCCACGCCACTCCAGGGAATCTGCAAACGATGTTAGACATGGGCGTGTTTCGACTTTTCGTGTCTTGATTGAGAACTCACCTCGGCATTATGCACACCAATGCTCGAAATCACGCCCCAAGGTCTGATGAGGTCGAATGCGGTACGCAGCGCAGGGCTCAGCCCGACAACCTCGATGACCGCGTCTGCGCCTCTACCTTCTGTCACGCTCTGAATTCGCTCAAACATGCCCTCCTTGTCTGTCATGAAGTTTAGAGGTTCCGCGCCAGCCTTTCTCGCCTGTTCTAGTCGGTTCTCCACACTGTCCACCGCAAACAGGTGCTTTGGCTTGTACTGGAGAGCGGCAACGATAGCGCAGATGCCTACCGGTCCGCAACCAACGACAACCACGGTTCCGTTCTCAATCTCGCTCTGAGAGAGCCTTGTAAAAGCATTCTTGGCGCCATAGTAACCGGTGGGTAGAATGTCTGCCATGAGCACCAGAGACTCATCTCGAATCTCGGCCGGGGCCTTCATCACGGTCCCGTCCGCGTTGGGAATCCGCACAAATTCTGCCTGGCCACCGTCCCTGAGAACAAACTTAGCACAGCTGTTCAACCACTTGTAAGACGTTGACAAAATGTTTGAGATCGGACTTACAGCTTCGGGCAGCCAAACAAGAGGCTGTCGATGCAACGAGAGGAGTACCCGTGTTGGCAGTAAAAACACTTTCCGCTGCACGTATTTTATCAATAACCAAAATTTCGATCCACCCGGTCATCTCAAGCTTGAAGCATACCAAGAAGTCGTGAAGGGAGATACAACTCGATCTCCCACCTTGACGGTCTTCACGCGGTCACCAGTTGCAACAATCTCACCAGTGAACTCATGGCCCCTTGTATCGTGTCAGAAAGACTTGTGGCAGTATGTCTTGGTGTGTCGGAAGCGCGGCTACAGGTGATGAAGCGCGCTGGACTCACATGATGAAGCCCGGATCAGACGTCTGATGTCCTCTGAAGACATGCAGTTCACTGAATTCGGCAAAAGTTCGCGTTAGCACACCGCGGCTATACTATTGTCTTTGAGCTCAAGGGTGACAAAGGCAAATCATACGATCCACATAGCGCAGCCAGTTGGACCTTCACAATGATGTCGTCGGGACTCTGCACTGTACATTACAAAATTCTCAGCATTCGCCAACTCAGTCAACAAGGAAGAAGCCACCGCCAATGGCATCAGACTTACAAGTTGGTACTGGCCGCTCTTGAACCGAGACTTTGTGCGGCCCGTCGAAAACTACGGCCTTCATGGTTTTCTGCTCAGTCATCATGTGTAAATGTACTCATTCAGCTGCTCGACGACGATCCAATCCCGAGGTCGTAATTTAAGCGCGATATTCCTCAAAGCGGCAGAACAGGTCTAATAAACCTATTAATGTCGTGAAGTTCTTGACTGCGCTCAGAATGTGTTTTCCATCGACTCCACCCTTACCTCTGACTATTACGTCGTCCTCTTTGTGCAGCCCATGCTGCAAGCCCGAGAACCGGCATGGCTCGGCCTCGGCATCTGCATCTGCAGAAAGCGGACTACTATGTATGTAATTCGGTACCATTTCAGGTTCTGCGGGGCACAAAAGTGTAAGTGGCATGCCGAAGGGTAATCGATATAGAGCACTCAAGCCACCGTGCATCGCCTTGGGCAAGATGATTGAGAAGCGCAATGTAGTTTATTGGTTAATACACTATTTGGGGCGAACGAAGGAAATGAGCGTGCCCTAAAGGACTACGCCGTCGAAGCCTTCATGAAGAAAAACCCGGTGCAGAACCAAACACCCATAGGCCAGCATGGCACTGAGTCTCTGGAGCTCCATCTACACGAATGCCATTGCTCCCAGGGTTCGCAAACGGAGGTCGGAGTGAATTTGCCATACAAAATTCATCACAAACAAAGTCAATCAAACAAAGAAGACCCTTTTCTCCTAGCACCAATCCAAATAACTCTTGTCGCACTGCAGAATCTCTTTCTGTTCTTGCGTGAGTGGCCGCTGAAGCGGCGCCGGGGTCGGATCCGGCCAGTGCGTCGGTTGCGGATCTCCCGGTGGCACCTTCATGGTGATGGCATTGAGAGCGCCGCACATATCCTCATCGGGGCACTTCAGCAACCCGTCATCAACGCGGTGTTCTACAGCCCACTCCTTGATGCGGTCGTAATTCCGGCATGTGTGCGGAACCTTGAACACGGGCGTGATCTCGCCTTTCTTGAAGTCGGGCTCAGACCACAGCGGGATTGGCGTGATGTCGGCGTGGCACATGCTGGCCTTGCGGATAGCGTCGACACAGTGCACGAGATGATTGCGCATGTTGTTGCGTCCCGCAACCAGGTCCGACATGACGCTGTAATACTCGAACCAGATGAGCTTGCGCAGGATGTTGAGACAGTGCAGCTCATGGAAGACGCCGAGCCAGACGACCTGTTGAAGGTTGGAAAACGAAAGCATGGTCAGCGCTGTGACGCGACACGCTTTCTTCGCACTCCGCTACTTGCTTTCCGCAACACTCAAGAGGACTTGCTTGGCCAGACTTACACTGTGTTCTTCGTCTCCCGGTATCTTGATGGTCCTGTTGGGTATCTTCTCTGCGTCCTTGTTGGGGATGCGGGCAAGCCAGTCTTGAGGGTACCAATGACAACATGTCAGTCGATGCTATCAAGCAAGCTCCGAAATCCTGAACAAATAGGGATGACAAGTATGAGACTCACTATACGACTCCAACCATCTCACGTCTTGTTCATAGTTCGGCTTATTGTTCCACAACTCTTGGCCTGGATCAACGTCGAAGTACGGAAACGTATACTCGACATATTCATTCGCGCCAGCTTGCACCACAGGCGCTGCAAAGCAGGAAAGGGACAAATGTCAGCACAAGATCTGCCATTCTAGAAGCCCAAATTTGCTCGACTTGACAATGAGAAATGCACAATATTACTTACACCATCCAAAGATCCCATCGGACGGATACCCGCCTCCTCCATCATTCCTCCCAAACGCAAGCACAACCAGCAATACGCCGAGCAGCCAGCACAAACTCGCCGTGAAGTGCATCGCCGCACCCGATATCTTCCTTCGCCTCTGTTGCTGCAGGTGCTTCTCTCGCAGACCTAGCTCGCCACTGTCGCGCAGCGTCATATCCGACGCTGTTGAAGCAGCGGCGAGGAAACGCTCGCTGTCCTTGACATCGTCGTCTGTCAAAGCAGCCGAGGTCTTGATGCCGAGTTGGTGGAGCGTCTGGCAAGTGGTATTGGCCATTCTGTCCGTCAAGGTAGGTCGCATTGTGAGCTGGGCAAGGGAAAATGAAAAGAAGGCAGATGAAATTTGTGGGTTTTGGCCTTTCGATGCAGTTCCTGGCTGGTGCCAGATTTAACTGTTTGGTTTCGATAGATTCCGGTGCCAAATTCAAAATAAAAATAATGAAAAGAATCATACCAAATATGTTCGTGTCCGTCCATGCCGTCACGGGCCATGGATTTCGTTCAAAAAAAAAATATAAGTCTTGGCGTCTTTGTGTCGCTATTGAACACCAGGGAGGGAATAGGCTGGCTTTGTTCGCGATACAACCTACCCTCACTGAGCGATCTGCATCTTCATCTTCATTATAACATGGCAAATTTCGTGCCAGCTCCTCGGGCTGAAAGAGATTCTGAGAAGCATTTGCCAGTGGTTTCTGAGAGGGGTAGACCTCCAGTTTTGCCAAAGCCAGGCCCATCCGCGTTCCGAACAAAGTACTCGAGTCTTTCGGCCTCAGCCGTGTATGAATCTCAGACAGAATCACGGTGATTTAAGACCAAATCACAAGATGGCCAAGAATTTCTCGGCCTTCAGTGCTCTGTGGGCCGAAAATGTTGCCAGGACTCCATCTCTGCATCAATGCAGTCATTTAATCCCGTATTTTTGTCAGAGATGTCTTCTCAAGTCCAAGTCGTTTACAGTACTTGGGTCTTGAACCATCCTCATTTGCTCTTGACACCTCTATCATGGATCGTTTGGGCAACGATGATGATGCTTCGCTCCGCCGGCCACGAGACAACGACCCTGAGAATAAAACGTCAGACAACAATACCGTCTACACGCACCGCCATCCGGAAGGAGGCCATTTGCACTGAAAATGATCAGAGGTCGATACCCATCATTTGTACCATTCGGGATCAGAACATCAGACGTAGGTGTGCTGGTTGAGACTGCCAACGTAGTGACCGTGGCGAAAGCACCAAGTCTGACCCCCAGCTTGTCGATTGTGGTGGTTTGACCCGCAGCAGCGGGCATGACGCTGATGAAGACATCCGAACTGAAGCAATAGAAAATGGCGAATCCAATCAGATCTTCTGAGCTAGTGAAGGGTACCCACATGACAAGACAGAGAACGTCACGCAGAGTGGTCATAGGTTACAAGACGTACAAGTTTGTGAGCTGCGTAGCCACCCTTGTCTCATGATTAGTCGAGGCATCTTTCTGAATGTGCACTGCAATTGTAACTTACTTGACACGCCCGAAGAGACGGGCTCCATGGATTAACGGCAAATGGTTTTCCCACACTGGCACGTTGGGATCGACAATGTCGCAGTGTGAACCTGAATGGATCCTTGGATCACATATCACCACACTAGAATCATTGAGCAATACTTACATGCCTATGTAGTATAAAAAAAAAAAAAAGGCACATACACGCCTAAGCTCGCAACAACAGTTCCAACCACTAGACACACATATAGTATGTCAAGAAAACCCTTGTAGTCGAGCAATCATTTCCGACTTTCACCCTCTTCGGCTCATGTTTGCTGTTTAATATGACATTGGCAACACTGTAGCAGCCAAGTGCGAGTCACGCGCCTACACGCATGGAAGCCATTCAAGGTACTAGCGAGAGAACATGTTGGGTAGGCAGACCCCACCGATGCTCCTTCCTGATGCAACAATGCACCAGCAACCGATCCAAGTAGGTACATCAGACATGATTTGCAGTGTTCCGATGAACGAGATCGCCGTGGGTAGGTAATTAGACAAAGACTGCCAGTAGAATGTTTGAAAATAGCCAAAGGAGTTCATGACGCCAAAAGAGGCGAAGTAGACCAAACATAAGCCCAGAACGGACAGCCATGTTTCGAAACCGCCTTCTGAGGAATTATTTCGCGGTACCAGTGATAGTCAATGGCACCCCAGCGGTGGCAGTCACTCATCTTTGACTGGGAATTGACAGCTTGTTGCGGTGGACGACCTTCATGCATAGTCCCATCTAGATGAACTTCGTCTGCCATGCTTTCCTCGCAACTGGGGGATGTGGGCATATCAAGGTCGGGCAGGTGACTGCCCGGTTGAGACGGTGGTGGTGGTATTCAAGAAGGCTCGTAGAATTTGGGTTTCTCGATTGGTATCCGCATGTGATTCGGCAGATTGACGATCGGGCAAGAGCTTCCATACCCGTGCTGCTCTTTCCTCTAATGCGCAACCACTCCGATGCATTCCAAGCTGGAGGTTTATCAAGGAACTTGTGTCTCTCGTTTTGACATCAGGATATTGTTACTTGCACTGTCAGCACTTCAATGTTGACCTTTAGCTCAATACTTCCACATACGACAAGTGAATGGGTGGAATCATCAAGAGCTTTGTGCGTTGATGTCCGTGAGTAGCACTCTGTATTTAAATAAGCATGGGTTGGGGTCTGGGAGTAAGATGAGTCTACGATGTTACAATATCCAGAATTTTCTATAACAATTCATTCTATACAGGTGTAAAATTACAAACATTGACGAATTACGATGCACACAGATGCAAAGCAGGATTCATAGAAATCTTGAGGTTCTTGACTATCATAAGATGAGGCTTAATTTGAGCCCATGCTGAAATCCATTTGCTAGCACTGTTAAACGCCAAACCACCTTCAAACCCATTGTCAGAAACGATTCCCGTATTACAGTAAGTACCAGTCGTAGCTCATGATCATGTAAGCCCAATAAACTCAAGGGCGTAGCAATTAACTTTTCGATTCTCCCTGGCCACAGCCAGTCATCGATTCATCCATCATACTTTAGTCGTAGATGTCCTCATCCATATCATCCCTAACGATTTCCTCCACAGCATCCTCGTCATCCTCTATCATCATGTCTTCATCCTCCAAGTCCGAATCAGGGTGGTTCGGCAAAACGGTGACCTTGCCGTCAACAAGTTCTACGCGTGCTGACTCGCCGTCTCTGATGTTGTTACGGAGAATGAGAACCGCCAGGCGATTAAGGATCTCTTTCTCAATCAGGCGAGACAACGGACGCGCACCGTACGCTGGCGAATACCCGGCGCTGCCGAGGTAGTCTTTGGCCTCAGTAGATACCGAAATGAAGACGTTTCTGTCGTTGTCTGACAGCCGCTTCTGAATCTCGCTGATGCGGACGTCAACAATCTTGCGAATCTCCTTCTTAGTGAGACGGTTGAAGATAACAATTGAGTTGATGCGGTTAAGGAATTCCGGCAAGAAATAGTTGCGCAGCGAGTTCATGACAAGTTCGCGAGTGGTGGGGTCAATCTTGCCATCTTTTGCGTTGGGACGAGCAAGATACTCGGCACCCAAGTTGGAGGTCATGACGACAATGCAGTTCTTAGCATCGACGACACGACCTTGGCCATCAGTGATGCGACCGTCGTCCATGAGCTGAAGCAGAACGGTAAGAACTTCCTTGGCAGCCTTCTCGACTTCGTCAAATAGTAGAATGGAGAAGGGCTTGCGGCGGAGAGCCTCGGTCAGCTGACCACCAGCATCATGTCCAACATATCCAGGAGGAGCACCAATCATTCGGCTGAGCGCATGTCGCTCTTGGTATTCGGACATGTCGAACCGAATCATAGACTTGGGATCGTCGAAAAGGAATTCTGCAAGAGCTTTGGTGAGCAGCGTTTTGCCTGTCCCGGATGGACCGCAGAACAGGAAGCTTGGTGGCTGATTAGGGTTGCTCAAACCAGACCGCTGTAAGCGGATGGCATTGGATACAGCCTGAACAGCCTCTTTCTGACCAATGACAATCTTTCCAAGAGCACTCTCCATCTTCAACAACTTGTCCTTCTCGGTTGTCTTGAGCCGAGTGACTGGAATTCCAGTCCAACGAGCTACGATTTCGTTGATTTGATCAGGTCCGACAATATCCGTGATCATGGAGCCACCGGTGTCGGGGCTGTTGGCGTGAAGAGCAGCATCAGCGGTAGCCTTTTCCTTCTCCAGCTGCTTGATGATCTGCTCTTGTTCAGGAATGGCGTAGTACTGAAGGTCGGCAGCGCGAGCATGGTCACCCATGCGGGTGGCATCCTCAGTCTTGACCTTGAGCTGGTCGAGCTTCATCTTGGCTTCTTGAATGTCCTTGCCACGCTTTCTCTCGCTTTCGTACTTCTCGCGCAATGGTCGTAGCTCATCTTCAACATTGGCAGCATCCTGGTTGGCTTGTTGCAGACGTGCCTTGGACGCCTCGTCCTTTTCGCGTGACAAAGCATGAATCTCAATCTTGAGTTGACGCAGACGTCGCTCCAGAGAATCGATAATTTCTGGTTGCGACTCCCGCGCCACACGAACAGCGGCTGCTGCCTCATCGATCAGATCGACAGCAGAGTCGGGGAGGCGCCGTGAGGTGAGGTATCGAGCTGCAAGTCCTGCAGCCGCTACAATTGCGCTGTCGGCAATAGTTACGCCATGGTGAACCTCATACTTTTCCTTGAGGCCTCGAAGGATAGAGACGGTCTCAGGAATGGAGGGTTCTTTGACAATGACTTGCTGAAAGCGACGCTCAAAGGCAGCATCCTTCTCGATGTACTTACGGTACTCGGCAAGAGTGGTTGCACCGATACAGTGGAGTTGACCTCGGGCCAGCATGGGCTTCAGCAAGTTGGCTGCGTCCATGCCACCCTCGCCAGAAGAACCGGCGCCCATGAGCAGATGGATTTCGTCAACGAACAGGACAATCATGTCCTTGGAGTCCTCAATTTCCTTCAACACGCCCTTCATTCTCTCCTCAAACTCTCCGCGGTACTTGGAGCCAGCGACCAAGGCACCAACATCGAGGGAAAGCAATTTGCACTGCGCCAGGTTGTCGGGCACATCGGCATTCACAATCCGCTGTGCCAGACCTTCCACAACGGTGGTCTTGCCGACACCGGGCTCACCAATCAGGACCGGATTGTTCTTTGTGCGGCGAGACAGGATGCGAACGACTCGTCGAATCTCTTCCTCACGACCAATGACAGGGTCGATCTTGCCTTCCCTTGCCATTGCGGTCATGTCGATGGTGAACTTGGCCAGGTTCTCTGATTCCTCCTCGGTATCGGCTGTCTTGGAGTCGACCCGCTTGGTTCCGCGAATAGCCTGCACGGCGTCCTGCACTAGCTTCGGCTTTGGAATGTTGGCTTCCTTGAAACAGTTGGCGATGGAGGCATCATCTGCCAGAGCCGTGATGAGATGGTCTACGGCTATGTAACTGTCCTTTTGTACCTTCTGCAACTCCATGGCCTTGCGAAGAATGTTATTGAAGCTCGGTGCCATCGAGACATTTTCTGGCGGAGGATCTTGACTAGGCAAACGGACGAGGGTCTTCTTGAGCGCGCGGTCAAATAGTTGTGGGTCGCCGTGTGCTCGCTCCACGACTTGTCGGAGGAGGGTATGTTGAGGGCCCTGAGGCTTGTTCTGTTGGTCTTTCGACTGATCGGGAGAGGGCTCGAGGAGGGCGACAGCCAAGTGAATTGGGAGGAGTTGGCTGTGTGCGTATTGTTCAGCCAGAGTCATTGCATCCTCCAATGCCTTCTTGGCTCGGTCGGTGAACTCCATTTTGGAATTCATAGTGAATTAGATTGCGCAAAAACGAAATAAATAATTAAGACAGAGGTGTTATGTAGTTTGCTGAAAAAAAGGTGATCGTATCAAACGTGAAGGCAACGAAGGTTTAAACAGGCTGTTATCAGTAACCCGGTTGCGCGTTAAGCAACGATGTGAAGATCGCGCTGGTAGTTGATGGTATGTTGTGCAATCGTGTGTTTGCTTGACTTGGTCGTTGATACGGGAAAGACGAAGTTAAACGCATTAAAGGTGTGAGAGAACAGGCTATTTTATCCTCTTTGCGTGTGGAGTCGCCGATATGCCCAGAATCTCTTGGTTGAGCGAACCAGGCAGGTGATGAGGTTGGACCTGGTTGGTTCTTGCTTGGGCTGGCACAGGCTGGGAGCCGTGGGATGCTTCGAGACATCGCGCGACGTCATTGGACGCTGCCAGCGTCTGCTAGAAAGCTCTGGACGCTTCCAAGCTTTCCCATGCGGGCCAACTTTATTTCAGAGGCTTCAGCCATAGAAGTGGGGTGAGAAACTGTGGCTGGATTCGGAAGAAAGTGGCTGGAAAGAAAAGTTCCGGCTACTGGCAGCCTGCCGCGGCTGCCGCAAACCTAGTGGCCCAAGCTCCCGGCCCCCGGCTTACCTAAGGCATCATTGGAAATTTGCTTTCGCGTCCATATCGCGACGTCTGTCGTCGACGATTGACAAGCGCGCGTGTCTCCGGCTCTTCAGCACACACATCGGTTCGGCCTCCACACCGCAGCCCGCCATGAACTCCACACCGGCCTCGTTGGTCGGCATACTCGACAGCCTGGCGATAGGCGTCTTCAGAACGAGCATAAGACAGGCGCATACGCAGACGAGGTTCCGGAGAAAGAAGTACAACCTGACGGGCTTTACGCCAGGCCACGGCGAGAACATCTACATCTTCAACCACATTGAGAATGGCATGGTGATATATTCTCATGAGCCTATATTAAAGGTGTGTATCATGACTTCTCCGATCAGCCCTGCAATTGGTTCAACTGAAGTCGCATAGGTTTTGTGGAAGCATGTAACTAACTGGACCCATTCTTCACAAACAGCGTGACTCTCAAAAATACCTCTCCCAGATTCCCTTCACCGTAAAGAAGCAGAAGCCTCCAGTGATTCGTGCAGACTACTGGCAGCCATTATGCATGATCGAGTTTGGACCTGGCCAGGGCGTAGTTGGCCGCAACGTCTTCCAGAAACTCCGCGAGTTCAGGACACTGCACGAGCTTGAATGGGGCTGGCAGGCCGATGAGTTCAAGAAGCTCAACCGGTACGAGCGAGGCAAGAGGATCCACGACCAGAAGCCGAATACGGTGGCCGACATAGCAGCTGTGCTAGCTGGTGCTGGACGAGGAAATCTGATGTGGATGTCTGAGAAGCAAGCACGAGTACTCGAGGCGGCTGAGGCAGCAGCAGCAAAAGCGGCAGCGAAGGTAGCGGCCAAGGAGGCTGAGGAGAAGGCTGCTGCTGCGCGTGCTGCTGAGGCAGCGAATGCCGTGGAAAGTGGCAAGGCTGCGCCATCAACGACACAAGAGCAGACGACACAAGAGCAGGCGACACCAGCATCAGTCGCTCCTGAAACCCAAACTACAACCGTCGCTGCAGTCAAGGCCAAGTCTGAAAAACCGGCACGACGACTGCACAAGGCCACTATTTACTGGTCCAATGACGCAGATCTCTACTGGGCACGGGATTGGTCCGACAATGTCGAGCATGAGGTCGGTCTGCCAGATGGTATCAAAGTCTGGAGGTGGCAGACAAGGGAGATTATGGGACACGAGGACGAAGAGGGTCCGGAGGTCATGGCTGAGGAGAACCCAGCAGAGAACGGCGAGCAAGGCCAAGAAGGCGGAGACGCCGGCAAGTTTGCAGAGGGTGAGGCCAAAGAGGCAGAGGTAGTGGTAGAGCCTAAGTCAGATTCTAAGAAGAGCTGGCTTGGCTGGTTGGGTGGAAGAAAGGGCGGTTCCGGCAGCCAGGATGTGAGACCATAGGTGAACGAAATGATGCGCTTGGTGATAATAAAATGACCTTCAAAAATCATGTTTGGAACACGTGTACACAGCATATTGGCACTGAGAATTTCTGGGCATATCAAAACTCGCTGATATGCTAGTTCATTTGGTGTGGACAATCTCGAGGACTGTCGAATCCTCCTCAAAAAGATTGTCTGTTCAAGTACTTCTAATGCAGAGAGCCGAACAATAATATCCCGAGGATATCAAAATAAAGAGCAGGTTTAGCCACCTGCATGCACGTACTCGTACTCAAAAAGACCTCCCAATATGCATAATGTCGTAAAATCATCGCTTAAATCTTGATAGCAAACCTCTTGAGGTAATCGTAATGGGCGGTATTTGCGTCGACCGTTTCCCGGATCACCTTGGCAGCGTCCTCACCGAACTTTTCGCGCCAAGATGCATTCTCTTCTTCGATGCTGGGTGTCTTCTGCAGATCGAATGTGTATTAGCTTCAGATCGGCTACGTGCATTCATTCTTGAGTTTGGTGAAACTTACGTGACCATGTGCCCTAGGCTTCAAGCAATCACTGTCAATGGCATCGTGGTGGAAGCCATACCACTTCTCAAAAGCCTTGGACGCATACCGCTGGTTGTCGTCATCACCCCATTCCAGCATGTTGGGCGAGTAGTCGATGCCGACTTCTTTGCAGTACACTTTGAGGATGCCCTCTGGGTTCTGCAGCAGCTCATCGGCGTCAATGACGGTGATGGCGGCGCGTCGTGGTGCGTCGCCGTTGAGAGAGCTGGACTCGGAGCCAGAGCCGTTCAAAGCCTCATCTACGGGAATCTTGTCACCAGCCTTGGCAGGGCCAATGATGTTCTGCGATAGGAGGTAGTCGAAAAGCTTTCGCAGCTCGAGGTAGCCGGCTTCAGAAGGCATGAATTCACTGAAGCCGGTTATGGCATCCAGCGGCGGGACTGTGCAGCGGTAGTAGGAGGGAATAGAGCGGCGGGGATGGCGGATGAGAAAGGTCCAGTGGAAACCACGGAGCATGTCGGTCGGCATTACAGTTGGGTTGTCATCTTCGTCCATGGCTCCTTTCGTTGGGCCGTTGACATGGCCTGTGTTGTGTGTAGAGGCATCGTCCGAGGCACCACCGTTCGTTGGGCCGTTGACGAAACCGTTGACGTGATTCGACACGGAGTCGTTGTGGCTATCTGAGTTTGTGTTGTTGTCGGCCTCCCTGTCGTTGGTCAAGGAGTGGCCGCCAAGCAGAGAGGATGCAACGTGCGCCTCCTTACCGTGGGGTGGCAGTAGGTAGTGTGCAATGTCCTTGATGAAGACTCGCTTGCCCTGTGTGGAATAATTAGTCTCGTGCTGCACATCGTCAACGTGCGTGTGAATTGTGTGCTGGTTGGGCAACGGTCACCAAGGAATTACCCGGGCCGCCCGACTTCCCCTGTATGAGCTAACGCGACGTGGAATGCTGCAAATGCAACTGCACAGAATGGTGACACCAGATCTCGAGCCGAGCCGTCAACCGAGATCGACAGCATTGGAACTTCTTGGCCTGCAAAGAGGCACTAATGCGTCATTGCAAGGACAGAAAATTGCCAAGTGGAGCGAAATGCGGGCGGACCGACCATTTCTTGGAACAAATATCGTGTCTAGCAGAATCTGCTACTGCCATCCCAGGACTGACATTCGGCGCAGCAGAGGTGAAGAGAAGAAAGGAGGGGGGAGATGAGCTCACCTCGCCAGCATCGTTTTCTAGGCGGTCCATGACGGTCCGGTAAGTGGACTGGGCAAAGCCGCTCTTGACTCTGGCCTCCTCATCGTCGGCAAAGCGCTCAGAGAGGCGCTCAGGGCCATAGTAGAAGGCATCTCCAAAAGGCTCGTGGGCGCATTGGAGAATGTCGCGGCGGGTCATAAACACCTGTAGCGGTAGAGTAACAGAAGTCAGCGAAACGAGTTCCGGACAGGCTCGAAAATTGGGAGGGCAAGCCGAGTTTTTGATAGACAGCGGTTGCGTTGAGCACGCCATCGCAGGGTCGACAATGGTCATGGCCTTGCGGAACGCGAACCCCAAGCCCCCCAACACAACGGCCAGTGGGCCGTCCCAAGGGCATGGTAAGCTAGGACGAGGGTCTGATGAAGTATGATGCGCTTCACTGCGGCACCGGACTGGACGTACCCGTTCAAAGGCGGTTGAGCAAGCACGCGGGTGCGTTGCCATAAATATAGGTCGGTTCGACATGGTAGCAATGCTGGTGTGATTGCTGGCCTGTTGGTATGTATATTATATATCAAACGGCTTGGACTTGGTATCCCTTCCAGAAATCAAAATGGTTGGTAATGATGTTGGTGACCACGTTTGGGAATCCAGTCAAGAGTAAGTCTCAGTCCGCAAGACGAGTGGAAAACAGGAAGACGAGAAGGCAGATCGGTCTAGGTAGGCGACGGCGAGGCAGAAGAATAGAAGCGTCCGGATTTATATTTATATGCAAGGCAGAGAGCAGTCTGGACGACCATCGGCCTGGAGCGACGGCCGTCCAAATCCATGGCCGTGGACAAGCAGTTCCCACTGCGCAGCCGGCTCAACCAGGTACGCAGCCCTGGCAAGGTACAAAGGGCCTCAGCACCGATAGCCTACGGCTTGTACATGGGCTGTGGCACGGCACTCTGGGCGTCTGAGGCTGCTGGGCCCCAAGCAGCTACCTTGCGGGCAGGAGCCATGACTCCCGGCCCCATGGTCACTCCCCGGAAAGAGGCTTGGGATGCTCTGCTAGTCGAGGCAGTTTCTGCAGCAGCGCATGGATCCGTCCGGGCCTGAGCGTCATCACTGCGACCATCCTGGTCAGCAAGACTTTGGTGCTGTAACTGGCACTGACTGAGACTGTTGGATGCAAAGTGCCGAGAGCCTAAAATCTGCCGCAACTCGCTGGCTTTTACTCACTCAGTCGCCCCAAAGCCTCTAATTTTCCAGCTGCTAACCCATTTGCATCTCAAGTGCTCAACACTTCTAGTTGCTGAACACCACTAGTCGAGTACCTGTACACACCTTGGCATGTCCCCTATATCGGCCCTCCTTCACAATTTGCATGCCTTGGGACGGGGGACTCTCCTCCTTCAACAATACTATCACTCCAACATGACCATCTCAAGCGGATGCTTTCAGTGGGCCCTCCCGCGCCGGATGAACTTTCCGCAATGCAGGATGCCGCGACTCCGACCTGATATAATCTAACAAGGATGTCGGCGCAACCTCTCGATGATCAACTTGTCGCTCCAGCTCCAATGGCAGCGCTGCCTGTCGGATACCGCCATCTGCAAAACGACAGACTCTGCAGTAAACATGTGCCTGACAGTAGTCAAGATTCGATGCGTACATAGTTCAGTACTCGCCCTTGTTAGCCTCGGCAGCTTTCCATTCCTCCTGCTCCGTTAACCCACTTCTTTATACGGAGCACTGTCGGTTAATTGCAGCAGTCCACAATCTCGCAATGTACTATCACACCAAGTCTGAACATCTTTTCGGGGCAGTAACAGAAAAACCAGCACCCGGCAAGAGCAAAAAGGAAACGCCTATGAGACAGCCCACGTTGGGCCACCTCAGGCCGAGGTTTTCTGCCTCGCATCCGCTGCTACAGGGATCAGTGCGGCGGCAGAGTGGATGTACATTTGGCGTCCAGAAGATACATGTGGCAGGGCGACATGCGCTTCTCGAAAAGGCTGCGGCTCGTGCTGGGGTCTATAGCCGCCCGCCGAGCCGACCGACGGCCGTCCGCGCCAAGTTGCAGGCAAAGCAGGAAGGTACGGGGGTACTTGGAACTCAGATACCTACGTCATGGTATCTTTTCGCTATCAACACCATAAGCCAGATCGTGGGTTTTTTTCGTATACTCTGCCAAATTCCATCATCTCCTGCCTGAACAACGTATTGAACCGGTTATTCTTCCGGAGATCATGTGCTTTTAAAGAACCCTCAAGCCAATAAGCCGTCACAACGAAGAATCGCAGCAGAACGCTTCATTGCGGCTCCGAGCAAAAGAAATCAAAGCTATCAACCGCGACCGCGCCTCCTTCCACTCAACACGGCAATTTACAGCTGAGCATTTGTGCAAGATTATTTCGTTTTCCACGCTATCACCATCATGCCTCTTGTGCTACTATACAATCATGTCTTTACCGCACCGAGGTCCGCTAAGCCGCAACGCCTATTGAAAGCCTTGCCACGAGACAACCTCAAGATAAGCGTGCATCATGCAGAGAAGGCTACATAAACCCGCCACTGCTTCCTCCCAACGACCCCAGTCAGCTGAGCCAACCTGCTGTAGGCTCAAAGCCAGGGTTGCTATTCCCAGACAAGATAAAACTAGTCCCGGTTTATACTGTTCAACGACATCCGCGATAACAACATCAATCACCCTCCCGCTCTGTCAAGGCACCACAGGACAGAAGCGCTCTCAATCGTGTGACAGCAGCCTCCAAAGATTATAATTCCAGACATGAAAGGTCACCTTGCATCCTCACATTCAAGTCTATTCAGGTGCGTGTGGTTGTGGGTGTGCGAGTGGCCTTTCTTACTCATACTATCATAAGTGGCACACCCATATATACATGTTTTTCTCTCTCGAGTCTCACCGACCGGAGCGCCGCTTCTGCTCGTTTCATCAATCACGCAATCGACCCTGACAAGCCTCGACGACACTCCATTGGCCATACCACCCTGCAGCTCGACCAGCCCGTCTTAGGCCTCCTGTCACAGGACAGCGACATATCGTTCTTGTCAATAGACACTCGATTCTTTTCTGGGCGGATTGCATTCCTGAAGCAAAGTCCCTGGACAGCAGCTGCAACATGAGGTTCTCGGAGTACGCCGCATCTCTCCTAGCTGCCTGGCCCCCTTTTCCGGCCTTCTAGTGGACCGTCACGCGGGAACGACCCGTGGAATAGTTTCTCGAAGCTGCGGTGGCAATTGAGAAACCCGCAGCTGTGAGGGTGTCATCGTCAATCTTTATGCAACTGGCCACGCGGGTTGCGCGCTTCCGGTTTTCACCAGCAAGATTTCACGCAGGTCAGACAGGGCTTCATTGCGTCATGATGCTGGCCGCGACCAGTGTCAAGTGCCAGTCTTTTGTGCTCAAGAACCGACTTAAAGGCCGCGATGAAGGTATCGACGCCAAAATCAAATCACACACGCTGCATCTCCAATATCAGAATAACAGAGCTCCATTTCCAAGACGACTGGATGGCAAACCCCGCTTTGAAGAGAATATTTTGATATCTCATCCAGCAAAACCTCGAGGATTCCTTCTTGTTCAATCAGGGACCACCAAATAGATGCAGATCGCTATGGCCCTTGACATGGTTGGACATGGTCTGTCACTCTGGCAAGGTAATTTCTCCATGAAAAACTCCGCCCCTACTTGTCAGATAAGCCATCATGGCAATAATAGCTTCATTTGATAACCGGGCACTGGATTTGATGCGGCAGCAACGTGTGATTCATCAATCAGCCGAATTGACGAGAGCCCAGAACCTGGTCGTGATATTGATGACAGCAGGCAAAGGGTCAGCGCAAGACAAAGCGACTGGATAGTTACGGCCATTTCAGCCTGGGTGGACGAGAAGGGGCTACGAGAATTTTATGTTCTAGGCTCCTGTATGGTCGCAGTCATGCGGGATGCTCATGGGATCCAACGACATCGTACAAGATCAGGAAAGAATTCGCAGCCTATGATCGAATCCATCAGTCTATCCTGCCCCATGTCCAGATATTCAGTCCGATTTTGGTTCCCTCAACCACTGGCAAGCCTGCGTGCCACGCTTCATCCCAGCCTCGACCTGTGCCATCCGGTCTAAAATTCTCCCAATACACCGCATTGCCAGCCAGAGGCTTGAACACGGTCGCCTCCGAAGTCGTATTCATGGTTTCAGACTCTTCTGCGTTGACGCGAGTAATCTTGGTACCTTCATGGGAGCCGCTGTTCGTTGCTGTTGTGCTATTTGAGGGACATTCGATGAAGCGACACCACCTCTCGTCGAGACTCATCCTCTTAAGTAAAGGGAACTCAGTGCCGCCTCCCTTGAGTGGGCTATTAGGTGCATCTGCTGAACCGTCTACCCATACCATGAAACTGCTTACCCGACCCCAACCGCCGTACGAAGAACTCCAGTCAAAATGGTGATTGTAGTGGCCTCCACGCTGGTAGCGTTGTGTTCGCAGGCGCTCGATCCATTGCTCCTCACGCCAGCCCTGGAAAGCCCGCGCCCGCGCTTCAATGCATCTGACCGTCTCGGTCCGGGGAACAACGGCCACTTCCGAGTCACGAATTGTCTGCTCATGCTTCGTCACTGCGCCGCCGTCGTGCGTGATAGTGGCGGGCTCAAAGGCAGGCTCACTGTTGCATCTTGGTAATTAGCTAAGGGAATGCTTCATGACGTGCGCCCTTCTTGACTGTATTCCTTTTGTTTCTCTGACGTATCATGTAATGCAAAATCATAGAACACTTCAGAACGAGGTTGAACCACGACAGGGTTGCGGTATGGCTGTTTTGGGTATCTCGTGTTGCATGTCTTGTTACCTCCCTGAACAGGACAAGCGAGACGTCCGACCCAAGCTGTCGGTAACTCTGGTAAAGCAAACAGCAACAGCAAAATCGAGACTTATCAAACATATTTGTATGATGTCCGCCCGCATTCACTGCGTTCACTCCTTGTCATTGCACGTCTCGCTGCCACCAGACTGGTGGCTTTTCTGTTTGTCCTGTCTGTTTGTTCTCGCTACGCGACACAGGAGAAGCTGGTGGAAAATGACGAATAATTGCAAGAATATTAGAAAAATGGTTATACTCATCGCTCACCTAATTTCAAGCAAGTGCTCTCTCTCTGTCGTACTCAAGAAACCCTCAATATATATGACCAGCGGCTCCTTGGAAAATAAGTGCACGCGGTACGCGTCGTCATCGCGTGGGCAAGTCAGGTTTCCCCTCCAGTCGTCGAGCGCAAGAAGACTCTCGTCGATATGAGGCCGGGGCCTCCGCCGAATCTGTGGTGCCGCGCTGCCGCGGTCACTACCACTGCGCGTTGAGCCGAGAAGAAATTGGGAAAAGAGGTTGGGGAAGATGAATACGCAGGCCAGGAGGCCGACAATATAGGCTAGCATTGTGTGTTCCTGGGTGTGTGGCTAGTTTTGGGGGTCGTGGTTTCGTTGATATTTCCGGGAAGTACCTGTGTTGGCCTCCTGTCTCTCTTTGAACCTCGATCGAGCTGTTCGCTGAGCTTGAGTCGAGCGTGGGGTTGGCTGGTTGGCTGGCTGGCTGGCTGGCTAATGTTGAGCTGCGAGTCACTAGCTGATGTGTGAGCTGATTTCGTGCAACTCAAGGGGCGGGGGAAAAAAAGGAATAAAAAAAAGGCTGCAGGCCAAACAGATACCTTGGGTGAAATACGAGCGATAGATAACCCTGAAAGTTGTCTGCTTTTGAGTTTTCTCAGCACGTGAGATCAAGCTACGCGGCAGGACGCCTCCGCAAGAAAGCAAGTGACAAATTCTTACCTTGAAGATAAACAAAAGAGTAATAGACTGTAAAGGTGCAAATGGTGTTGAAGTCGAATTGTAATGGTCAGTCAATTGCTTGGTGGTAAGCATTACACTGTACGGGAATGTTTGTAGAAATACGAAGTGGTTAATGTACAAGACGGACCCGCACGCTTGCTAGCTTAAAGCTCTTGTATAATTACGTAATAGCTAAAGAGGTACTTTAATACTTGTCAGTTAACAAATACGCACATTAGCAAGAGCAGCATCACCTTCAGGGCATATCTATGCAGAATCAACTCAGTGTTATACTTAAAGGTATAAGAATAAGATGGCTTTCGGCACGCTTTATCTTAATAATCATAATTGTATATACAAACTCATATCTTCCAATAGGTGCTTCCAGCCCTATTGTAACGCAAGCTCGGCCTGTTCAAGTCTCGAGAGCAGCCAACTACGAAATGGAACTTTGCCAGGCAACTAATAGCAGTTTCATCACAACGCAAAGCATAATAATCTAGCAGTTAGCTTTTCTTCTTTCAAGATTTATCATGTTCGGAATACCAGCTTCAGTAACCTGACCGAGTATTCCACATGAAGAGAATATTTCCAAGCCTTGAAACGATGTCTTGTTAGTTCAATGTTGTGAAGCGTTTGTCAAGGAAGCCACCTGGTATTCTTCTAGGCGCATAACCACAATCATGATCAATAGCGTTATTATATGCCTATTTTTTTTTTCTCTACTCGTTTTTCTTGTTGTGTATGTAGGCCATGCAACCTGGATATGAATTTTGAACGCCAATGTAAATGCTAATGTATCATGGCAGGGGGGTATAAAGTACAGTGCCCATCAGAGAGCTTACAGAGGCAAGCGAGTTGCCGATATGATGGGAATCCTTCAGCAGCTAGGGACGCCATGCTTCCGCTAGTCCATGAGGTTGTTCAAGCGGTGATGGCTTGGCTGACCTGCTGAGGATTGGGCCACAGGCATGCCGCCATGGCGATTGTAAGCATCGTGCATCCGGTATTCAGGCACAATGCCAGTGCGCTGATCGTTCCTACGACCAATCGGCTGGTAATGCATCTGACTTGGTGGAATGGCAGGAAGCTGATAACTTTGTAGACTCAAGGGCGGTGGTGGGTTGAGCAGCGTACGCACATGACGTATAGGCTTATAAGGGCTATTCCGCTGCTGCAAATAGATGGATGGAGAATGCGTAATGGGCGTATGGAAACCGCTATTTGCAGGGTACTCGTGGAGAGGAGACGAGCCATTGTATGCAGAGGCCGGAGTCAAAGTGTTGATTGGGCTCAGTCGTTTCGCGGACGTGCCAAAAGCTGCGGTCGTCGTCGGGGGGTATTGCGTCGTTGGAGGAAATTGGTTCGTCGGCGTAATTAAACTTGCAGGGCACATGGCCTGATGCGACATGTTGCTGTTGATTGCTGTTGCCGTCGACGCAGGAGCCCAGCCAACGGTTGTTGGCGGGGGCGGGGGCGCATACACGGTTGACATGGCCCGAGTCCCGGGCTCAATGGGTGGCAGTGATACCGGGAAGGGAGCGCTCTGTGGAATTGAATATCCCGTGCCAGAGTAGGGGCCCTGATTGATAGGCGTTTGGTAATTTGTGTTCAAGGTCAAAGCTGGAACCGGCAAGCGTCGCGCGTCGGGGCCGGTCTTGACGGGTGTCTGAGGAGCACGATACGACCGCTTGGTTGGTGGCTCCGCTAATTGCTCGTCCCAGCTTCGTTTCCGACCACTCATGACACCAAAATCTGGTCGCTGGTGCAGCGGTGAAACGACATTGGTGGCAGCTTCGGTGTACATCATCGGGAGCGGATTTGGTGGTAGAGAAGGTGACGAGTAGGGTCTGTTGCCACGAGCTGGCGGAAAAGAGTGCTGAGCTGATTGACATGCCGTTGGTGACACAATTGGTGACAGTCCTCTGCCTCCTGTCGGAGAAGGAACAACAAAGGTAGGGGATGGCACTGGCCTCAGTGACGGAGACGGGCCTTTGGCAACGCGCTCGCAAAAGACGTGGTATGAGGATAGTTTGTCGAGCCACTCATCCCACTGCTCGCTTGAAGCCAACAGGGCGTACCGCATGTTGCTCAGGAATTCAACCTCCATCACATGTATATCTTGGACGGAAATACCAGATACCTCGGCCCAGGTCTTGTTCGTGTAGGTGTTGTCATCGAGAACTTTGCTCATGCATCAGCATTGGAAATTCACGGGTTGCGAAGAGAAGCGATTACTCACACTTGTTTCCCAACATCAAAGCGACGGTCAAAAGCCTATATTCGCTGCCTGGCCGACCTCTGACGCTGGGGTTGGTCATCTTCAGCCTGTACACGAACAGCAAAGCCAGCAATATCACATTTTGCGTGACCTGAGTGGTCGTAAGGACCGAGCTGACCCATTTGCGGAAGGGCTCAGTAGGAAGTGCATGTGAGCTCAGCGCTGGTGTCGCCATGTCACTAGGAACAGACTTGATCGTTTCCGCAGCCTCCAGCACCTTGGGACTCTCAAACCAAAAAAGGCAAGTGAGCTGTCCAAACACACACAAATTAACAATTGATCTTCCAAGACGAAGTCACGCGCGTATTCAGAATGATTTCGAGGGCTCACCTGTGCTGCAAAGTCTGCCAGATTGCCTCCCTTTGGACTTATAAGCCCAGGCAACTGCAGGCTGTGCAAGACCATGGACTGTGCATCACCGCTCACGGACGTGGCTGCCGTCATTAGGCCAGAACGAGTCGACCCAGGCGTTGCAGGTCGTGACTGTCTCGACGCAGATGCACTGTAAGAATTCGAGGTAGAGTGCCGACTTTGAGTCGAGCTTTGTGATGGTGGCTGGTATTGCTGCCGTTGGACCGCATGAGGCTGCGATAAACCTTGGTAACTTTCAGACCAGTCTTGGGCATCTCTCGTACTAAGCCAGGGTCTGCCTGTTGAGGCAGAAAAGCGGCAGGTCTCGCGCTCCGATGCACCCGCCTCGTAGCCTCCCGTCCGTTGGCCGTAGTATGCAGCACTTGACATTCTGCGGCGTACGTCGGGTCCGCCCTCTTGCGATGGCGGAGTCTGTGCTTGCTGATAATCTTGCGTGAGGTATTTGGTCTTGTGTAATTGAGCCGGGAACCGTGCGTATGGAGAAGGTCGGATGTTGTGCTGTCGAGAAGCGGTAAAAATCGCGGTGACTGAAGACATCAGGACAGGCACACAGTAGGGCAGCTTTGAGGTCGTTGAGAACGCTCAAAACATGCGGTATGGCGGTGTCTCGACAAGATCGGTAGTAGTGTCAGTTGGGTTGACTAGCAGGCTGAGAAGGAGGTGGTATGAGCGTTGCTCATCTCGGAGGGTGAGGAGAGCAAAATGGCAGCGAGGAGTTCGACTGGGTGTTGTTTATCGTCGGGACCGGGTCATGGACGGCAGCAGCGGTTGTTCATTCGTGAAAGTACTCTTGCAAATCGTTGCGAGCCTGTTCCCTTTTCCGGTTTCCTACCTTCCCGCCTGTTGTTCATCCGAGTCAACGGTTGCTGCTGCTGTCATAGACAAGGGGGTTGTGTTGTAGTCCGAAAAGCAAGAAGCACACGGCAGTCAGAGGAGCTGCTGCACCACAAAGCCCAACACTGACAACCAACCCTCAGCGGCACACGTCTTTGCTTTGGTCGTCTGGTCAGAAGAGGGGATTCGACTGACAACTGACTCTTCCCACACAAGTGGGTGTTAAATCCCAAGGAGTATAGAGTAGAACCCAGCAGTCAAGGGCGGTGCAGCAGGTTATGCAGGCTAGCTGGATGCTGCTGCTGCTGCTGCTGCTGCTGCTGTTGTTTCTGCTTGTGATTCTGTTCTCGATTCCGTTCGTTGCGAAGCCACAGAATGCCTCGCCAGTCAGTCACTGACAGTGACCGTCTCACAATGGCCCAGCGCTTTGTGGAATCGGCGGGCCTGCGAGAGAATCGAGTAGAGAGAACGGAGGGAGGTCGAGAAAGGTCGTTCTTCTGTCAGACAATGATCAAAGTGCTAGAAGGCTGGCTTCTTGATGTGAGGTGGCGGGTTAGTCACGGAAGCGAGGGAAGAGGCAAGTATGTGGCTGCTGCTGCTACTGCTGCTGGAGGGTGCTGCCCTTGCTCAACCGGCGAGCGAGATCGTGACGATGTTGGATGTGTTGGGAGGGAAGGAGGAGGGGAGCGGGCATGGAACGGAAGGAGTTGAAAGACAACATGATAAACATCGGAACCACGGACGTGGTGGTTGAAAGTTCATTCTTGTTGTGTACAGTTCCAGTCCACTACCCAGTTGCCAGCCTGGACAAGGTTAGGCGGGCTCGTGGAATGGACATCATGATGGATGTGGGAAGGAACGGCCGGCAGGAGGGGCACACTGGCACAGTACCCACCAGCGTGGTACAAAGCTACACTACTACCTGGCTATCTTGCTAACTGTACCTTGCTACGCCAAATGTCCAGGATCCAGAGCCAGCCAGCACCCACCCCCTAGCTAGCCGCGACTTGCTTTCCCATCAGTCATGGATGGCGCACCAGGAATCGTACCTTCTCTTCACAGCTTGGAAGGTAGTCTTCGTATAAAGAGCGCCAAGTGGAATGTCGCAGCTGCGGGATCGATGCAAGTACCATTGTACATTCTCACTGCGCATCCACCAACCTTGGAACGATCCAGTGCAATGTGGTTGGACTGGCCTTGACCGGGCCCAGCCAAGCCCACCGCATCGTTTATTTGCAGATGGGCTTTGTTTGAATGCAACCCAACGGCCCCTCTTCTCTCATATTACTCTTTTACTGCTGCGATTACGCACCCCAAGTTTCCGGAAGGGCCTCCAAATCGGAATTATAAGTATGGCCTTTTGCATCTTGATACCGTGCGTACTGTAAGAGCTAGAGTACGGTGTTGACAAACGATAGTCCAAGGTAGGGGGTTGGTCGGAAGACGAACTAGGCATCTGCCTGCTCTATGCTCATTCGACTGTTCCTCATGACTTCCTGGGGACTTGGCTGGCACGACCGGCGGCGGCGGGTTTACTTAGTACAGTAGCGCGTTCGACACGGACCCCCCTGGTCGCCGCCCCTGCATCAATAGGTCCAGTAGGGGAGGAACTGCGTACACGGTACGAGATACTAAGTACCGCATGGAGGGAGAAAAAAAAGAAGCTGATCCCCGTGCATACTCCAAAGTACCTAAGGTAAAAAGTAAAGTGCAAGGAAGCATGGCCAACAGGACCAGATGCAAAGCTTACTGCTTATACACAATTGAACTCAGCAATCGCCTCTGCAGATTTAGCTTTCTTCAGTCTCATCAATCTCAATTACAGAATCAAGCATAAGCACAGCACAAACAGCACAAACAGCAAGCAGACAACATTGCATGCAAAGCCAGCGAGCAAAACGTAGCCGGTACCGTGGATGTTTTTGAAAGGGGGAAAAAAGGGCAACTGTACAGCATGCTGCTGCTCTGCTCGGTCTTTCAAGTGATCGTTTTTTGAGTGTGAGCTGCCGTATATCTACATGCGGTGCGCTCTTGGTGGTATTTGATGAATCCCTAAACGCAATATGGAGCCCCCTCCCCTATGGATTTGGTTATTATCTGACCACTGACACCCACTCGCAAATAGTTTGGCACCACCGGAAGCAAATATAAAGGGAATCCAAGGCTATGTGCGTGCTCCGCACCTCTCAAACTGATCGCAAGCATGGACCAGCATCTCATTCTTGAAAGAAGCACTCCCTTCATATCCATAGAGGTCAATAGGCTGAATACAGAGTACTGCACCATACTGTATGGTCTTCAAAGTACTACTGTAGGTCAAAACGTATATGTGACATCCCTGTTCATAGCCCAGGACACACCACCCACCAAGGAGTAGATGGAAACCAGCCTGACATGCAAATGACGATCTGAATCCACAGCCCCCAGGGCCAGGCGTTGTCGGTGATCCAGTTTTGCGAGCCCAGCCACAAAGGGAGAGAGAGGCGAGGGGTCCAAAGGCAATAATACACAGTACATGGTACGAATTACTGCATGTCACCGACAGCAAAAATGTTTGATCCTGATGGAACCGGATACGGGTTTACTTGAAAGGCTGTTGTTGATCAGAGCCAGCGGGACGCACTTCGGCAAAGGGAACTGAAATTTGAAAAATCAGAAGAGAAGGAGCAAAGAAAGAACAATTGGAAAGGTGCAGCCACCCACAGCAGCCAAGTATATAAGCAGTTCCTGTACATAATATACCAAACATTCTTCCCGCATGGACAGTGTTGGGCAAGTATAGATAGACTTTGCTCTAATGCTGTTTGGTGGTACTATTGCAGGCTCGGCGGGCCTTGGGGCGTAGTCTAGGGAGTAGCACATCGTCCGACTCGCCTCAACAACTCAAAGAGGCTTTTTCACTGGCTTTGACTGGACACTTTTTTTTTTGGAACCAGCGCCCATACTGTGCTTCGTACATAAGTCAGCATCTTTGTCCGAAACCCCTGTTGGTAGTAGCGGGTGAGCGGACCAGTCAGCAGCCACGCCTCTCATTCCACGCCATGTCGTTGCCGTCAAGTCCGTCCGCCCGTAAGTTGTTCAACAAAAGAAGAATGCCAGGTGCAAACACCTACCTGTCCTCCGGCTGCCTGGCCTGCCTGGCCTGCCAACCTGCCAACCTGCAGAGCATTGATGAACGGCACATCAATAGTTTCGCTTGTTCGCAAGTCATCGTGGAGGTGGGTGCTCAGAAAGATTGTCCCATTCGTCTTCCGATTCGACGACTCTGCTGCTGCTATCCAAATATGCATGTGATGTCGGTGTCAGCGTACTTTGTTCAACACAACCTGAATAGCACTCTTGTGCGGAGTACTTTGGGGCGGTATTTTATTCCATTTGGGATCAAAATGAAGCTGTTGGATGGAGCCGTTGATTCTTTGTGCAGACCCGTGACCCTTGCTGGGGCCATGACCAGAGTATTTTCGTTGCTAGGGGCCCGCTTCTCGTTTGCCCAGGACAAGTCCTGGCGCCAGCCAAGCCAGCATGCTGTGGCCGCGTGATGGAATCGCACATACCAAGCTGGAATATCAGTCGGGGTCGAACATGCACATGTTCTCGACAAAGATGAAATGAAGTGCCCCGTTAGCGAGCATCCATGTTTAGACTCAAGACCAGTCGAAGTGGAAGAGGAGGCGTACGGGGTAATGGCAGCATGCTGCTACTGAAAATACTTAACCCCAAGTATAGTAGCAATAAGTTTCGGCATGGCTCAGGGATCTAAAAAAGAGACTTGAACTACCACATAACTCAAGCACTCACTGTATGCGCAGCGAGCCCAGAAGATCCTCACAAAGGAGCGGTTTGGGCGCAAGCGGTCGCTGCGTCCGGGTCTGGACCTTGTTGGTGACCACAGGGACTGGGCCCATCTGAAGCAACTGGTGATGAGAGATAAACCCGCTGGATACACCATTTGAGAAAAACTGGAGCCGATGAGTGCAGTATGATTACGCAGGAGAAGCAATCGTTGATCAGACGAGTAGGTGAGAGAGCCATCGGGCCTCGTTATGGCCGCTTCCAATTTGCGTCGACCATCCATTGCAAGTTCCACGTATTTGGGCCTTGTTCCATGACCCAGCAGGCCAGTCCACAATCTCTTGTTGCAGCTTGTCGCCTGGCGGCATAGTGCCAATTATGGGAATGGAAGGGGGGTCAGGATGGATCTGAGCACGACAAATCTCGCCAAATCCCCGGACGACACCGACGGTCCAGCCTATGCTTCTCTAGCCCCATCCGTACGATATTTGACCTCTTGCGGAGTTCACTTCTCCATGCGACACAGGCATTGCTTTCCACGCGCTCTTCTTGGAGATCTTCTGAGCACCAACAGTTCCAAATCCCCGCTTGTGCCTTGACCTGATGCTCTTGCTCATATGAACAGGCAATGATGCGTTCGCTCACATGAGGTAAACAACTCGGTGAGAACACCTTGTGTCACCGTCCCGCACTTGCCCAAGTCGGAGTGGTGTTGGTGTGCATAGCATCTGTCAAGCTATGCAAAAGGTCACATACATGGCAGTAGGACGACCGTCCGGTCTTCCAGGAACAGAAACTTTGTCGGCAGCCCCACACAAGTGCATCTTATCTCAACATGATTTAACTGACCATTTGATCGCGGGCAACATTCAAGAAAGACAGCAACCCTCTGGATTCTGTTTGTCAAATGCCTTTTCGGCCATGAATCGGTGGGGGCCAGCCTTTAGAGCAATTGCCATCTTGAGGTGATGGAATTAACCATGCGTGCGGGACTTGTGCTTTGGGTACTATGTACACAGTTGTCGGCCTCGGTTTTTGGCCCTTAAGAATGCGACTGTGCAAGAGCGTGCCCGAGCTTGAGTCCTGGGGCGGGTCCTCTTCTGGTACGAAAAGGCTTCGTGTCTGTCGTACGCCACCTGCCTTGCTGCTTGATGGTAGGGATCTTGTCATTAGTGATCGTATCGATATTGGTATAACGTGCGAGTCCAACGGTTGTTCAGCTTCAGACTTGTCGTGTTATCACTGGGTTCACTCGCTCTGTAGCTGGTTGGCTCGGTTGGCGCAAAAAGGATGTGGCTGCTACGAAGGAGCTAAACATACTTGTCCTGGGCGAGGGAGAGCTTTCTGTGGTTCAAAGGCACCCTCGTCGGACTTTCTTCTCACGACACACCAGACCTGGCGCAGACGGGACTAGGACTTGACGCCGCCTTATGCTGCAGCCAGCATCCTTTCTTGCTAAGTGGGCCCTTGCTGCTTTGCGCAAGGCTGCCAGCAGGCGTATGTAGCGTGAGCGCGCCACTCAAGCTGCAAACCTTGGCTCGTGTCTCTGGCGCATTATACCACAAGGACGGGGCTTGTCTCTCACACCCAGGCTGGGAAAGTCCGCCCTCATTCAACCAGTCAATGTGTGATGCTGGGGAGATCAGGGATGTGGGTGAAGACTTCAGCCAGATATATCGGCCTGTTCTCGCTTGTGAAATTCAGGGCGCCTTGCTGAATGGAAAATGAGTTGAAAAACGCCTCCGCTGATCGTGATGTGAGTGGTGCATGATGGGCAAAGACCACGTACATACGGTATATGGCGTTGTAACATTCCGGTGAAACTCCCTCGCTCGGTTGTTGGATTGGCGGTTCTGTAATTGCGGTGATATAGTAGAGTCGGCCGGCCCACATGTGCTCGCTCGAGGGATGTGTAGGACCTCTTGGTTGTCCTGAGTGTGCTTTCCCGTACAGTGTTTTCGCTTTGGGGAAGGCCATGCCGATGGCAAACCAACCACAAACGTTGCTCATGATGCCATTGGAGGTCGAGTGTGATAGCAAATCACAAAGATGGCTTGTGCGCCTCTTGGCCCGCTCGCTGCTCCAGTACGCAGGCAGCGTAGCACACCCCGGGCCACTGTGCCCTTGATGAGCCCTTCTATCGCAGCGGCCTCAATGCAGGGTCAAGGAGACTGATTAAGACATCAAACGTGCTCAGTCTCTTTGGTGGAGCGTACTGGAATGGCGCACACTGCTATACACATCTACATTCTATAGTACACACCCACGAAGTCTTTTGGCTGGTCCAATCTCTCAGAGCGTGTCCTGCTACAGGGCCATCGTTTGGTTTTGAGATTGGGTGCGCGACGCAAGGCCAACCGCAGTCTCGCTTGTTTTTGTTGTTTGTTTTTTTTGTTGTTTTTTGTTGTTTTTTTCCTGTGTGTATTTTTTTGGTCATGCCGTGCATACCTTGCCTCGGTATCGAATTGCCGGTACATGCACGTTTGTACACAATATAAGATCATTTGGGATTGTCCCGAGTCCTGTTTCGCGAGTGTCGTCCCAAGATACTGTGTAGTAACACCAGAGTATCGAAAAGAGTCACATCACATGTCGCGAGGCACTGAGCAACACTCTATTGGACGAAGATGCGAGGACTCATGCGCATTTTTGACGGCTGGGCGACATCAAGGCACCCCAGCGATGGGCAACGAATCTGTACAGAATGAATGATGATGGTGGCTGGGGCTGCTGCAGTCGACGAATCGGTCTGGAGTCTCGTTTGCGTCTGCGGCCACATCTGCGCGTGTCTACGTCCGCGCCTGCGTCTGCAATATCGTCCATCACTACCAAGCACAAGCACAAACACAAACACAAACCAGCGCCGTCGCCGTCGTCGCCGTAGGCCCCAACAGCAGGCGACTTCTGCCGACAAGCCGCGCAACCAATGGTCTGTGGTCGAGGCTCGATACCAGCGAATCCGTTGTGCCCAGGCGCGCTGAGCACTGGGCGCCCTCCTTCAGGCTAGGCTCGGCGTCCGGGCCTCATGCCTGTTTGTGAGGTGTAGCCGTGGTCGTATGTACGGGGATTCGCTCTGCGCAATGGTGAGATCCATCGTAATGACCAAAAGGAGGCCCCGCTTGTCTTGGGTTGTAGAACAGAACCAAGCGTTGGGACTGAACTTGACTGGAACCTTGGAATGCCATAGATGCCACTGGCACAGAGAATTTTTCCGTTTTGGCGCTCGCAGGAAAGGCTGGAAGGGTCTGCAATAACATTGAACCTTCCAGCTGGATTACTGTGTGGCAGGATGGCAAATGGGAAGGTGTTGTTGCGAGCTGAACACCGCCCCCAACGGACAGTGCGAGGAAGGAGTGGAGTGCAACCTTCTGCCTGCTCGAATCCGACAATGGACCTACCTAGGGACTCAGATATGCCCTTCGTGCCCTCCACAGGATGGATTTCTACGTATCACTTGCTCACCACCCGGCGCGGGGTGTAACTCGAAAGTGACCTGACGGCGGCTTTCATACCTAGGTACCTAAAATTTACCATAGAAAGTAGTGGACGCAGCGGCTTTGGGGAGTCTTCATGCGCTCGCCCAATCTACAGCACGCATTGCGTGAATCTCAAGGGTGCAAATGTCCTGGCCTTTCAGGCCCGACTCCCTTTCTTAGCTTGTCCGAGATTAACAACGTCCACTCCTCCCGAAAGACAGCGTGCGTCAGCCCAGGGCAAGTTGTGCTGACCGCTGGCTCTACTGTGGTAGAGGGAGAAGATATTTGCTGCATGCAGGGCGGGCTGACATAGTCCTTAGATAGGGGGGGGGGGTGGTAGCAGTGGGTTGCTTCAGACCAAACAAGCGGATCTGCTGCTAGAATCGTGGAACTGACCCAGCACAAGCGGACAAGCGCCACTGCAGGAAAAACCACTTTACACGTTGCCGTGGCGGAGCCAATCAGCCAAGCGTGTCTAAATAGCATACCGCGTCGCTGCGCTTTTCTTTAAACCTTCTCTTGTCTTATTCCTGCCTGTTACGCAGCCACGGCACCAAACAAGCCCTTGCAGTCAGACTGACCTTCCTTCTACTTCTGCTGTCGGGTTTTGCATCATCACTACTTTCTGCACGTCTCCACAGCCAAAGTGCAATCCGGGCAAAACCCCGCCATTTGGATGTACTGTACCAGCATACGAAGTGACGCTACTTTAGTAAGGATCCATGGATGCTGTGCCCTGCCCAGTCCTCCACTTTAAGTTCCAGGTTGCTCGCAGCCCTCAAGTCATCCGTCATGTGAGTGGATTATTGCTCGCAACCCGGGCATTCTTTGGTGGTGTCCAACACCACGAGCAGCTGCAGCTGCAGCATTTTCTTTCGCTCTCTAACTTTGGTGCCAAAGGCCAAGGGGCCGTGAGCGGAGCGGCGCGGCGCTGCCTTGGCTGTGGGCGGCGATCTTGCAACGTGCGTCCGTACCATTGTACCAGGTACAAAGGCAGTTTTTGTTACTTGGCCACCAGCCTGCGCAGTAGCTCCCTCACAACTCTAGAACAAAATGTCACTGTAGGTAGGTTCTGCACCAAATAAGGCTTGTGCACAAGCCAGATCCCCCTATCGGCCAGTTGCGTGTTGCTTATTGCTTCGTTCAACACTGACAGCTTCTGCACAGAGAAAGAACTGCGATTCAGACTAATAACGAGACGGAACAATGAAAACGGCTCCAATACCGGCTCGCCTTTTGCATGCCCCTTCGAATAGCACAAGGACCCGTCCGATTGCCTATCCCGCGCCCTCTACATATCATTGGTACCCAACTCCATACGCCTGCCCTTGCTTGCGAGGCTCCCGCAAACGATAAATTAGCACGGCCTTCGACCGACTCATGCACAAGACGCAGTCGGGTGGACACCACGAGGCTGGACCCAAAGCCTGATGGTAGTATCTCGATCGTTGAAGCATCTGTGCTGCACACCAGTCTCCCAAGAGCCATCAGCAATTCACTTTGGCTGGACTGCGACTACTGTACGCTCTCGTGGTGCGTGCCACGGCTACTTTGGACCACTCCATGCCTCTTCAGAAAAGCAGCATCCACTGCTTTGACCAACCCATTCCTATCAAGAAACAAAAGGCTCATATCTCAAAGATACGTCCATAGTAGCGTTCGCGTCAGATAGTTTGGAGGTTCTTTGCACAGTAGCACCTCACACCTATCAGACAACTTTTCCTTCCGCCCGCCGGCCAAGCCTGACCTTGGCAAGGCATTGGCAATCGCAACCACTTGCTGACCAGATGCACGGGTCGCCGTGACAGAAGTGTCGATCTGGTCTATGCTGTAGCCAGACTGGCCATCATTTGAAGCCACCAGTACCATTTCTATCCACTTTTGCCTTACCTTCCATAGGCCGATATCTACGCCTTGGAAAGTACTACTAACAACCAGACGACTCTTTTGATGACGCAAGCACAACGGCGTTTGGGGTGTTCGTGACTCCAGCTGATCTCCGATGTTTCAACAGAAGCATTTTGGTATCTCGACTCCTCCGCAGTTTTTCAGCAAGGCTGGACTTTTTATGTCCTGCCCATGCTGACGGGTTGCTGATGCATAGTCTCTTATTAGTGCGACTCGTGAAGGTTGCATTTGAACAAAGGCAATCCGTCCAGTCGTGTTAACGAGGTGCTGCGCACCAGAGACATATAAGAACAGGTTAGTGACAAGTCAAATTCTGACGAGGCTCAGCATCGAATAATTGGTTCACAATGGGGTATCTGAGAGAACGGGCGCCGACGGCTCTAGCAGATTATTGAGGTTTTTCCCAGCCCGGGCTTCAACTTGTTGCCCTGCTGTGTTCAAGGGCCTCCTGATGTGCCTTGATTGCTTGGGCAAGGTGAGAAAGGGATGTTGTTTCCTGCACTTCAAAAAACATGGTCCATCATACCTTTAGCGTCTGCATGAGACCGGATCTCTGCTACAATTGCACAGAGGCTGTGCCGGACACCTGATCTGATATTCGAGCAGGTTCGAGTCTTTGTCACATTAAAAGCCTCCGAGACAAAGAGTAATTGGCAATTATTATGACTATGCAAACCGAGGCACCGACATTGAACTTACTGCTTGCATACAACGCCACCATCTCACCTTTAGCGACTGTTCTAGAGAACATCGCTTCGACCGACGCACTGTGCGACTGCCACCCATTTGGGCGCGGGACAAGACTCAATCACCTACAAGCGTAAAATACGGCCTTTTTGCTTGGCTGTCACTGTGTACTGCTGCCCCATAGTTCCGGAATTGCGGTTTGTCCTTCTTCCATCAGGAACAATTGACGTTACCTGAGAAGTCGAAATTTTGTCATGGGGCTTTCCAACGTCGCCGACTGCGGTACTTATGAGAGGTGTATTACATCCCAACTGCTTGTACTGTGACTGCAGTTTCGAGGCCTCATGTGACGAGTTTCCAACGTTGTCGGTGTGATAGCGCTCAACGTGGTGGGCAACAAGTAAAGCTCATCAGCAGGCTGGGCCACTCACAAACTCTTGTCTCGAAAACGTCCTAGCACCCCAAAAGCGATCCAAATTAGCCAGCTGCTACAAGCCCCCCACTCACACACATTGCCTTCAAATTCAGACTTGGATACCTGAGCGCGATATGTACGCCTGTCATCCCGCCACCACTAATAACGTCACACAGCAGTTGGGGTAGACAAGGGAAAAGAGACGAATCAAAAACGAAAATAAAATCCCCAGAAAAAGGGAAAAGGAGGCTCGCGATGGTGCTCAGATCTCGCCTAAGCACTACGGGATAACTGTACGCAACCGGCAGACCGCGTCTTTCGATTTTATGTTTGTAATGACAGCAGGGCTAGAACGGGCCATAGTGCGTTCGTCTTTTGGCGCTCGAAACAGCCCCCTTGCAGATCCAGCTCCTTCTCAACCGCAGCGGGATCACAGTAACTGACTGGTATGGATTTGGGGCAACAGATGGGAGTATTGGACAAGAAACCACCAGTTGGTGTAGCTCGTGGATGACTATAATCGAAGCCGCGGCCTCGCTGTTGGCTCAATGAATCGCGACATGTGAACAAGCTTGCGAGTATTCCGGGCGAGTCAAAGGTTTCCTTTATCCATGAATCATACTCGTCCCTCGTCAAAAATTGCTTCCACCAGTTGATCGCTTTCAATGAGCGACGTCCCTGTGCGGTACTTTTCACAACCCTCGCTGATGCAAAGAAGAATAGAAGAAAAATCATACTTCTGTTGTCACTGATGCATAAGTGCAACCATTTGTTCATGTCTACTTGAACCATGACGTGTCAGATCGGGTGCGCATCGTTGCTAACAAGTGACTGTCCGATTTTAGACCGAATTTCACTGGTTCGCTCTAGAATAAGACCAAGGAACCAGAAAGGGTCACACAACAAACGTACCTCTTCGTACCAGCTCCTCCATGGATCCTGGTCATTGCCCAACAGTCCATCCTAATCTGGCCCAAAGTCGCCGCGCGACAAACTCGTTCATGGTCAAAGGTGTGCAGACCGCCGTACAGCGTCTTTGCTTTCTTGGCCTTCTTGGCAGGCACTCTTTGGCAGGCAGGCAGGCACGCACCACTTCGATGAAAAATTGGCTTTGTTTACTCCGGGGTGTTGGCGAAAATGGCGCTTGTCTTGAGTGGATCTGGCTCGCAATGGGTTCAACGTGTGTTGTTGAGGCGCTGGAGGTCAGCCAGACGGAGAGATATCTGGTCGCGGTCTAGATCGTCGTGAGCTAAGCCGCTCGAAGTAGCCTTCCGCGTCCTTGCCAGGGTGATGTGGCTCGGTAAGCTCAACCTTGGGAGCAGGCAAGAACACAACAAGGCGGCAGCGGCGGCTGGTCAGCAAAGTCCCGAGGGTCGCTGTCAACGCGGCGATACTGAGCGTCTTCTTTTTGAGGGCTCGTGTAGTAAAACCTACCACTGCGTAGGGCAGCGGCCTAAATGGCTGCCAAACATGCACGATGCATCATGACATGATGATCCTCAAGGGCAGGTAGGTCGAAAAATTCAACCCCGTGTTTAGCCGCAACTGTCTGAGGGTATGGGTACGAGGAAGGGTCCTCGTCTCCTACAACAGGCCTAATGAAAACGTACAAGGTGGGAAGCTGCACGGGGCTGTCGTTGTTGACGCTCTTGTATGTGAATGGGGTACTCATAGGGGTATGGGAAACCAGAGGGCTCGCGACTCATGCCTTTGCCGTTGTGGTGGTGATCATTGTTGGCGCGGATACAGTCGACAAGTCCGATACCAGCGGTTCCGTTGGCATCGAATTTACCGCCGATCCCATTGATGGCGCCATTGATATCACCACTCATTGTTTTCGTCCTTGTGCCCGCAGCAGAGGCAGCGCATCGCTGGCCAACCTACGCACAAGATGACGGCAAAGGTGACCACGATGATCGCGGTTCCGATACCGACCTTGAGGGAGGCAGGGAGGCAGTGCACGGTGGCACACTCAGCGTCGGTGTTGTATGTGTCGTTGCAAGAATCTATCATCTCGAGGGTCATGATGACGACGAATATTGTTTTCGTTCCCGGGGAGATTGATGTTCAGATCGTTGGGCGGTGCTAAACCCACGCGGTTGGTCGAATTCTCTCGAGAGAAGCCGACAAAAGGAGGTTGACGCGGACGGTGAGAAAGAAAGAAAATGAGTGGGAAACTTGCCTGACAAGATGGAAACGAGGAAAAGACTTTGTGGGCTGTTCTAAGGCCCTGCAGGCGGCCTGTGCTCTTGATTCTCGCCGCCATCGTGGTGTTTAGCCTCGTGGAGAGGGCGAAGTTTGGTCCAGCGGCTGAATGGTGGACAATATACTGCCAGACTGATCTTGTAGAAAGATCATGGCTGGAGCCATGAATGAAGGGCTCGCCGCTAGCTGCAGTCTGCTGGACAGTCAGGCAAGACGTTATCACGAGTCTTATGTAGTACTGCACATATCTATTGATTGGAGAATGATGGAATCCAATAGAATGTATCTGCGAACTGTCCAATAATGGCTCCATCATCTGCATTTTGAGAATAAGTCAAGCACCATTTGCTTTGTCAAACATTTGAAGTGTGTTGGATACGCTGTCAAAGTCTTTGGATGTCCTGGCCAACAATTGGTTACTCTGGTTGTAACAAGAAGCTGTTATTCGTATTTAAAAAGATGCACATCAGTGGTTTAAAGGGTCCCATTGATTTTGTAGGTATGTGGAAACAATTTGTGATGTATAGGTGGACTTGGTGTGCTCGCTGGTATGCACCTGAACCTCCATAGTCATTGCTGAATTCACGATATATGTGTATGTTGGATTGAAATACATTCAAGACATGAAAATCAAAGCTTCCAAAATACGTAATTTATTCAACGGTTATCTTTCTCACGATCAACATATGCAATGATAAGACCGCAGTGCTCCAGAAACCCCGAGACTACTCAGGTAGCTCTCATTAAAACAGTATTTAAAGCCCCCAGGAGAATAATCGACGACTGGATGGATCAGTATTTACAATGGCTCTATCGCTCAACCAGCAGAATGAGTTTGTAACTCGAGCCTCACCAGTTACCAAGTACGATGGGTTCCTCTGCAATACTATCGAAGGTCAGGAATATAAGAGCTAGAGCAGTCCATCGTATGACAGAGAAAACGATATGTGAAGCTGGTGCGAAGCAACAGGGAAAAGCACTAACCTTGCCTTTTAGTGACCTTTCAGACTGGTTATTAGCTGATATAATTTCTCTTTCTGCTTCACATTTTCTGAGAGGCAAATGTAGCTTTGGTGGCAATTTGGTAGATGTGATAATGGCTCAGTGTAACCGGACATGTCGCTAGAATGAACACTGGATTGGTATTGAAGCGGCGGTTATTGCTGTGGCCAATATACTGAGAAGCTCTAAGATCAAGTCCATCATATCAACCCTGAGTCCGGTTTCAAGACTGATCTCAAGTCATATAGCCATCAGACAATACCAAAACAGTTAATTTGAACAGCGAGAGGCCTTTCAGACCACCCATGCTCAGATTCCTTGATCAGCGGCTTGAGTTATTGCCACTGCGCTATGAACTTGCATCGTAGATAGAGGCTAGGAAGATGATTGCAACACATCAGCCTAGCTCGAGCGCCAGCTGACGGTCTGCAACACTGAATGTTCTCTTCCGTAGGGAATCAGCTTGTGATGCTAGGCAGTCAGGCACTTGTGATCCGAAATCCTTCAATCGCATCAGTTTGATCGTCATGTGGTCAAGTTCGAACCCGACGAGTTAAAGGCGTCGACTTCATGCAATCCCTTCAAAAAGAGGTCATGACAAGCTTGGACATGGTAGTAAGCGCAACAACTTGCACTTCGATTTGAAACAAAAAATCAATGTTCAATGATCAACCGTCTGCCGATTGCTTGGCGTAGATCGTGAACTCACAGCATATGCATCTCGAAGCTCTTATTGTTTGGTATGTAGCAAAAGCTCGTGATGTTGAAACAGTGGCCCGTGCACGATGAGGCTCCTGGTACAGACAAGTAACTAGGTTTACTGACAGGGGTCTGTGAACTGACAATTTCACCATTCTGACAAATACAATACTGCCTCTCGCTATTGTGGTTGTACAAGCAAAAACATCAATTCAGCGCAACAGACACCATGGGAGCCGATCACCCAGCATTCACACTCGCCGGTCTTTGTAAGTGATTACTGAAGCTTGACCGCCCTCCGAGGAGTTGCAAATAGACTGACAATGCTGGATGCTGGTCCATAGTGGCTGCCGGCGGAACCATGGGATTCGTGAAGGGCGGTTCCAGACCGTCGCTCATTGCTGGTGTTGGACTGGGAGCCTCTTATGGTGTGGCTGGTGCGTTGCTTTACCCTTCTTCGTGAGCTACAGAGATAATACGCTCGGTAGGCTAATGTCAGGCAGGTTATCTTCTTCGCAACAACAAAGACTATGGCTCAGAATTGGCGCTGGGAAACAGTCTTGTCCTTGTTGGCGCTGCGACAAGCAGGTGTATTAAGACCAACTGGAAGGCTCCGGTACCTTTGGGCCTGTTTGCCACAGGCTCATTGGCGACCTACTACTTCTTGAAGAAGTTCAAGGAGCTCAACTATGGCGTTTAAGCCTGCCTCTTATTCATACTTTGGCCGGGGCAAGGCCTAGGAAGATGTCTTGTCTAGAGACAAGAGTTCACACGGGAAGGACGGATCAGTATTTCAAAGATATCATAGGCAGCATCCTCTTATAAAGTTTATGGTGCGCTCTCAATGACTTGCGATTGCTCTTTGCGCTCGAGAGCGCCACGTCTGGTCAGTGATTCGATAAAATGCTATCCTGTTATTTGCCTACATGGAGCTCTTGCGATACGTGAGATCCAACAAAGACCGCCGGTCCCTTCCTGATATGATGACCATATATCCACCGGCATAAACATGAAGTTTGAAAATAGCCAAAATCTTCATTTTGTTGGTCACCCAAGTATCGTTGTCGTTGACTTCGGTGTCGCACCGGTTGATGGCAAGACTTGATGACCCTAACCCTGGAATGTCAATGCGCCACGGCAGCTCTTTCGGCGCTGCAGGCTGGGCTGTCTTGCCAGGGGGCTGGCGCATCGCGGTCTCGCCCTCTACCTGCTAAACTTCGAGTCAGTTCAGCTTCCCTGCTCCAACATCCCTCGAACTTCCTGCCATCTTCCGCCGCAAATCCACCCAACCTGCCGACGAAGCAGCTCCGGACTGCCGACGCGACTCCTGAAGACTTCTATGTTTATCACTCTCCCCATGCTCCAGGCATTGCCGCTCCGTTAACGGTCCAGTTTACAACTTTGGTCGCCTAAGGTCAGTCGTTTTGCGACAGCACTTTACAGTTCTCGGAACGTTACTCACATCTAATTCTCACAACAGCTCTGGTGCACAAGGCAGCCCTTAGCGGCTCGCCCTCGACGGCATTATCTAGGGCGCAGCTCCGACTGATTTGCGGCCACTCATCCAACCTACGAACGGCCCCGTGTCCTCACGACAACCTTCCTCACGACACGAACTCTCCTCTGCCAAACATGACCTCCACCCAGTACGACGGCTCCAACGGAGTCAATGGTGCCTCCAATGGTGCCTACACAAGCAAACGTTTCTCCGACGTTCCTCCAGTTCTCGATATTCCAGTCAAAGACCAGGATGACGAAGCTGTGGAAATCGACTTGACCAATCTAATGGATGATCCATCCGACCTATGCGACCTCTTCGAGGCCGAGCGAGCAGCGCGCACCTATTGGATGATCGTGTCGCTGGCTTATGCGAAGCAGAACAAAGTGGACTACGCGATCGAAACATTGATTCGTGGGAATGCCCTTCAGGGAATCAACCAGCGGGAGAAGTTGAGCATAGTCAGCTGTCTGTGTTGGATGTATCTGTGGAAGAGCCGCGAGGCACCTCGAGTCGCACCAGAAGGCCAAGCTACTTCCGACACCAAGACAAAAGACTTTTACCTACAGCAGGCGACCTCCATGCTAAACGAAGCCTCGCGAATTAGCCCAACCTTTCCCCCGTTGTTTCTGGCCCGCGGTGTGCTCTACTTGCTTCGCGCTTCCTTGCAGGCGCCTTCTCGGTCAGGCAATGCTGTGGACTCTGAGAAGGCAGAGCTTCTGCGTTCGGCGCTCAAATCATTCGAGGATGCCATCCGAGTCTCGTCGGGAAGGAATATGCTCGCTGTGATGGGCAAGGGAAGAGCTCTCTTCTCAATGGGTAAATATCCAGAGGCGCTGTCAGCCTATCAGCAAGTACTGCAACGTATGCCGGACATGGTGGATCCGGACCCAAGAATTGGTATTGGGTGTTGCTTTTGGCAATTGGGTTTCAAGGATGATGCGCGCAGTGCTTGGGAGAGATGCCTGGAGATCAATCCCGACTCGAAGATTGCCAACGTCCTTCTCGGTATTTACTACATTGACAGCAGTGGACACGTTCCTGCAAACAGTCCCGAGTTCATTCGCCTGTACAAGAAAGCCATCACAGAGTATACGCAAAAGGCTTTCAAGTTGGGTAAAGATGTTCCTTTGACTTGTGCCACCTTTGCGGGTCACTTTCTCTCAACCAAGAAATACGACAATGTTGACCGCCTAGCTCACAAGGCCATCCAATACACGGACGTCAACGCAATCGCTAGCGACGGATGGTACCTCTTGGCAAGAAAGGAGCATTGGACTGGAAACACAACACGCGCAAGCGAGCACTACCAACGCGCTGATGACGCTCGCGGAGGTGATCAGCACGGTTATCTGCCCGCTAAATTTGGACAGGCACAGCTTTTGGTCCTCAGAAATGATCTGCCTGGCGCGCGTTATCACCTGTAAGTTGTCAACCGCCTCTAAGGCACGCACTGAATGTCCTCTTTATTCTAATATCTACCAGGGAGAAAATGCGCGACGGTCAACATGCCCGTAACCACGAAACCATGACGCTTCTCGGAACTCTTTATGCGGAAGAGGTTTTCAACAACGAAACTCTTGCGACCAAGGAGAATAAGAGCGCCGAGGCAAAGAACGCCATCTCATTGTTGGAAGGCGTCCGTGCTGCGTGGAAGGATCCTCAGAAGAACATTGCTCCCGATGCTTCAGTTCTTTTGAACCTCGCGAGGTTGTATGAGACCGACTTCCCTGAGAAGGCTCTCCAATGTCTCCAACAGGTTGAGCAAATGGAGCTTGCGCAAGTTCCTGACAATGCCGTGTCCTCGCACATTATAGACGAGGCCGAGAAGAAGGCAGCCTTGCGAAAAATGCTGTCCCCGCAGCTTTTGAATAACATTGGCTGTTTCCATGCTCATGCTGACAGGCATGAATTGGCAAGTGAGTTGTTCGAAGCGGCTTTAGGATCTTGCATGAGGATGAATGATAGCGGTGAGGAAGAGGACCTCGACATTGATGCACTCATTACGACCATCAGTTTCAATCTGGGCCGCAGTTACGAATCGCGAAGTCTCACAGACAAAGCAGTGGACGTTTATGAAGGCCTTTTGAAGCGCCACGAAGATTACACGGACGCTCGTACTCGTTTGGCATATATCAAACTACGCCAGAACCCCAACAAAGATGGCCCTGAGTCCATCACCAAGCTTTATAATGAACAGCCGACGGATGTGGAAGTGAGGTCTTTGTATGGCTGGTACTTATCCAAGGTCACCTCCAAGAAGCGACCGCAGAACCTCAACGAAGACCACGAATACCGCAGCTACAAGAAGACACTCCAACAGCTCGAGAAACACGACCGCTATGCACTTGTGGCTATGGGTAACATGCACCTAATTCTTGCCCGCGAAATGCGCCGTGACACGGAGGCCGACAAGCAGCGCCGGAGCAAGGAATACACCAAGGCCGTCGAGTTCTTCGACAAGGCGCTCCAGCTTGACCCCCACAATGCGTATGCAGCACAGGGTATTGCCATAGCGCTTGTGGAGGACAAGAAGGACCACAAGGCTGCTCTGGGGATCTTGCTTCAAGTGCGCGAGACCATCAAAGATGCAAACGTCTATGTGAACTTGGGTCACACTTACGCCGAGCTGAGACAATTTACCAAGGCCATTGAAAGTTACGAAATTGCGCTGTCCAAGGAAGGCAAAGCACAGGATGCTATGATCTTGTCCTGTTTGGGCCGGACGTGGTTGAACAGGGGCCGAGCCAGCGCGCCTTCCGGCCATAGCCTAACAGTCTCTCCGGATCTGAACTCGTACTACAAGGCCTTGGACTTTGCCACAAAGGTAAGGACTTGGATATCCTCAGAATGCCTTCTTTACTCATGTCTTACTAATACACCATCCAGGCACTGGAAACGAATCCTGAACAAGTACATTTCAAGTTCAACGTGGCGTTTGTACAGATTCAACTGGCAGATACAATGTATAATAAGATGAAGGAGGCGGATCGTACGCTGGAACAACTCCAGGAAGCCGCTGAAGGCCTGGACGCTGCCATCAAGACCCTGGACGATGTGGCCAACAGCCCTAACCCACCTTACCCAAAGCACGACATAGAGCAGCGCGCCGCCATGGCTCGCAACACCATGAAGAGACAGATGGACCGCGCCATCACGACGCAAAAAGAGTACGAGGAGCAGAATAAGGAGAAGATACAAGCGGCCAAGGCAGCACGCGAGGCCGAGATGCGTCGTCGCAGCGAAGAGAAGCGCAAGGTTGAAGAGGAGGAGCGCAAGCGACAAGAAGAGATACGCAGGAAGCGCGAAGAAATTATTGCGCACGATAAGGAGCAGGCTGAGCGCCGAGCACAGGAGGACCGCGATCGCCAGGAAGCCGAGATGACGACCGATACTGAGACAGGCGAGCGTGTCAAGCGCAAGCGCAAGCCTGCGCCCAAAGCCAGGGCAGAGCGCGGAGATGGCGGCGCTAGCCGCAAAGGCCGTGCGCGACGCAAGAAGAGGGACGTTGACTCGGACGGCGATGAGTCGGAGGAAGAGGAGGAGCGTGAGGAACGTCAGCCCAAGAAGAAGCGCCGGCTCACCAAGAAGGAGAACAGCAAGTTCAAGAGCGCGGAGTACGTCAATAGCTCGGACGAGAGCGATGCTGGTGCGCGTCAGGTGTCCAAGGAGGACAGCCCGGCGTCGCGTGTGTCGTCTCTGCCTCCTCTTTCGGACGACGAGGATGCGGGCCGCATGAACTTTGACCGGTCTGGATCGCCTCCCGCCGCACGGGATAACGAGGATGAGGACGAATCCACAGCGCGCAGGCCGAGGGCAAGGAGAGGTCGTGTGCTGGAGAGCGACGATGAAGATGAGGATGGAGGTGAAGCTCCTGCCAAGGCGCCACAGAGTGACGGCGAAGCGGCTGGCGGAGGCGATGTGGCTATGAGAGATGCTTCCGACGACGAGTAGGGGAGTGAGTCTTTGGTCGTTGCTATTGTCGTTTGCATTTGCATGGGACTGTCTAGGAGTGAAACGGCAAGAAGAAAAAAGCATCATTATTTGCGATACAGGTAGCACCAATGCATCTTCATTGAGATTTCTTTTGAGCGAGGTTTGACAGCCATTGATGGATTGATGGATTGTTACGCGGTACAGGCCATAGATAATCTGCTTCGGACGTTTTGTGGTGACCTTGACGCCTTGCCTCTCGTATTTGAGTGGTATTCTGCGTGACACCATGCCCCATCGTCCTTTTGATGTTGTCAACTGAGGATCCGATGTTGGTATATCAGCAACAGATTGCCATCGTGAAGATAAGTAAGAGTAGTCTGACTGGATCCAGGCTGTGTGTACATGGACGTGACCCGGCCCATCCTAGAGAGAAGGACGAGGCTCCACTGTTTGTTCGCGACCATTCATCATTAACCTTTTGTTACATCTAAATGGGTCCGGGAGCGCCTGTCACTGCAAGCGGAATGACAAGGTTCTTCAACGGCGGCTTTCTGTTGTGTTTTATTCCGTTGCTTACTAGGGTAGATGGGTAAGTAGAGACTCGACTTACCAAGGCAGTATATTTGTAGATATTCATAGCGCACACATGCATGCGCGTTGCTTGGTTGTTCTCATGATCAGTGGACGGCAGCTTCGTCAGCTTTTTTTGGATGGGGAGGGACAACGTAACGCAGCCCCAGCTTCGCAAGCGATGACGGTGATCCGCTTCGCTTGATTACTTGGGATATGCAAGGCACGCAATGCTGCATACATGTTCGAAGTATATAACGTACAGCGATGTCAACAACAACGACAAAAACCTGCTTTGCCAAAGGAGCTGGTTACCACGTTTTTATAATGTCCAAACTTTGGACTTTGCAGTGGTCATTCTGACAATACCTTGACATAGAGAGCTGCAGGGCAGTGTTTTCCAACTGGGAAAGGCCTTTTGTGTGTGTGTGTGTGTGTGTGTGTGTGTGTGTTTTGGTGGAAGACTGAATTCAGGACGCCGTTTGTAACCTTGCAGACAATTGGGACAATTAGCGGGCGGTTTGTTGTTTGCTTTGAAGGAGAGGGCCAAGCTAGTCCGCAAAAAGTTGTCGACCCTGCATGATGCTAAAATTGGATCTTGTTCCCCAGGCCAGGCAAAGCAAGTTGGAATTAAAGCAAGCTTGCTCGCTTGCTTGCTGTGATTTTTTCTGTTTCTGGTACTAAACTTTATGTTGATCCTTGCATTTCTGGCAGTCGTGTACTTGGTTTCCTGCATAATGTCATGAGGCCAAGTTTTTCGTTCGGACACATCCCTCACTGCTACAGTAGCTGGTTCGTTTGAAGTCGGTTTGGCGCTTCGATACGATCGAAATAGGGCTGGAGAGGTGATCGTGACACTTTTGCATTGATGAGACGGAAAGGCTTGCACATGGTATCGGAACGGGCGAAGACGAGCCGGGGTGTGGCCCAGATGAAGGAGGATCCCCCCATTGTGAAGGGAAGCGGCCGGGCTGGTCAGTTTGTTGGCTGGCTGGCAGGCTCATACGTTGGCCGGAAGTAGACATGACATGACATGAGCCTCGACATGCCGTGAGAATGACAGGACGGAGTCGGCTCAGAGAGACAGAACAATACGAGGAGGGAAACAAGAGGCAAGACTGCCCAAAAGCGGAAGATCGTGGGTGGGTCATGTATCTCAGATTTGCTCTCAAAAGGAAGCGAGTCGTCTTCAGCGTGGCTGGGGGCGTCAACTGGTCTCTCTGCTCGAGGCACGAAGGAGGTTAAGTTGAGGGAATTTCTTGGCATCCGACTGTTTTCCTTCCGGAGCGTTCCAACTTGACGATGGGCGTGCAGGGAGGATAGTCAGGATAGGAGCCAAGGTTGCGCTAGAGGGACAAGGCTGGGGAGTTCATGGAGGTGCAGGCAACAAAGCGCAGCGATGACATGCCGTCATTGTGGAGGGGCCTGAGGGGCCCTGAGGGGAGCCCTAGGGGCCACTCGGTAGACGGTGGACTGGGTGGGCTTCTGGGTGGGACAGGGAGCACAACCTAGACCGTTCGTTCGGGGCCGGGGCCCCAAAACACAAAGGATCAGCGTGTATTTTTTCCGCATGGCGGCAGCTTTCCGTCGGCAGCCTCGTGTGCTGCCGCTGCGGGATCCAAAGGGATCCAAAAGGGAAGGAAACGGCCAGGAAATTGCCTGTCTCTTTTGATTTGATGCCCAGCCAATGGGCGCCAGGGAGCCGGGCCTAGCAACCGGAAGAGGCGAGTTGGCTCCATCTCTGGCTCTCTCGGTATTTTGTGCACTCTTGCAATCTCGCAGCTCGGGAACGGAGACCCTGCTACGTGATATGTAGGATGATGTGATGACGAGCCACGCACATTAGCAAGCACAGCAAGCTCGTAGTGGGCCTCGAAGCTGCTGTTCCAGTAACGAGTGGCTCGGCTACAGGGGGTTTTACCGGCTTTGCTTACTATTATATGTACAGAAGGTCGAGAAGTGTAATAGTGTTCGGCTCCGAATTGGCCGGCAGAATACACTTACTGTACTGTACTTGTGGTCGCATCCTCTCTTTCCATGCCTTCAAGAAACCTGTCCATTCGCTGAATGAATAAATTCACTTAATAACAAGCATGAAATATGCGGTATCCAATTGAAAATCCAACGTCACAGCAACACAGCCACCAGTCTAAAACCAGGATAATATATCTGGTTGATAAATGTACTTGAGCTTGCACAAGCACAATAGAAAGGTCTGAACCCAAACCATTACTCATAGACGCCTTTGCCACAGCACTGGCCACCCCTAGCAGCTAATTTCGGCAGCACAGGCCTGGAGATCTGATAGATGATCTACAACACCCTTCTCAACCTTTTTTACTGGCTTATATCCTCTGGGCACGTGTAGCGAGCTGTTGCAGCTGTACTTGTGGTTCAAATGCCCCAGTGTAGATGTGTAGACGCGTGAGCTCTACTCACACAGCACAGGACCAGCCTGAAAAATGCAGTGTAGTACCTACTTCAGAGCAAGTACGCGTCTAATTTGCTGGGTGCAATGCTAAAGCAAATATGGTGGCATTGAAAGGGAATAGTGCCGTCCAGTTCGCATGTATTCGCAGATTAAGAGAAAAATTGGACAAGTCTGGGCCCCACGATGAAGTCACTCGACGCCTTGTTATGCTGTTTGGGCGACACGATCCTCTTTTCTGAGCCATCACCTAATATTGCATTGTGCTCTCTTAGCCTGTACTTTCTTTTCTTTCGTCCACCCAATCATGAATTCCAAAAGTGGTCTTGGTCTTGTGTAGGTCTTGCTTTGCAAGTAACTGCAGGGCTGGTCAGAGAGCAAGAAACAGAGCCTAGAGCAAAGTACCTGCGTGGGGCCCTAGCCTACTGATAGCTCCTCCCAGCCAGCCTGCCAGCCAGCACACCAGCTTCCTGGCAACTGGTAAGTTTAGCGGGTTGCACCACTTTGAACAGCCCTGGGCCTCAGCTCCCGGCCCAGCAACCAACCTTGCTGACCCAAACTGACCCTAGTCAGCACCCACGCCAGCACCTAATATTGGACTGTTGCGCCTGCGCCTCTGCTTTGCTTGTCTCCCAGCCCAGCCCCAGGCCCGACCCAGCCCAGTCAAGTCTTGCTCACTCCACTCCAGTCCAGGCCTCTCTAGTTTCCAGCCTTTTGCCTGTCAACCATTCTCATTACAGCACCAGCACCACCACCTGGGCTTGAGTTGCACCAGAGCAGCAGCAGCAGCACCACCACCACCACCACCAGCAGCATCCAGCTTGCACCTGCTTGCTTCTGACCTTTTGATCGTGACCACCACCCACTGTCATCACTGCCACCGCTTTACTGTCAAGATTTCCTCTCCGCCTTCTGGTCTACCCAGACACGACCGACAACTTCGAGCAATCCTGACTGCGAGTACCACATCCAGCTCTCAACTCTGGCTCCATTCCTCTCACCAGGAACCACCTCACATCCAGCACTGGCAGCCACAAAGATACAACAGCACCAGCACCAGTACCAGACGCAGTCCCCCTCCTCGTCGCCATCGTCATCGCCGCGCCTCTGTCGCCGCGTGCGGTTGCCTTCACCATGACGGCAGCTAAACCGCCAAATCCTCCAAGCATTATTCCGCCGACGGCTGTAAACCACGACGCTACGCGCTACATGCAGCCTCCCACGCCGACAACCAACTCCCAGGCATCCCCGCCGAGCAGACGAGACCTCAAGTCATGGTGGAAGAACTTCAAGCTCACCTCCAAGCACGATGAGACGCAGCATGGTAAACACTAGCTCCCTTCTTGTTCTCCCTTCGCCCTCTTTCCCAACCCAGCCAGTCTGCCTGCCTGCCTACTGTTCACTCTGCTTGCCTTTGCTGCAATGACTCCGTCCTCCTCGTCCTGCATTGCCAGCGCTTTTGCATAGCCCAGAGATTGGCAAGAAAAGAGACGGACGACCGCCTTCCAACACGCCCCGATCGAACGTACCTCGACGCTCTACAGCGGGCTCATCAACGAGACTAGTTCTTCTCGCCAACTCACACGACGAGTCTCTCGCGACACCAACAGCAGAAAAAAAATAAGGAAGGGTGCGAACGACTTGGGCGCCAATAGTGACAAGAGCGCGCGGCGCGGGCTTCCTCGGCGTGTGCATTGCTCAGACCGCGTGCTTCTGTGTGCATGCATACCTGCATTCATCGCGCAGAGGATTGGACCTTGCGATTACATGACCAAAGGCTAACCTGTGTAGAAGCCAAACCCCAAGGCATATTCGGTGTCCCTTTGCGACAGAGTATCGTGTATGCGAACGTCGCCATCTCCCTCGTCGATGACCACGGCAAGAGCTACATCTACGGCTATGTTCCCATCGTGGTAGCAAAATGCGGCGTCTTTTTGAAGGAGAAAGGTGGGTGTACCAATGTCCAAGCAGTCCTGCGCGGTGGGACGTGGCGCTGACGTTGAGCAATCTGTGTGTAGCAACGGGCGTTGAAGGCATCTTCCGATTGAACGGATCTGAGAAACGCATCAAGGAACTCAAGCACGTCTTTGACTCCCCGGATCGCTATGGTAAGGGCCTAAGCTGGGACGGTTACACAGTTCACGACGCCGCCAACGTCCTTCGGCGCTATCTCAACGACTTGCCAGAACCCGTGGTGCCCCTCGACCTGTACGAAAAGTTCCGAGACCCCCTCCGAGGCGCTACCAAGACCGCTGTGGGCGATGCCGAAGGCCCTCAGTTTGTCGACGACTTTGACGTCGATGCGGCCATCAAGCAGTACCAGCACCTGATCAAAGAGCTTCCCCCTCTGAACCGACAGCTGCTCTTATACATTCTCGATCTTTTAGCAGTCTTTGCCGCAAAGGCTGAGGAAAATCGCATGAACTCGCAGAATTTGGCGGCCATCTTCCAGCCGGGCATGCTTTCACACCCTATTCATGCCATGGCTCCCGAAGAATATCGTCTCAACCAATGTGTCTTGATCTTCCTCATTGAGAACCAGGACCACTTTTTGATTGGTATGCAAGGAACTGCTGCGGATGAAAAGACGGTACAAGAGGTTCAGCAAGGCACACCCAAGATCATTGCGCCCACCACCCCCAGCTCGTCGCGCAAGTCGGGCGTGCACCGATCTGCGTCCAACGCTAGCGCAGGAGCGGAGAGCATTGCGAGAGAAGGCAAGATACGCCGTAATAAGAGCACTAGCAGCCGTCACTCTCGTCAGTCTACAAATGCACCGAGCCCAGGCAGTCCTGCCATGCCTACGACGCCTTCCAGCGGACTGGGTCGCAGCAATACTGTGCCGTCGAAGCGGTCCCCCGCGCTGCCGGGCGCAAGGTTCGGACACGGACGGCATGGCAACGAGACACTAGGTGCTCCACCAACACCTCTCACGCCCGTGATCACATCCACGACATCCACGATCCCTGCGACGCCCACGGTAGAAGAAATCCCGACACCCGAGGCCAAGGAGCAAACAGATGCCCTCGCCGGGATTCTGGCCAGTGCTGATCTTTTGAGTCCAGCGCATGCTGTAGAACGGAGTCAGGAGCGTCTTCTGGAGCAAAAAGCAAATTCTGAAACGGTCACAACCCCTACCAAAGAGCGTTCGCTGCACAATTTGTTCCAGCGGTCGCCCACCGAGGGCACCGATAACAGGAAACCGCCCAATAAGCTACGCAAGAGGCGAGTTCCCAGCAGCACGAATCCGAGCGCAGCGAGCTCAACGGCCTCGCTCCCTCACTCTCCTGGCTTGTCGCCCAACACCGAATTTGCCAATCCCTTGGAGGCGCCTGTTGAGATTCACAGCACCAGACAGCCTGAGGCCGAGCTGCAGGACCCGAGACTTGAGGCTGCTGAGACACCATCTGAGCCCACGCCACGCGCCTCGCAAATGCCACCGGGCAGTGCGCTCCTGTCACAATTTGGAGAACCCGGTCTGAAGACGAAGACATCGCACCCCACATCGTTACAGAGTTCTTCCCACGAGGAGTCTGAGATCGACCGGATAGGAGAGCGAGTCTCGTCTCCCGAACAGCCAGACAAGGAGAGAAAGCGACGATGGCGGCTCTCGCGCAAAAAGGATGATGTATCATCAGAGACATCTGAGCCTCCTCCGCTTGTCACTTCCCCACGACGCATTGGATTCAACAGAACGGCCGAAACGAGCAATAGTTCAGTTGGCACTGAGGCAAAGTTTAGTGAGGGCTACGATCCCACCACGCTAGAGCCTCATTCCAGTATCGATTCTGGCAGGGATAATCGCGATGAGTCCCGTGGTATTTCTGGGTGGATCAAGAGCAAGATGCGCGAGGCCAAGGAAACCGCTGAGATCCGACGGACAAAGTCACCGCCAGGGGATCACGGATCGTTGAGCTCGCTGCTTCCCACCCGTGGAAAGAGTTTGGACATCAAGCGGTCGACTGAGCACGACAAGGACAAGGAAATACCCGTTCCTCCCAAAAATGAAGATTCTGGACCCTCGTAAATGCTCACAACGGAACGGGGACGACCCCAGAAGCTCGATTCGACAATACGAGACACCCAAAGCGATCACTATCGCCCCAAAGTAGCCTACCTAAATTTGTTTTTGACGGTTAAGATACGAAGTCTTTCTATAGACGCACGACTACGATACACGAGCCTTTTGACGCCCGTTAAAGCAGGTTCGATGCCTCCAAAAACTTATCTCAATTGTCACGGCGAGGGGCCAATAGGGTATATGCCCACATCATAATTTTCTTTTGTCGGAACCGGAACGGGTACTGTCACTATGCTTCTATGGTGAGGCCAAGGCCATAATAGACCTGGTGTCGTTGTCGACGTGCAGCGCGAAAGTGTTGTGCGAAAAGCAAAATGTGCTTTACGCTTTATTGTACCACTTGGCGTGAACAATACGCTTGCAATGCACGAGGAATGTGCACTGCAAAGGCGGTAATGAAGGAGTTGGGAGAGGCAAAGGTGTAGCGAGGGCAGAATACATCATGGTTCCTTTGTTTATTGTGTCTGGTTGTTGTGTGGGAATTTGATATGAGCTGGGCAATATAGGCAAGGAGTGAGAGGCCACTCAGGAAAGCCAGAGAAGGATCAAGGCCCATCCTATCTTCTTTTTTCATGTTATTTTTGCTGCGTCGGTGTATTTCCCCATTGATTTCTTTTTCGATTCATCATCATCAGATGGGTTTGGCGGCGTGTTGATGTTTTTTCAAAGCTGCTGGTGCGAGAGGATACCCTGGTGTTTTTTGGTGGTTTTTTTTTTCTTTACCTGTTGTTTATGTGGAGGTTTTGCACAAGTTCGGTAAACAATTTCGGGCAGAAAGGAGCACAGAAAGAGAAAGGGAGAGAGAGAGTGTGTGTGATTCATCATGCAATGGGAATGATACTTATTACCTTGTGATTTTTTGGTTTTTGATACAATTTGTTGTTGTCACTGGGAGCAAGTAGTAAGTACTACCGCGGAGTCGGTCAGAAGCAGGAGGTGATAACAAGACAGACAGACGGTTGTGCTTGCACATCTATCGTTTCCACAGGCGGCACTGTCAAGACTTTTGATGTGGAAGTACAAAAGCGTGGATACATGGATGGATGAATGAAAATTGGGTGTGTTTGTTTCTTCTCTCTCTCTTCCTCACTTTCCTTGTTCTTGCTGTACTTTATTTGCTTGCCCCACCGAAGAAAGCTCGTTACCATAAGAGCACAACACAAACACGTGAAATATCAGTCACGGACAGACGACTGGGGCGTTACAAACATGTGTTGTGAGTCATCCTTCTGCAGAGTTGTTGGTTGAATGTTTTCAGATTTGATTCTCCGATGCCGGAGGCTGGCTGAGCTATACCATCAGACTATGCAGTGTCTGGCAAGCAAGATTGAACATGGAGGACTTCACGAGCCATTTGCACACTGTCGTGAAATCGCGATATGATGACTCTATTGTCGTGTTTGAAGGTCGTTTGTGGGTATGTTCTTTTCGGGTACGGAAACAATGGGAACTGGAGAGTGCTATTTGGCGTCTACAGGTGTATGCCGGTGATGTGAATGTGGGAATTGACGTTACTGGTAGCAGGAGGGTAAGTGGCTGGGAAGTGAGTAGTAGTATAGAGGAGGAGGAGAGGAGTCACGAGAAGCACCATTTATTTATTCACATAGCTCTAGCTGAATGGAAGCAATTGGTAAAGAGACCTCGGCTAAAACAAAAAGGCAAGCACAATTTGCAGGGGCATCTTCCGTGTTGAGACGGAAGGAAGCAAAGTAAATAGTGATCTTGGAGATTAGCGCAGCCAGTTTCCCCGCACTCTGCCGGGGAGCAAGGGTCTCCCTATGGGGACTGGAGACGACAGGGCGATTCGGTTGTGGAGCACACCAACAGGCCCTGGGCAACATGATTTAACGCCCAGCAGTTCCGCTGCCAAAAGGAAATCTTACAGCACTGGATGACAAGCCGATCCAGCGTCTGGGGGGAAACTCAGACTCTGATATTGATGATGACTCTTTTCTCTGAAAACTCTCTTTCACGACAGACAGACGGACAGACGGACAGACGGACTCACACCACCTCATCCACACAATCAAAGAACCACTTTTTGCCTTTTCACTTCGTGCCACAATTTCTATCCCAGGAGAATGGGAGGCCACATGCTCTGGTGCGGGGTTACATGCATTCTTTGCCCCGCGAAAAGGGGTGCATCCACTCGAGTCTTCCGTCTTCCTTCTTGGCGTGGCACGAGTCGAGGTGATCTACTTTGATGATGTTTGACTTTGACTAACTTGACCAACGGGAGCATAGTCATTTCAAGGATGGTGATGGGTGCAGTAAGTCAGGTACGAACCCGAGGCCGATTACACGTTCGCGTTCAGGAAAATCTCCAATCACCGTCTTTGCTTTTTCCCTTTTCCTGTTCGCGCTGGCTGACCGACCAGACGGCAGTCAGCCAGCCTGGTCGGTCAGCCAACGGGACTCGCACCCAATGCAGAGTCTTGGAGAACTTTGAGTCTTGGAGACCTTTGAAAAGCACCGTGATACCCCTGGTGTTCAGCCCGTGCCAGATTGAGTTTGGCTTGGGCTCGGTCACACTTCTTTTTACCCCAGTACCGGAACAAAACTAAGCGCGAGTTACATTGGAGAAAGTGAACCATGAGTAGTGGGCTTCCTCGAGCTACTGTAAGTCTAATGTTCCCCTCATTGGCAAGCCTATGTCGGCGGCTTCCTTCGTGTGTCTATGAAAACCGCCCGGAAGACTGCTGTGCAACCAAGCCTCGTCACTGCCATCGATGCATGTGTAATCATTTTTCTCTTGGGACATTTCTTTCCTTTTGTACCCAGCCCCGTCTGGTCCGTGGACTTCCAAGCCCCAAACCGGCTGCTGGCACAAAGCGTTTCTTCTTTTCCAAGCTGTACTGTACTCCTTGGTTGGCAGGCACCACGTTTTGGACCTCTACAAGGGACAGGAGACAGAGAGCCTTGTCTGCGCAAGAGTTGTGCTGCCCTCAAACAAAGAGGTGTGCGCCCTTCTAACTCAAATCGCATATTCGGCAGCCTCTAGCGGAAGTTTTTGTGGCTCGCGAGGTCCTTTACACTCGTTGTGGTCATGGACGAGAGAAAACATTGTACGTGACGGCAAGATTCCCTCACATATTCCAGTCTTCTTGTTGAAACCTCACTACACGATGTCGCTTCCCGCGCGTTGCGACATTGGCCGAGACCGATGTGCCTGGCCAGATGTTGTGCTTTGGGCGAAAGAAAGACATGATGCTTGAAATCTGGCGAGAGAGAGCGCCATATTCCTAGAGCACTGCGACTTGACCATCATCAACAAAATCACGAGTACACTTCCACCGCCCTGAAACTAACTTTCAACCTGCTGCAGCTCCTCATTATGGCTCCGGCCCAGACGATGTTCCAAGCGATGGATTCGACGATGAGATCAGGCATGGAGATCGCTTCGGTCCCAACGTTTCAGATGAAGTCGATGAGCTGGGCGTTGTCTGTACTCCGCATACTACCGAGAAGAAGCTCATGACCCGGATTGATCTGCATATTCTGCCTTTTGTCAGTCTGTTGTACCTTCTCGCCTTTCTGGACCGCGTAAATATCGCCAATGCAAAGTCCTTTGGACTCACGACGGATTTGAATCTCGGCGGTGTCGAGTACAATACCATCTTAACCATCTTTTTCGTGCCTTGTAAGTCTTTGACAAGCAAGCTCTTTATCTCTCGAGTCAGCATTTACTTATTATTACGAACAGATATCTTTTTCGAAATCCCTTCCAACATGCTTCTTAAAAAGCTTTCCCCGAGGCTCTGGCTCTCCATCTGCGGTATTGGTTTCGGCATGGTCATGGTCTTCCAAGGTCTCACGCAAAACTACTCGGGCATTCTCGTCACGCGCTTCTTCTTGGGCCTCTTTGAGTGCGGCATGTTCCCTGGCTGCTTTTATCTGCTCGGCATGTGGTACAAGCGCTCTGAGGCACAGAAGCGTTTCACCTTCTTCTTTTGCTCGACATCTCTTGCTGGTGCTTTTGGCGGTCTGCTAGCTTCTGCTATCGGAAAGAGTGAGTATCTTTGGGGACGAGGACGAAGGAAAGTAGTAGATTGTACTGACCATTTCGAACAGTGGATGGTGTGCGTGGCTACAGCGGTTGGCGCTGGATTTTTATCATTGAAGGCAGCCTGACATTCATAATATGCGTGGGCTTTCTTTTTGTCTTTCCAACTTTGTAAGTCTTCTTGTCCATTCACGGCGCCTTTGTGACAAATTTTCCTGACGAATGATCACAAAAAGCCCCGAGGATGCAAAATGGCTCGGTGAAACCGAACGAGCCTATATCAAGGCTCGTCTCGAGGCCGATTTGGGCAAGAATGCGATCGAGCGCAAGATCACATTCCACGATACCATTACTGTTTTACGGGATCCAAAAGTTTTAATGGGCGGCTTCATGTACATGGGTTTGGTTGTGTAAGTCTTGTGCATTGTGTTTCCTCTTCTCAACACGAGCCGAGAAGTGTTTTTTTCTTTTTTTTCTTTTTTTGATATATAAAACAAAAAGACTGACGAACCTCTTACCACCGGTTAGCCCAGCATATGGCTACGCCTACTTCAGCCCGGCCATCCTCGCAACCTACAAGTACAACGCCATCGAAACCCAGCTGCACTCAGTGCCCCCCTGGGCCGCCGCCTTTGGCTTTAGTATGCTGATCGCCGCCTCCTCGGACCTCGTCCGCCACCGCTTTGCCTTCACCGTCGGGCCCATTTGCATCACCCTCGCCGGCTTCGCCATCCTCCTCAACGTCCACAACAACCTGCACCTGCAGTATGCCGCGCTGTTCCTCGTCTGCATGGGCACCTACAGTGCCATGCCCGTCATTGTCTGCTGGTACAACATGAACCTAGGCGGCCACCACCGCCGCGCCATTGGCAGCGCCTGGCAGATTGGCTTCGGCAATATTGGCGGCATTATTGCCACGTATAGCTTTCTCGCCAAGGACGCGCCAGAGTACCGACCGGGTATCTGTATTTGTATTGGCTTTAGCTGTTTGAGTGCCGTGAGTTGTTGTTTGTATGCAGGACTAATTGCGTGGGAGAACCGGCGGAGGCAGAAGACCGTGAGACAGGAGTTGAGTGATTATGAAAAGACCGAGTTGGGAGATTTGAATCCTGCGTTTAGGTACATGCTGTAAAGGGTCGTTACATCAAGAACACAGAAAAGGAGAAGAAGAAGGAGGAGGAGGAGAAGACGAAGACGAAGAAGAAGAAGAAGAGAGGTTCGATGAATGGCTGTGGTGTGGTGTGCCTGGTTCTGTACTGGCATGTATTTGAAGCGATAGGACCAATTGTTCTACTGCAAAATATGGAAAAATTACGAGATGTGCGAAATTGTTATTTGCGTCTGTGGTCACATTTGTCCACAATAGACACACGTCTGACCATTATCAAGCGAAGACGCCCGTGTTCCATACAGCTAACCAGTCTCCTTTCCTTTCGTCATCACTGAACAGCCCGTTCCAGCCTCTCCAGACTTTGCGCAGCTTCACAGACGACAGCTCTCCTCTAGCACTACCATCAAAGAAGCTCTTTAGCATAGGCTCGATACTCTCAAAGCCAACGATGTAGCGTGGGATTTCACCGCTCACTCTGCTACCGTTGCTGCTAACGCCTTCATCCGCAACAACAGGCCATATCTCGTCCGCGAGAAATCCCACACCCCAGTCCTCATGTTCTCCAAAACCCTGGTAAAATCGCGTGGTCTCATCTTTGTAGGCTGCACGTTCCGCACTTTGAGGGGCCGTATGTAGTGGTGGTTCGCAGGTTAACGCACGCGCACGAAGAGATGGATAGACGAGGTGTGAGCGCCAGGGCCCGGCGTGGCATGGAACCAGGAATAGAGCAAAGAGCTCGTTGTCCGCAACCTCAGCATCGGCAAAGCTGCCGGCTGGTGGTTGAGATGTCGAGAGCGTGTGGTAGTGATTCAGGATGGGCTGGGTTGGCCAGAAACTCAGACGGTCTGGGTGGATGCGCTCGTACTCGTGACGGAGGAAGTGCATCACGGCTATGGGCGCGGCGGCATGGAATAGGCAGAGGTAAGCTGCAATGACGAGATTGACGAGGATGAGGCCGGCGAGGAGAGCTGTTTTGGCTTGTGAGGGCTGCCGTCCAGGAGTGGCTGAGAAGAAGTTTGCGAAAGAGGGCGCAGCGAGGATGTGCAGGACCGGGAGGAGGGGTAGGATGAAGCGGACTTCTTTGTGCGAGACTAGAGATAGGACGATGATTGTGACAATGGTGACAAAGGAGAGCGTCTTAAGGGTGTTGCTCTGCATTGCTGTTACGTCGGGACTGCATTTGACAGTTGATTTGTACAATCCAACGAGGGCGAAGGGGAGGAAGGTCATTGTAAGCTGTGTAACGCCTTGCGAAAGATAGTAATGCCAGTCCATTTCGCCGTAAAAGACGGCAAGATCCTGGGAGAGGTTGAATTGAAGAAAGTGATATGGCGGAAAAGTCCAGTGGCCAAAGTAGAGGCGGTCGGATAAGGCTGACAAGAGCAGTGCTGCAGTGCCACACAGAGTCGCCTCACGGAGGAGAACCAGGATGACTCTGAAACTCATGGGGCTACGTCCTTGGAGCGTAGGCCGCGCAACAGCCGTGAGAACGACGGTTGCCCATATGAAGATGTTGGTAGGTCGAAGGAGCACAGCGAGAGCAGCGAAGCTTAGAGAGATCCGAAGGCTGTCTTGTACGTCAGTTGATACTCTCTTTGCACTTATGTTAGGAGCGACTCGCCTGCTGAGACGGCCTGTTCTCATTGCATAACCAGCCCGCGTTTGTGTTGCGTCACCCAGCAACTCCCAGGGCCAGTAGCTCAGCGCCGCGATGGTGAGTGTCGCTTCGAAGGAATTGGAAAAGGTCCTGGCCGAGCAATACCACTGCCACGGGTTGAGAACGGCCACAGTCAACTAGGGAGAAAATTGTCATTCGTAAACTAGGTACCGTCAATGAAACACTCAAGGACACTGCATACCGTAGACCATGCTGAGCGACTGCCCTGACCGTAGACCCTTTCTGCAAGCTTCCAGGTGAACAAGTCCCCGGTCACCACAACTCCAGCCTGCACAAGCCTGGGTATGGCTACCCGAAGAGAAGCTCTGAAGGAGGGCAAGCACGGTAGCAAGGCCGCGATCCTGTCAACAGCCGCGTATGCAGCCGCAAAGAGGGCTGGATGCAAAGAGGAGCGCAACTGGTATTTCCATTCCTGTTGTTGATTATGATTAGCCAGTCTGTACTTGTATTGTGACATACATCCATCCAAAGGGACTACCAAGAAATATCGAAACAACACTCACCCAGGTCAGCCATGCTCCACTGTGAGGGCCAAAGGCGAGGTTCCAGGCTGGTTCGAGCGCTTGGAAGTACTCGTCGGGCTGGAAGAATGTGCGGCCAGTGCAGAGGACGTTGACGAGCCGGAGAAAGATGAGGCCGGCAAGCACATGGTGTGTCCGAAGTGCGAGGCCATGTTGCGAATGCCTCTGGTGGTTATCGAGGGCAGACATGGTCTGGAGTAGCTGTGGCTGGCTAGTAGGCAAGAAGTAGAAATGGCCAAGTATTTGGCCCGAGTATACTTCGTACCGTCGTCAGGCTTGGCCAGTTGTCGGGCTACCTGGTTCAGTGCAGTGAACCCCCTGACGCGCGACATTGGAACCCCCGGCCACGCTGCTCTGCTGATTGGACTGTGGGCCTGTAGTAATGGCTAGGGTGTGATTGGGGGGAAAAGGGTTAGCGAAGGTTGGGCACATCTCGAGGCTGTCTTTGCCGGAGGGTCCATAGAGGGTCCCCCGTAAATGCTCGCTATCAACTGTCGGCGGGCACCCGCTAAGTTGCAGCGTCAGGGCTGAAACAGCCCTGTAAGAGCCCCTCCTTCCCGCTATCGGACCTGGGAAATGGTGGTCAGCAGCCCCGATCGCTGGTTCCAAGCATGTCATCTTGACGATGCGCAAGTTGACGACATTCTCAGGACACAGAGACTGAGCCGAGACACACGCACACACACGATGGTCGATACCAGAGCCGTAAGAGCCGCAGCCAGAGAGACCACGTGCATCGCGAGTTGCCGCACCCAACACCGCGTCCGTGGCCAACCGGCCGCCGCACCCTCGCACGGCGCCGGCCACGAGTCCTTCGTTGGCATTATTCATAGCGGCCGCTTTCCCTCGGCAGAAGATGCACTTGGGCAAGAGCGGGTGACCTGTTACGGAGGAACTGGCGGGTAGACTTGCACTTAGGGGTATAGCCTCGCCTGCTTTTGCCTGGCAATCCTGTCTCTGACTTCTTTTCTTGCTAACACTTGTTTCTTGTAGCCCCGTTTCCATCCATCTGTATTTATTGGTCTGCTGCTCTCTCGGCTTCCACTCTGTCCTGCTCTGCTCCTCTGCCTTGTTCTCAATCGCCACAATTCTCCACGCCTCTGGTCTGTTTCTGGAAACGCAGCAACCCCTTGAACAATCAATCGATCAATTGAACCCGAAACAAACAAACAAATCAACAAGTCCACACACGATAACGCAGCTCCACCATGGCGCCCCATGCAGACAAGGACGTCGCCGCCAACGGCAATGGCGCGAGCGACTCCGTCAACGCCCACTTCCACGCGTCGTCCACCAAGGCTGCCATTGCCGCCGAGCATGAGTATGCTGCTCACAACTATCACCCTCTCCCGGTCGTCTTTGCGCGCGCCCAGGGTGTCAACGTCTGGGATCCTGAGGGCAAGCACTACCTCGACTTCCTTTCCGCCTACAGCGCCGTCAACCAGGGCCACTGCCACCCAGAGCTCATCAAGGCCTTGACCACACAGGCCTCGCGCCTGACTCTGTCGTCTCGCGCCTTCCACAACGATGTCTTCCCTGTGTGGGCTGAGAAGGTCAAGAACATGTTTGGCTACGATATGGTGCTGCCCATGAACACGGGCGCCGAGGCTGTCGAGACCGCCATCAAGATTGCGCGCAAGTGGGCTTATAAGGTCAAGAAGGTTCCTGAGGGCAAGGCGCTTGTCTTCTCGGCTCTGGACAACTTTCATGGACGGACTGTAAGTGCTGCTAGCGGCTCATCAGTAGCATACTGAATTGCAATTTTCCATGTGTGGGATCTCGGCATCGCTAACACCATACCGGCTCGTGCTTAGATGACTGCCATTTCGCTCTCTACTGACCCCGAGTCGCGGGACAACTACGGTCCTTATGTGCCTAACATTGGTGCTACTTCCCCGTCGACCGGCAAACCTATTCGTTACAACAACATTGAAGACCTCGAGGCTGTCTTGGAGGCCCACGGCAAAGAGACGGCCGCTTTCATTGTAGAGCCCATTCAGGGCGAGGCTGGCGTCGTTGTCCCGGATGATGACTACCTGGGCAAAGTGTCCGCGCTCTGCAAGAAGCACAACGTACTCTTCATTTGCGACGAAATCCAGACGGGTATCGGCCGCACCGGCAGGTTGCTCTGCCACCAGTGGGCTGGCATCAAGCCTGATTTGGTGACCCTGGGAAAGGCCATCTCAGGTGGCATGTACCCTGTCTCGGTAAGTACAATCTTGAAAAGAAACACAAATCATCGACTGTCATGGCAGAACGAGGAAAACCAGTTGTCGCTGACATTTGACTGGTACAGTGTGTCCTTGCCGACAAGGATATCATGCTGGTGATTGAGCCAGGAACGCATGGTAGCACATACGGTGGCAATCCTCTGGGATGCGCTGTCTCGTTGCGCGCACTGGAGCTCATCGAAGAGGAGGACATGACGGCCAAGGCCGACAAGCTCGGTAACATCTTCCGCAAAGGCGTGGAGGCCTTCAACTCGCCCATCGTCCAGCTGGTCCGCGGCAAGGGTCTCCTCAATGCTGTGGTCATTGACGAGTCGGCAGCTCACGGTCGTTCCGCGTGGGATCTGTGTCTGCTGTTAAAGGAGAAGGGTGTGCTGGTAAGTTCTGAGCCTCTCATTATTCTGCCGTCCTATTTGCTGTGCTGCATTGTCATTGTTGGACACCGCCTTCGCGACTGGGGTTGAGGCCTTGACCGCCTCTCCTGCAGGTACCGCCAGGCGGCGCTCTTTTATCCGACGCACCCAGAACAGCCAAGCCATGCACAGGTGGAGAACTAACACGCAACAGGCGAAACCGACGCATGGCAACATCATCCGATTTGCTCCTCCGCTCGTCATTACAGAAGCGGAATTGCGCAAGTGCGTAGACATTATCGGCGAGGCTTTGAAGCAGCTGCCATCTGTTGAACCCGCTGCTGCGCACTAGACGCAACCTCGCGACGAGACAGGAATCCATGGGGGGAGAGCCGCGGCAGAGTTGAAATAGTCAGAGCGCATGACGTCTCAACTTATACACAACATTCACGCCGCTGGTCGAGTGACCAGCACGTGAGCTTGAGCCAGGGCCACAGCACTGCGCCCAAAACTGACTTCGCCTGCTGATGGGAAGGATGCAAGAGGTGGATCTATTGGTTATGGGAAAATCCGGGGGTGGAAACGATCTTTCTCAGCAGCGAAAGTTGGAAGGACAAGGCTGGTGTCCTGCTGTTGCTGAGGCTCTGGTGCCAAGAATCCTCTAGGGATTAAGGCTAGGGGGTCTGCCCTCAAATCATTTGGCACTTCTGGCTGCGTGATGATGCCGGGGCCACGAACCATGACGCCACCTGCTTGGCCCTGGGCATGAGGCAGAAAGTAGGTTGAATCGTGATGGCTAAGAAGTTGCTATTGCAATTCGCAAAAAGTGAATTTCTTGGTTTGGAAAGCCCTGGTTTTTTTCATCTACTTATCAAGAAATACACCCCAGGCAGTTTTGAAAGTGCGAGATTTGTTGCCTAGACTCACTTAGAAGACCAAGCTGGGAGTTTTTGGGTTTCAAATGATATCACACACAAAGTGTATAAACGTCTGAAAGAGCGAGCTGGTAGGCTGACAGGGCGCTGGCATGTTTTGCACGCCCTATACCCTGGTCCCCTCTACTTGTCCCCGCATGCAGCCTGATTGCGCGAAACCTGATGATGATCAATAGCGACTGAGACATGAACACATCCATGATTATGCTTGCTTCTTTTCTGCTGCTTCAGTTGCCTGGGTGAAAGGCTGAGAGAACTCATGTTTTCAGGCACGAGACGTCAATGCCTACCATTGTGCCTTCTGTCCTGCTCTTGCCGCCTAGATGCACGCACACACGATTCTGCACAATGTTATTATTGTTGTGACACAGGGGTAAATATGCACTAGTTTCGGGATACCGAAACGGGGAGGAAGAAGGGGGGAGACATTCTGTAGTGCAATGCAAGGGAGATAGATAGTTGGCGATAGCTCGCGAGGGAACGAATGTGCTCTTCTACGATAGTATTGTGAGCAGAGTTGTCTGGACAAGAACAAAGTCAAAGAGGCACTTACAAAGTGTTGACTGCACAATACTTGAGTACTTCATCGCTCATGAGTCAATACATGAACCGAATTTCCTGGCTGTTGGCCTCAGTATATGTGTATTTCTTTCGCCTCAATAAGTCATGCACGTGCCCGGTTTATCTGGAAGGAAAAGCAGTTGTGGATCCTGCTGCAACGCCGAGGGCATGTACCGTGTATGATCACACGAGGACTTCGTGCGTGCTTTGAGTGAGTGGCATCCGGAGAAAGTAAGTAAAGTGCATGCAGTATCTGTATCTATTCATCCATAAACTTGCAGTGTTTGATTGGACGGCGCCAACCTCGGTCCCGGTGAAGGAATAAGATATCCATGTCACATACATCGATTATCGTATGCCTGTTGGTCTCGGTGTGATTTGTAGTACTACTGTAAGTGTGAACACAAGTACTTAACCCGACAAGCGGAATAGTGATTTGCTACCGCGAGTGTGCGGCTTCAATGTGCACTTTTGTGAGTAATGCGGTAGTGTTGGGAGAGGGTGGCTCTGATGAGTCGAGATTGGGAATGACAGATGCTGGATGATGCGCTGGCAAGGACAGAAGAAAGGTGGAGTGGATCGCCAGCTAGCCTAAGTGTAAAGTACGGCTCTGCTGCTTGACCAGACCAGCCAACAACCTGCCCCTTTCCCGTCCTCGTCGACAGAACGTCCACGACGGCTTCGGTAGAAGCACGTGAGAATATGACTTGGCGTACATAAGAATATGGCTTGCAAGCTTGAGCTCTTCAATGGCTGGGATCAGGTAGGAATTGGAATAAAATGACAATCAGGCCTAGGTCGGCCCAAGAGCAATTGTTTTAATTTGGTTGCGAACCCTGATTTGTCTTGTCTGGGATAGCCAAGATGGTCAACATACCTAGATACACTACCAGTCAATACGATTGGGAGTCGGTGCATTGTGGTGGCAATGGTTACAGAGGATGATTGACGGTTGGAAATGACGATTCGATGCCATTTCCTGTTCGTTCGTTCGGATTTACGCGTATGTCAGCTCCAAGTGAATTCAAATGGTTCAAGACACAAACTTACTAGACAAGCAAGCAAAGTATCTTGCTTTGTCATATTTCAATTGCTAGGCGCAGACCACTACAGCCCTGACTCGGAAAATCCATTGCTGCGTGATATTGCCTGATTGCCAACAATTGAACGTCATAGAGTATGTTTGGCTTTGGGTGTCCCGCGCGACTTGGCTTCTTCTACCAATAGATTCGAAAATTCCGGGACTGGCTGTTTGGCCATTGGCCTGCTTAGTCTAGAATGTCAGGCCAGCCGCAGCTATGGTGCGTGGTAGCTCAGGGCGCGTTGTTCGTGGTACGGCTCCCGTTGGGCAGTTTTGTTTACACGTCGCGTGTTCTTGATTGGTTTTGTGAGGGGTTTCTTACATTTTGCATTGGTGTAGCGGAAGTGCTGTTTCCTCTCGCTGCGGTTGAGCGACTCGCTGCGCGTTTCATGTCACATGTACTTGGCTATCTTGGAGGATGCTCGACGCGATGTGGTGAGGCTTGTGTTGAACATGCGATTCTGCAGACGCCGGCAAAATTCGCATGAAGAAGCAAACCGGGTGTCATAGGACTGTACTTCTGGATATTTCACATTTTGGTCCCACCAATGATGAGATTTCACCTCGCAGCAGAAATGGAAAAGATGCCTATCAGCAGCACATCTTGGGCTGCAGTGTGCTGCGTGGCTATCTTGCAATCATGAGTCGAACCGGTGTTTTGCTACAGCCCTCATTTTTGCAAGCGTCGCTGCACCTAATCGATACCAGCTACCTGCAGACTTTGGGACAATAAGCACGATAGACAGGGGGCCAGGGAGGGTCTCATCGCCGTCAAGTGAGGAAGGAGGAAGTGTCCAAGCACCTGCCAGCCAAGTACCGCGCCCTTAGCCTCGCTGATCAGCCTGTGGAAGTTACGAAAGCGTCACCCATGCAGCTGGCTGAAGCAACACTGGAGATGCACGAGCGCTCGTGCGTTTGAACCATTATGCACGACAAGGTGTCGATTGACCAGAGCTGGCTGGTTGGCTGGCATCTATCGGCTGAGTGGAAATACAGCAATCAACGGAAACAGCCATGCGCATGTGCGCCATGGCAGGCTGGAATTGTGCGGGATGGTGTTATCGACTTCATCCTGTACGTGGACTCAAGCACGGAGTAGTACGGTCTGATACAGCCCAGCCGGTGACTCCGATTGTGCTGGCAGCAGCAGTAAACAGTAAAGCAGCTCGCAAGCGGGTCTCTGGATTGGGTGATTGGCACAGCTCGAGTCAAGTCAGGGCCAGATATAGCCAAGCGTACTGAGAGATGTAGACAAGTACTTTCTAGACTGATCGTCAAGGCTCTTAGCGCCCGCTACGAGATGGAGATGGATAGCTGCTTGACGTGGTCTTGCTTGCCTTGTCGCAAGGCTCCGTTATCGCAGCCGCCATGTCTAGGTATCCGTTGATACTTTGGTGGCCACGCTGGCTGGCGCTGATAGCACGTACAAGTGGTGAGATCCTAGCAAGGCGATTACAAGTCAGTGACGGTGTATCGATTTTTGTCTGCCTCGATTTCTCTGTTCTGGCTTCCAACATATCCAGCTTCACTGCCCGGTCGTTTCTCCATAAACGGCTGTAAGGTACCTCGGGGCTTGCTTGGGGCTGCTTGGGGCTTCTTGGGGTACCTACAGCAGCTGAGAGGGTACTACATAGTAGAGTGCTTGCAGCTGCTCCCGCACCTATGGATCCTTTCCTCTTTGGGGGGTGGGAGCTTGGGGTCTGCTATGATTTGCACACCCCAGACCTTATCGCGCAACTCAGGCGTCATGCATGTGTTACGGTGGACTGCTGACTGGCGAGATGGCCACTGGGATCAGGAGGCTGTGGTGGTTTGCTCTCTGATTCTCTGTTAGTTCTCCTCTCTCGCACAGGCTAATTTATTGCGCAGGCATATCAACACAAAGAGCTCAACTTCTGGGCCATGAGGCGCTGCGATCTGGTGCGAGGCGACGAAGAGCCGTAGTAAATCTACCAGGTGAATTCGCAATGTCTCAGATCGCCGAGCACAGAGCCACAGGGGTCAGCGGCTAGCGGGCTTGAGCCCACTCAGGCCCGGCGACATGGGCGCGGGGCTGCGGCCATCAGCCGAGCCAGCGCAGCAGGGGGGTTTGGCCCGTTCTGCGCCCCCAGTCAAGGCGCACTCCCATTCAGAATCTCATCACGAGTCCAGAGTCACCACACTCACTCACCCTCGTCGATTCTGGCCCAACCCACATCGCCCTCTGCCAGTCGGTTCCCCTTCTCCTCTGGCCTCTCAGCTCTCTAGATTTGCCGTCTCCTTCTGCACTCCAACCTGTGAGTCTCTTTGCCATTCCTCGACCGCGCAAACGATTCCAACCGTGGCCATCACCACCACTGCCACTTACGAGTATCCGTCTTGAGTACTTACTACCGCCCTCCCAACTCGACCCTGATAGCCTGAGCGGCACTACCAGCACGCAGTTCCCGTGTCGCCGCCTTGTTGCTGCTTGGTGACTAATCGACCTGTTGGCCTCGTCGGCGCGCGTCTCGTCACCCTGGTTGCTCAACCCCGTCGTCGTCCTGCTCCTCTGCAACCCATCCAGACGCCTTGCACCCTCTCCGCACCTCGACGCTGCATGCGGGAATTGGCCAGGCGCTCCCCTCTTTTGAGTCATTGGCCTGATCTTCCAGCGCGCAGCAGTCTGTGTCCTGCCTCTTGATAACAGATACCGAGCAGTAGTCGCAGTAGCCTCACTCGTCACCATAACCACCGCTACTGTCACCACCCATCACACTATCCAGAGCCCAAGGATTCCTGCTCTCTCCCTGATCGCCAGATTGCAAGCCAAGCAATCCATATTCGAGTCGGCAGCTTCTCCACGGCTCATCCAAGACAAAGCCAGTCGAAAACCCCACGCCGCCGGGACGCAGCATCGACACAGTCATAGGTCCCTGGCATCGCTTCCTCGACGCCCCTGATCTCACTCGACCAAGCGCAACAATCCACCAGTGAACACAGCGCCTTATCAGCGCGCACGACCTTTTGTCTTTAGACCCCGCTGCTCTTTTCTTCTCTGGCTCTCTTTCTGTTCTTGCCTGAGCAGACACCCGCCAGCGGCCTTTCAACAACGCCCTCTCCTCGCACATACGAGACACTGTCACCGTGTCTGCCTCGTCACACCGCGCCACGGCCTGGCTTCGAAGCATTGACCTACAACCACCCACCACTTACTTGCAAGAGACCCCCACCCTAGTCGTGCTAGGGTCCCTGCCCGTCAAGTTCTCCAGTCTGTTGCAGGTACTCCAACAAGGTACGCACGCTCTCCAATGCACCCCAACTCTCATGCTTCTTGTTCTATGCCTGTTCTTCTTCTGGGGTCACTCATCTGCCTCGAATCGAATATTGGCTCTGTTGGCCGTCCGTCAAAACCTCCCGGTGCCTTCTGCCGCCAATGACCCTCAAGATTCAGCTCTTTCTTCTCCTGCAACACCATTGATGATTGTGGTTACTATCATCGACTTCTCTTCTATCTCGCACTAACTCCTACCACTACTTTGTAGTGTAGCAAGTTATTGATACCTATCCATATCATACACCTGCAGGACCCTCCATGTGTACATAACGCCAGTGGTAGAGAACGTTGGGACCTACCGCTACGAAGCCCGCGGGCGGCGTCAACCTTGCGACTCTCCTCTTTATCATCCGCTGTCGCAGGATCAAGAATATGGCGTCACAACCAACAGCCTCGGGGCGCTCACGTCCTTCCAGCGATACTATGGACCTCTGGACAATTGGGGCCAAGATCGGAAAAGGAAGCTTTGCGACGGTATACTCAGGGACGCACAAGGTACGCTTTGCAATCTCGCATCTGCGGGTACGCCGTTGTTGGTCGCAATCACATCGCATCAGATACCACTAGGTTTCTTGGTGTTTTGTTTTGTTAATATAAATATATATATACAAATACGACACATGCTAACTATTTTGCCTTCGTCAATAGAAAACCGGTGCCCTTGTCGCGATTAAATCTGTCGAACTTGGCAAGTTGAAAGGGAAGGTCAAGGAAAATCTGTATACTGAGATCAAGATCCTCCAAACGCTTCGCCATCCTCACATTGTCGCCCTCCATGAATGTGTCGAAACACCGTCCCACATCCATCTAATGATGGAATACTGCGAACTTGGCGACCTGTCGCTGTTCATCAAGAAAAGAGAATACTTCCACACCCATCCAGCCACCATGGACATGGCCCGCAAGTATCCAGGCGCCCCGAACGGCGGTTTAAACGAGGTTATAATACACCACTTTCTCAAGCAGCTCGCAAGCGCCCTCGAATTTCTGCGCGAAAAGAACCTCATACATCGAGATATCAAGCCGCAAAACCTGCTATTGCTTCCATCGCCCGTCTGGAGAGAGCGAGACAAAGAGACGAGGCTTATTCTCAGCGCTAGTCATGACAGCCTCATTCCAGCAGCTGGTCTCCGCTCGTTGCCAATGCTGAAATTGGCAGACTTCGGCTTTGCCAGAGTTTTGCCCTCGACTTCGCTTGCCGAGACTCTCTGTGGCTCGCCTCTGTACATGGCCCCGGAAATCTTGCGTTACGAGCGCTACGATGCCAAAGCCGACCTTTGGTCCATGGGTACAGTCTTGTATGAGATGGCAGCTGGACGAGCCCCTTTCCGAGCTACTAACCATGTTGAGCTTCTCCGCAAAATTGAAGCGGGTAACGACTCTATCAAATTCCCCAGAGAGACAGTTCTTTCGGCAGATATGAAAAATCTGATTCGGGCACTTCTCAAGAGGAGCCCTGTGGAGCGCATCAGTTTCGAGGCCTTTTTTAAGCACGAGCTTGTGACAGCACCAATTTCTGGCCTGGTTGAAGATGACCTACCACGTCCTGTGGAGCCAAGCAAACCCAAGGATATCAGGACCACTCCCAAAGTCAGTGAAACTGAATCATTAAATCGCAGGTCTTCCCTACGGCGCCATGCCACAGGCCAAGATATAGGCAGAGGCGAGATGGCTTCATCCCCTGTGGATCCCAGCGAGAGGCCTTATAGGAGATCTCCCTTGTCAACGCCTACAGACACTGAAAAGCAGCTTGGATATGCTTCACCAAGACTTAGCTACTCCCCTCGTCAAGAGATGGCAGACGGGCTGGGTATCAGAAGGCCGCAACCTGTGCCATCAAGTTCAGCCCCAGCTCGACCGACTATGTACGAGGCTCGTCGACGTGCCATCTCCAATGCCTCGGCCAACAAGATGGCCCGTGATGCTGTCGTGGCGCCAGCAAGTTACTCTGGTCAAGCCCGTATGCAAGGTGGCAGAGGCGCGAACGAGAGCGATGCGGCAGAGCAGGATATGGCCTTTGAGCGTGAATATGTCGTAGTAGACAAGAACCAAGTTGCAGTCAATGCATTAGCCGACGAGCTGGCTGCCAAGCAAGGCCAGTCTTCTAAGGCTGGACAAATGGTACGGCGGACAACAGTCCAGGGGGCCCCCGATTCAATCACCGGTGCCGTTGCTCCTACTCCTTCGCGAACGATGCGTGCCGCTCAAGGCAGACGACCCAATGTTCACGACCGTAGGCCGTCGCTTAGTGTCAGCCCAAGCTCGGCTACATCGTACATTTCTAAAGCCATCCAAGATGCCAGCCTCCGTCTCTTGGGCATCAAATATCCACCAGTCCTCGGTAAAGGTGCCTCTCCACCTCAGCTGTACAACGCCTTCCCTGCGTATCCCACTCCGTCGGCTCAGACGAATCTCATCGGCGACGGAAAACAAAGCGCCCCATTCGATGAGGATGCACGCGTTGCTCAGTGCATTGAAGAAATCGCAACACGAAGCGACGTGGTCTACGGTTTCGCTGAGGTCAAGTACAAACAGCTTGTGCCTTTGGCGCCTTCAATGGACCAGGGACTGGGTGGCGTACCAGCCAACAAAGCGCCCTTCGATATTGAGGATGGTCTTACCCCAGATGCCATTGTCTCACTGTCGGAGGAAGCACTGGTATTATATGTCAAGGCGTTGTCGCTACTTGCCAAGTCCATGGATGTAGCAAGTCTGTGGTGGTCAAGGAGAGCACGTTCAGAAGCAACCACCGGCCATTCGTCCATTCGCGAAGCTGGCAATGCTCAAAATTTGACACCTCGAATCAACTCTGCCGTTCAATGGGTCCGCTCGCGTTTCAACGAGGTCTTGGAGAAGGCCGAAATGGTGCGTCTCAAACTCGTTGAGGCGCAGAACAACCTACCAGAAGAGCATCCTAGTCACCCTTCCAATCACTCGAGAGATGTGGGAGGAGTCGGCAGCTCGGGTGTAGACGGCGTCGTCATTACGCCCGGCATCAGTGCAGAGAAGCTCATGTATGATCGGGCGGTGGAGATGAGCCGCAAAGCCGCGATTGATGAGATCTCGAATGAAGACCTAGCCGGTTGCGAAATATCCTATGTAACAGCGATCTGCATGCTTGAGGCAGTACTGGATAATGACGATGATCTGCCCAAGAGACGCAGCTCGGGATCCTCCAAGGACGATCGTGGCACACCGCGAGAAGAAACGGCAGAGATCAACATGGACGATCAACAGGCTATCAAGAAATGTAAGTATTGACCAATATTGTATGAAGCAAGCCTACACGCTGACAGGAACCTAGTGATAAGCATGATCTCTGGCCGGCTCACTACAGTCAGAAGCAAGTTGCGCATGATTGCGAGCGCAACCAAAGTACAACAGCGACAACAGAACCTCGTCGGACGTCGCAGTCGCGAGGGAACTCCAAGGAGCTTACCTTCGAACGCCTCTTGAAAAGACCATGCCTGATCAACGAAACTATATCGACATGAGCGCCGCACGGCCAACCTATATCGCCTCCGTTCTTACTTCCTGACAAAGACCGGCCTCGAGAGGCAGGTTGCAGGCTGAATTTCTGTTTTGACACGATCACGACATCTTGTCCATCGATGCTTGTGTTTTTCCTGCCGGTCTCTCTTTTCACGAGCCTTGTTATAATCTTTCTGTTTTCACTCACGGTGTTTTTCTCAATTTATTTCAGTTGTGAGACCGCTTGAGATATTTGCTTTGACACGTTGTGTATTGGGCCAATGGGCGATCACTCATACACTCACAGGGCGGCGCAGCACTTGGACTCTTTTAACTGCTCTCTCTCTCTCTCCTCTCTCTCGTAACGGCGTTATATGGTTTCGGCTCATTTTAAGGGACGAATTTTCAGATTGGATCAGGTCCCAGGGCCACACATACCTTCAAGCTTTTTTTTTTAATGTTTTTATTTTCTTCCTTTCCCCCATCAGGGTTGTTTCGGCGTGGTTTGTTTGGAGCATTCGGCATAGGGTACCAGATTGACGGTTTGAATTTCATTCTGCCGGCAGCAGAATATGGGATGATTGTGGATATTGAATGACTGAGGTTTGTGACGGGCGCAATATTCCCTAGGTTTAGCACTTTCTCCTATGAAATGTTTGGTATTGCTACTGTGTGTATACATTTAGAGGCAGGAGTCCAAGGTATAGCTTTAGGACCAACTTGGTCGGATAGTGATGAATAGCACCCAAGTCTGTGGGCAGACAATGCTTTGCAGCAGAACTAGAGAAGGCACTACTCTCGAGTATAATAAAACACTCGCGATTGGTGTCATGTATAAGTTTGTCTGGTACATGGTGCTCTTTTCTGCAGCCCAATAGTGCAAAGATATTGTTTGATTGACAACCAGCTGTCAACGGTCAAGTTGCGTAGCTTAGTGATGTTCCATCAAACTTCAATACTTCATCTAACAGCATTCTAAGCGATATCATTGCTTTAAACGCCATTCGCAAAAGCCTGTCCTCCCATCTCCTTGTCAAAGTCGGCATACTTGTTGAGCCCACACACCTCAAAACACTCTCGCACACCACCCATAACCTTACCGCTCGCGTCCCGTCGCTCAGCAATCATACCAGACTCCTTCAATTCCTTGGCTGCCTCGCGGTACGCCAGAATCGCAGCCGTCATGGCGAAGCACGGCCAGATGACAATTCTGTAGCCCATCTCGCGAGCTTCATCTTTCGTCACAAGTGGCGTCAGGCCACCCTGCACCATATTCAAAAAGCACGGTGTGGGGCTCAGGTCTTGAACGCTATTGCGCATCTGCTCCTTGTTGCCCATGCCCTCGAGAAATACAACGTCGGCACCAGCCTCGGCTGCCGCACGGAGTCGACGGATGGCTTCCTCGTAGCCAAGCGACTGCAGTGCGTCGGTGCGCGCGATGATGACAATGTCGTCACCAGAGGCGGCGCGCGCGGTGACGGCGGCGCGGATACGGGCGATGTAGGTGGGAATGTCGACGAGCTCTTTGCCCATTAGGTGGCCGCAGCGCTTAGTGGTTGTCTGGTCTTCTATGTGCAGGCCTGCAATGCCGGCTTGGATGTAGCGCTCGACCTGCATTTAGGGGAATTGTCATTAATTGGTGGATTTCAATTGTGTATTTCAAGAGGTCATTGTGATTGCAGGTATCAGTTGATTGATTTCTTGCTGGGTACTTACGGTTCGAGCAACGGACAATGGACCGCCGTAGCCTGTGTCTGCGTCGGCAATCACGGGGACGTTGCGGTCCAAGCTGGCGATCATGCCTGCGTTGCGGACCATATCGTCGACGGTTGTGAGACCGAGGTCGGGTAGTCCGAGGACGGAGATTGCAGTGCCAGCACCAGTCTGTTTATGAATTGTCAGTCTTGTGCACATCCCTTGATGGCGTGAGAGAGTGAGGGAAGGATTGGCTGACCATGTATAAGTTCTCGAAGCCTTCGTCGAGACACACCCGCGCAGAGAGGCCGTCTTGCACACCCGGACACAGCACCACCTTGTCTTGCTCAGCGAGCTGAGCCCGGAGCTTGGCTGCTGCTTTGTTGACCATTTTGCCTGTATGTTCTTCAGGTGACACTTGTTGTTTAATTATGGGTTGAGGATCGTTGATGATAAATATGAAACGTTGAAAGATTGTAACGAGATACGCTGGGTATATATGATCACAACGCAATATTTTGACTGCGTATAGAGAAACAGGTCTTCAATTGATGCTTCTAGATATGTACGATACGAAACTCCCTGCTTCTGAGCAGCCCCGAATGCGGTAACTGCGTGTATAAATAGTGGGCAGCATCTACACTGCGGATATACCTTTGCCCCTCTTCAACGACCGAGGCGAAAATCAAGAGCGAACAACTCCTTTCAATCAAGAGAAAGCAGGCCGATCTTCGGAACTCTCTTCAACCCAGGCTTAGACCTTCATTGTAAAGCCATGATTTTGCGTGCATGTATCCGTTTGGGATGGGAAACGGGACCGCTCCACTTCCTCTTGCCTGGGAAGCAAAGAAAAAGAAGCAGGAAAAAAAAGGGAAAGGAGGAGGAAAATCAAAAGGAACTTTCCATCATCACTACCAGCCATCCCTCCCAGATCGCAGCCAAAACTCGTCATTGCTACGCCAACAGCCCACATGCGGGACTCGTACTGTGGCAGGGTTTATCGCTCTTGTCTCTTTTTCGCGATTAATAAGGAACGGCAACGATTCGGCTTTCGGCTTGTTGATGAGCATGAGCGCAAAGCGTAGTATAGCGGGGACTCAAATTTGACAGGGTTTGTTGAGAAGACCAAGCCCGTGTAGTCAACTTCAGTGCATCGCATTGCCTATTGTCGTCCTGGAAAGTCGTCGGCTGCTCCGGTAACTTCAAAACACGTGGCTGGAGCTGGGGTGTCCCTACCTTTTGGAAGCGCCGTACCATAGTACATAGCAGTGGCACGCTCACGCCTAAAAAAAGACTTTGCTTTGGTGAACCCGGCAATTTTCAACAAAAGAGGCTGATGACATCTGGGAAAGCAAAACCTATGAATGTAGTCAGTAACGAATCGTGAGGAAACCAGTCATTGGATATCGAAATCCGAATATCGTATATGGATCGTCAGGCTGGGAGCGCATCAAGCATCAAGGTTCAAGGTGAAGGAGATGAGCATTCGGTGAACAAAATGCTGGTACAGAAATCCCATAAATACCTACATCGTCGACCGCAGATAACTATACGTCACTAGACAGGTTGACGATCTGCTTCATACTAATCCTTCTTGCAACGGCCCTTGCTGTACGCTGAAGTCGCATTGAGACGTATTGACGGCGACGGTCTTCTCTGCAGTACAAGATGTATCAATTACCAGAAGCCCAAGGTGAATGCCGCAATCCAGTCAAAGGATCGACCAGTGAATGCTCCGCATGCCAAAGAGTACAAAATACTCACGATACTCTCAAGTATCCGACCTGCTACCCAACCAACCACCAGCCGCAACTCACCAACAACCCACCCTATCTTCATAATTGCTCTGCCCGGCCTGACATCATAACTTTTATCTCCGCAGACAATCACGCAAGCATTGGCGCAAAGAAGACCAAAAACCGGTCTCGTTCTTGCTGCACGATCGCGCAGCAAAAAGTTCAAAGTGGTTCGGCCCGGGTTCGAACCGGGGACCTTCAGTGCGCTCGTCGTAAAGGTATGAGGAGAACTGTGAGACTGACGTGATAACCAACTACACCACCGAACCGTTTTTATGGACTTCTTTATTGATGACGTCTCAAAATTTCACTGCTATTGATATCCTCCACCACAAATACATGGACAAAAGGAAGTCGTCTTCGAATCTTACGGGAATGATCGTGAATCATCCATCGTGTGGAGTAGTAGATACAATTGTGGAGGGTGCTGGCCTAGAAAGCACCGACGGAGAAGAAAACGGATACCGGCAGATTTACAAAGGTGTTGCGGGATTGCATCGACCAATCAACCTAATCACCATTTGATTCGAGCTTCAGGTACTACGTGCCAAACGAAGACAGAGACAATAAGCAACTGACGATCACTTGCCATCCAACAAAATAAGTTACAGGTATATGAGTAAGCAAAATGTTTCCAATGAAGTGCTCAGACTGAGAAAATCGGTAGATACACATATTCCGAAGGGTTGGTATAACAAGTAAATAATGCCAACAGGACAAACGCTCATCGTTCCTTATACACCACTAATCGTATACGAAGGCTCCTGATTTGTCCGACACAAACATACGAGTTCCAAACATGAATCATTACATATGCCGTGCCCAGCAAAGTCTATGCCTGGTTTTTATACAGAAGAACAACACCATGTGGTCCTTGTTCAGTAAGAGGGAAAACAAATAGTAGTACAGCAGCTCAATTTGCAACTGCAAAAGTTTGGCTTTTTGTGGTTCAAGAATATATATCATCACAATGACTTGTCCTAATGCATCTTTGTTGGACTCCCGCTGCTAAATGACGCTTTCAATGATCAAAGGGTATCTCCTCAAGAAAATAATAATCCAAATCCAAAACAAAAAAAAAAAAGTCCAGACAGACTATTTTCCATTCCCTGTATAAAGCCGCCAGGGGCGCTTGTGTATGAGGTCGATTTTTTTTAAGAGGTAGGTGCAGGTTGTACAAATTCCCAAGAGGAGTAAATAAGTAATGACGCCGGTCATGCTGATGACAAGGATGCTCTGCGAGCCAAGCAATGCGACAAGGTATTTTCAACAATCCATTCGGTAGAGCGAGGGAGAAATACTTCGCGATGTATGCCGATCATTCCTGAATCATTTAGTCGTAAAGAGAGGCTAGAAAAGTGGTGAGGTAGGGTCCAGTCCGGTCAATGTAGGGATCACGTGCTAGTACCCCAGCCCTCTTTGACTGCAGCAACAGCCAGGCCAATGACAACACCGATAATGAGAAGCCCGACTACTGACATGCAGCGGTTCAGCATGCGCCACCATCGAGCATTTTCGTATCGAAGCTCATCGACTGATTCAATGTGGCGATCGAATTCGTGAGACCGTGTGCGAGCCGTAAGGTCGCTGTAGCTTGAGTCTCTCTGCACCATTGCCAGAGGTGAAGGTTGGGGCAGAGGAAGAACAGCGGCAATCATCCAAGAAAATGGGAAGATAAAGCCGGTGATGAAAAGAACAACCTGGAGATTGCGCCTTCCAAACATGCCACTTTCTGCTGACCAAGCCACGGAGGGCGTGTCCCAAATATTGTAACGCGCGCGTACGTCACGTCGCAGGTGAGGGGACCACAGACTCGAAGTCATCCGGCGGATGCTGCGGCGGAAGCCCAAGTCTGCTTGGTCATTGTCTGCTGGCTCGGATTGAATCTCCATGCTCTCGCGCATCGACCTATGCCGGCTGTCTGGTCCCTCCCTGCCTCGTCGACGAGAACTGTAGATACCGTGTGGGAATTGGTCCGACACTGGTGACATGGAGTATTGTAGACCTGAACCGGGACGGCTACTGAATTCGGACATGCTCGATATCGATTGCGATCTGAGAAACCGACGCTCACCGCTTCCATAGTAGACCTTGGCCCACAGTGGGATTGTATTGCTAAAAGAACGCATACTAGCAGATGAGTGCAAATTTCTCTCGGAAGAATTGCTGGTGCTGTACATCTCCGACAATCTTGACCGGGACGGTCTAGGACTGATTTGCTGGAGGTCTCCCAAGCCATCGCCATGTTCGTCTTGATCTCGGATCGTGCCATGAAATCCTGGACGGAGAGTGGGGCTCGGTCTTTCGATAGATCCGGGCTGTGAATTCGATCTTGAGCGTGAAACAGCTTCCATCTCTGCAGCCAGCGATGATGAGATACTGAGCATTTGTCTACTGTGAGTGCTCCAGCCTCGGCTTCCACGTCGTTCATGGCTGCCACGGCTGCCATAGCTTCCTGGTAGTGATATCGATCCGAGAGAGCCACGCGTATCACTCGAGCTTTCGGGCTCTGTCTCAGACATGACAGTTGACAGCTGTGAACTCCATTGATGTGGTGTAGTCTGCAAGGCGATGGGAACCTCAGTGGTCGGAATCGACATTGCTGCCTGCCAATCGGCTGTTTCCTTGAGTTGTCTCTCACGTTCGCGCTGCTGGTCAAGTTGCTTTTGACGTTCAGACGGACCGGCTACTGACGATAGTGTGGCCTCGTCCTCGCCGTTGTGCGTATCCGAATCAGGCCGGACAGCCAGAAAATCTTCCGCTACCTCTTCGTTGATTACGGGAGAGACGGCTGATTTGGTCGACTTGAGAGACTTTTTGGTCGTCAATTCTTCCCTGGACTTGGACCTGGATCTGGCAGTGAAGTAACCAAACCCTTCAATCGAGGGTCTGCGTGGTCGGAGCGGCGACACAACCAAGCTTTCTTGAGAGTATTCCTCGCGTGGTCCGCGCACAACAGTTCCTCCGGAGTCGGATGTGTCCGGGCTTGTCTCGCGTGAGAGCTCGGAAGTTGGATCGCCAAATGCCTCGTAATTTGTTGCGGTAGCCGCAGTGCCAGACGAACCAGCCTTTTCCGCCGCCGCTGCCTCATCTACCCCTCTTCTCTTCTGCTCCTCCTCTTCCTCCCCCTCCACCTTCTGCTGCGGCTCGTCTTCTTCAGGTTGTGTGTATAGCGAAGGGCCAAGGGGGAGCGAAGTTGGCGAAAGAGGTGCAAAGGCACCAGATTGGGACGGTTGATTGAGGCTTTCGACAGAGCTTACAGCAGAGTTGTCATTTCCGTAGACGACGTAGTTGACCGACTCAGGAAGACTGGAAACTGCAGAAAGAAAAGACTGTGCAGGTCTGAGCAGATGAGCACCCTCTTCTTGCACGGGGGATTGTGGTACCGGCTCGAGAATAGGACTGCTCGGTCCGTATACTCTATAATTAGTGTTTTCGGAAGCGGATGAGGCTGCCGACTGGAAGGATGCAATCGAGTCCTGGGTTTGTAGTTGGTGAGGGTAAGGATTTCGCAAGGCTCGCGCGGAGGGGCCTACGGTAGGCGATTCCGCTTGCGCCTCATCAGAGCCCTCGTCGTCGCTGTGGCCGTAAACTTTGTAGTTGGCAGAATCGAAATCTGTTGAGCCAGTCCTTGCAGTGGCGAAAGAAGCTTGTGCACGAAGATGAGGATCAGCCAAACTCTCGTCCGAGCCTGCGTCGGCTTGGTCTTCTTCGGATACCTGTAGCTTAGGATCTAGTGTTGCTTCACTAATGTTCCTGTAAACCTTGTAGTTTGTGTTGTCTGAACTGGTCGAGGGAGTGCGGGACCCGTCAGGTTCCAAATGCACAGGCTGATGGTCATGGCGACTAGGAGTGTCATTCTCTGAAACGTCGGCCGACGGAGCAGGCTGTGGTGTATCAGAAGCTTGGGGGTGGGCCGGCTGTTTCCCTTTGACATCCCCATCAGGCAAATTTGGCACCCGACGAAGTCCTCCCACCATGCGACCAATCCAAGATGAATCCGACCGATCAACGATGGGAGTGACCGTGATCGTCTCTTGATAGGATGAACCAGGGGAAGACGGCACGGGGGTTGCAGGTGTTAAACTCCGATCTGGGATTGTTTCCGCTAGAGAAGAGCTCGGACGGTCATAATGACTGGATGCATACGAAGACACAGCCTCATAAGTGCTAGCTTGGGAGACACGCGGTGTGGTAGGGAAGGAATGCAGCTGTGGAGATTTCAGTCCCAGGTTGGAATAATCAGAAAGTCCGGACGATGAGCGGGGAGGAAACTGCGAAATCGACGGCGGCGGCTGAAGATCCGAATCTTGTGGGGCTTGCCGAACCAGAGAAAATGTCTTGTCCTCGTTGAGTACAGCAACAAATTTACTACGTCGGGAGCTGGGCCGTTGTTGTGTGCCCGAAGGCGAGGGCCCTCTGGACGAGAAGGAAGGCGGCTCTATATCGCTGAAATTGGATGAGAATGATTGACGCGATTGACGGCCGCGGGTCTGCGGACTGAGGGTAGCAGCAAGATGGGCGCCAGTCGCTAAAGAGGAGACGGGGTTGCTGCCAAGAGAGGCGATTGATTCGGCGGCAGTTGAGCCTTGCGACGTATGAGGTCCCTTTTCTGAAACGATACCATCGCGCCACATAGCCACAGACGAGCCTGTGCCTGAATACTGCCGCCCACTACCCCTACCGGACGCCTTGTCGGCGTACAAGTTGTCCTGTGCATTGCCATCTGTGGAAGATTCGTTTGGCACAATGCGGACGGCACTGGCAATCGGGCGCAGCAGTGATGGGTCCAGGTGGTCCGACGGCGCCGACATCCTGCGCCGGGCCCGGTGCGCCGAACGTCGAGTTCAGGATTGTGGTCGAGGGCACGGTCAAGCTTGGAACATGGCGTGGTGGGTTGATGGTCCCGTGTCAGCCTGTTGAACTGGGTGGGCTATGGTTTCGCGTCGGCCAGGATTTGAATTCGGATTCCAGATTTTCCTGGTGTGGTAATCGGTTCGCTGCGACCGGAATTCGGGACCTTGGTTGATGAGAGACTTGTTTGGAGACCCTGCTCAATTTGGCGTGTTCGGAAAGACAGTCGTCGAAGCAGAGAAGGGCATAAGACGGCTGGTGTTGATGTGAAGAGCCGTCGCGTGGACAATTAGGAATAGGCCCTGGCAAAGAGTACAAAGGGACGCCAATCGCGCAGTAGAAGACGAATAAGAATAGACAAAGCGAAATAGACTATAGAGAACAAGAGAGAGAGAGAGAGAGAGAGAGAGAGAGAGAGAGAGAAACGGCGCAAAGGAGAGTGAACGATTGACGAGTGGAAACGACAGTGACAACGAAGGAGACTAATGAGTAGTGAGGCGATCACGACAGTGGTGGTGAAGGCTGTGGGTTGAAACGAGAGTAACATCCGCAAAAGGGATTTGACAGGGAGCCAGTTGGCCGTGGACAGAGGAAACCGACTGTGCAGCGCTGGGCAGCTTCAATGAAAGGGGCGCGTCGCGAATCGACAGGACGAGAGGGCTCGTAGAGGCGGAGAGATGCAGCAGCGCCAACCAACCACGCCCGCTACCATGCCGTAGCGAGAGAAGAACGGACGGGACGGACGGGCAAGGACAAAACAGAATGCAGGAAACAATGGGCAGAGCAGAGAAAGAAAGGGAAAAGAGGCAAGCTGCAGAGCAAACCCGTTCGCCTTCCTTCTGCCCTGGTGAGTTAACTATTGTGCCCACCGCTTGTCGCAATCCAAATTACGGGTGGGCAAGTAGCGGACCTCGCACCCCTATTGCAGCCTAGTGCGGGATTCCGCCCAGGTATAAGGCGCACAAGCTCACCAACCATGGCCGAGCGCGCACGGCTCCCATTGCTGGACCGCCCGGAAAATACAAAAGCGCGCAGCAGGCGTTGTCTCTGGCTGCAGCCTCCAGGAGACGTGCAGGACCTGTCTGTCGCTGTGCATAACCACCAAGTCCAGTCATCTCACACGGCAGGAGGTGGCAGACAGCCATGGATGGCAATCAATATTGTGCTGCCTGTAGCGCATGAACCGCAAAGCGCTCGCTCGGGAAGTCTCCCTCTCAAGAGTCCGGATGGCAGATGGCAGATGCCAGGCCCCTTGTCCGACCTGGTCTGCCTAACCCTCATCTTGTAATTGGCACTAGCAACCGAAACCCACTCGGAGGCCGACCTGGCAACGTTGAATTGCCTCAGACATTGTGTAATTAGCTACTGAGACTGTGACGACCTGGCCTCGACCTGGGTTGAGCACGTTGAGCAGCCCTCTGCAATAGCGGCTCGCAGTGTTCCAAGCTCGGATTGAGTCCGCGCAACCATGCATAGGCCACTCCCAAGGCGCACATCGAAATCTCTTCCACCTGGTCTTGCTCCCTATGCAGGAGCAGCGCAGCGCATCCGGTGTGGTAGAGTCTGGACGTGACGCACCACAAATCGACCACGTCCTTCAGTCGCTTTCGGCCCCGGCGAGCAAAATCATTCGCTCTAGCGCCTCTCTTTATGCCCTGCCAGGCCGGAGCCCTGGAGTATTAGGCGCTGTCTCAAGAGCCGCCGTGATGTAGTGCAGTTGCAGTTGCGACCGAGATCCATAATAAAGTCAAAACGTCGACGCCAGAGACAACAGTGGATAATGCAGCCAAGCGCCGGTCCCTCCGCCCAGCGTACCGCGCCTTCTGGTAGTCAGCTGGTGTCAAATACATGGGCTGCTCTAGTAATCGTGGGGTGTTCATGATCATCTCCACGCTCCATATCATGCAGACATGTTTCAAGTCGATGAAGACGCTTTGTCGGCGCCGGTCCCCAGCATGGATACCATGGCAGTACATAGTACAGCAGACGGTACGACAGGGTTCCAACCTCACCCTGCGCAGCGATTGCAGGAGAAGCCACCACATACAGCCCGCGCGTGGGGAAATTGATGCTTCATGCCCGGCCAACGGTGACGACACATCTTCAGCAAAATATCGTCCATCCAAGCTATGCCGTAGTCAAAGTGACCCGACTAGCCGCTGTCAAGATGTGGCGGTTATTGAGCCAGTTGGGCGGTCCCGTAGGAAGTTTATTTGTAGACAATTGACAAGCAGTTTGACTGATCGGCGGCCTTTTGGTGCTACCAAGCACATCGTCCTAGCATAGTATGCGGAGTCACCGTTCTAGAAGTCCGAGTAGAAGGTCTGCAGTTCTATATTTATGATCATGGCCACAGGTGCATGCTGGCCATCTTGGTGACTGTAGTGCGGACGTTCTGTTAGCAGAAGATGGCGGCGACAAGCTCCCGTTCTCGATGGAGACTCAACTATAGTTTGTCGATACATCACAGGGAGCAACTGTGTTGGCGCTTTTCTGTTAAGCGATCACTCGGTGTAAACTTCGAAGTCGAGTGGTGTTTCCACTGACAGTACCCAGCTGTCAACACCACAGAAGCGGGCAGCCTTTACCTGTGGGTGGAGATTGCGACGATCCTTTGATCAAGGTGGTTGACGCAGGCAAGTTGGCTGGCTGGCTGGCTGTCAGAAGCTGCCTTGGACAATCTCGATTTGCGCTGCAGCAGGGCAGATTGGCGATGCTACGCGGGGATTACTGCAAGTACCATACTGGGTGCCTCGGTCGATATGCACGTTCGCTGCGAGACCCTAACCCTGTTGCCATCTCGAGGCACCTACAGTGGTTGCTGTGGCCTGATGACGAGGAAAGCATGCCTAGAGCACTTGCCTAAGCTGCCAAGCTTACCTCGCTGCCCACTCCTTCCGCATCTCGTGGCCAAACCGGCCTTCACGACGCCAAAAGACGGATCAGCATGGTCATAAAGAAATCGCATTTTCCAAAAACCCATCAATCTCGATGTCGTGGCGTCGCGGCATCGCTCATGATGGCTTCGCATCTGCAAAAATGCGGTTTGCAGGTCAACTCGCACAGCTTCAACGATCGTTGGAAGGACGCATGGGCTGGCCCGATCGGAAAGCGCAAACGAATCAGAGAAGGCTGCCGAGTGGCATCATGGGATTTCCGTCCACAATCCCATGTTTCGGCTCACGGGCATTTTTCGCCACTGCTCGCTGCTCGCCACAACCACGCTTGCAAATCCTAATACCGTCATATCGCGCGCCAGACCGTTATGACATGTTTGGACTGCCTGCACGATCCATTTTGCTGCTCGGGCGTAGATAAACCAACGGGAAAAGAAAAAAGACTGAGGTCTTAGTACAGGCCAATACGTACGTCCGACCGCCCACTCGACTTTGCCTTGTACAAAACTTCCCGTCCACATTTTCAACGTCCCCAGTCTAGGCGACTGGGGTCTTCTTCCACAAACTCATCATAATACCGTAATTGCTGGCCACCGACTGTGCCTGAGTCCTGCTGGCTCTGCTGAGCGACACATCACAAGAGAATGGACCGCCTGCTCGCTGCCCCTGAGTCGCTCATACACTCCGTCCTTGTGGCCCTGTGCGACGACCACCGCATCCAGGCTCGCGCCCTCAAGTATCTCGCCGAGCTGCAAGACTTCGCCGCGACCATCAACGATGCCAAGGACGCCGACGACGATGCTGCCACCGCCACCGCTGCTGCCGTAGCTGTAGTCGAGCGACCAGGCAGCTCCAAGGCACGACCCTTAAAAAGGAAAGCAACTCCACAGCGCACCCAGCTGTGTATTCGCTGCAAACGAGCCTTTGACCCGGTTCACAACTCGCCGACGGCCTGTTCGTATCATGATGGTGACCTAGAGGTTGACGAGGGCAGTGATTTGTGGGCGGGGTGGCAAGAGGATGTGCACGGGCCACTGGCATCGGCTGAGAACCGAGAAGACTACCCGCAAGGGTTTGTGTGGTGTGAGTCGCAGAGAAGTACTCGTTTTGATCGTTTTCTGTCTGAAGTCCTGTGCTCTTCTTGGTAGAAGTCGGGCAAGCACCAACACGGACACAGATGGCAAATATTTTAGGGTGCAAGGGCTGATTTTCCCTGCCCAGCATGTTGCGACAAGACTGGCACATATCCAGGCTGCAGCAAGGGCTACCACCTAGCAATACGGCATAACAATTTCGACCGATTACGCATGGCCACGAGACAAGATTCAAGTCCAGATATCGAGCGAGTTTTCGAGGGTCGGCTGCTAAGAGCAAACGAGTTCATCAACGAGTCGCTCTTGACGGACGATGAGGAAGATGGTACGACCCCGACCCGAAGCAAGGACCTTTCGGAGCACGCTATCGACAGCAATGCTTCAGAAAAGACAGAAAGAGTCAGCGAAGCAGACGATATACAAGAAGCGCTGCCACCGCCGCTGCTGCCGGCCACTGAAGTTGCGCATGACGAATGAAAAGCATATTTGATAATTCTTACACAAGGTATGGCGCGTGGCTCACGGCTCACGGCATATTATGGGTTCGTTGCTCTGCACCTTCGACATTTCGATGTCTCAGGGACACGGGGAGAAGTATCTGTTTGAATCCGCGATCGGTATAAAATGAATGGCGCAAGCATGCGGTTCGTGACGTCCAACGCGTCACGACAAATAGCTGCAACTACAGTTTTACTGAACTGATGACCAACTATAGATCTGGACAAGCTCTCAGCATCTCGGTAAATTTCGAATTGGAAGTTGATACGACCGAGCTTCCAAGGATCGATACTATCAACACTTATTTCGATAATATCTTTTGCTTTTCAAGAGATGATGTCCATCCTTTACAATACATACAAGCCATAGAGTCTGTTTTCTCAACTTGCCGCCGAATTGCCCAGTTATCACCTCAACGTCGGGTTGCAGCCCCAAAAGTCATCTTGATACCCACCAAGCCTGCCTCGTATACGATATTCAAGCCTCTTGTGCCTTGTCTCACCGCTCGAAACCTAGCTAGACTTGTTCGAGGATTGCGCATTGTTCAGTACGTCTCGAATCCTTACAGCATACTTGACCAACACTTGCAACCTGCTTGTCATCGAGGCTGTCCCTACGGTGTTGCCCACTAAAATTGTGCGAAGGAATTCGCAACGGAACGACAGCTACTCTGGAGGAGGTGGCATCCACTGCACGGCCAGCCCCTGCGGACTTCGTAATTGTATTAGCCAAATTCGCGGCAAAAGATAGCCCGGGCCATCCGAGATCGAAAACCAGACTGGTTGGACTCGCCCCGATGCCTCTTCGCGGCAGCCACGGCTCACTTCTAGCTGATCGAGCCTTATTAGTGATGGATCGGGCTGCCTCGAGATCCAAGCTGTTGAGTCGTATATTCGAGAGTATCCGCACGTCCTGGTAACCAGACAACTCGCGAATGGCAAAATGGTAATCATTATCACTGCTATATTTGCAAGAAGAAACTCCAATGTTTAGCAAAGAGCGGTCATGTCCGCACGACAGAACGCCAAATTATGATCTTCTTTACTTAACCGAAGTGACGAGCAAGTCGACGTGGTCGGGGTCGAGATCCTCTCCGACTCCAGTAGCCGAGGCTTATCGCTTTTGCTTGTGGTACTTCTGGCAAGCGGCCTCTGTTCAATTTCTTTGGATTTAGGGGAGAGTCTGCTGAGGCCTACATCCAGGAGATAGCGCTGGTAAAGTCATATGCCTCCTGAATCTGTCTGAAGTAGATGAAGAAGACGACTACTTTTGGCTCGGCAATGTAGTTGACGTACATACTCACCATTGTTACATCTGTTGAGAGCCACCGACACCGAAGCTTGTCAGAAAATAATGTGCCTTCATTCATTTTTACGGACAAGGGCAAATGAGCAAGTAATTGTGACACCCAAATACTGGAAGGCCAAAACCCCTTGCACAGGAGGGGCAAGAGCCAGTGCTTTCTTCGAAGAAGTCAGCTCACTGTATAATCGATGCGGTTCCCACCAGGAACATGGAGCTGCGCGAGGTTATTCGGCGTCGCCCAAGGCATGCCATCTCGGAGACTATTGTACAGAAAGACGAGCTGCATGGGACAGTACGGGACAATGATGGTCAGCGCCATCAGGAAGAACTTGTGTCTAGTCCTTGCGCTGTGTGTCTGTCGGTCTGGGCAGTCGGTTCTATATAGCTGCGCTGTTTGAGAAATTGGGTTTACTTTTCGATAACGCCACCAAACCACGCCTTTCGATTGATCAAGGATAGTCCACTTGTTAGCAAAATTTCTCAAAATATCAGGAAAAACTCCATGCTTTCCGTACTCCATTTTAGGCAGTGTTTCCTGCGTTGTTGAGTTCTTCGCAATTGGTATCGCAACAGAGCTTATGATGATGGTAAGTTGGATCTTGTAGAGTAAAGAATGATGTAGTATCAAATTCGAAGAGATGCTGGGTAATGCTGCTTGGTGTTGATGGATCGACCAGATAATTCAACATTGATTCTAATCCAACAAATCTGAGGATCATATACCAGCAGGCCGTTTCCCCCTCACATTTTGTTGTGAAATCTTGAAACCAAGTTCAGGCCATCTTGTACAGTTATTCAGAATTTGCGAGCCGTCAATAGAAGCCATCGTGCCACTGGGTCCTGTTCATTTATTGTTGCCATTAAACTACGCCATCGAAGCGAAGAATCAATTGACGTTACGAGGAAACCGTACATATATCATATTGGATATTGGAGGGCTCCGTATCCTTCATATAGCCATTGACAGCCATAACATTCAATGCAGAAATTTCGTTATCTTATTGGGTTCCGGCTGCAGTGAATGAACGGAGTGGAGGCTCAATGTCATAATGGCCAAACAGCCAATACTCCATGCTCTCAACAGATCAACAACTCTCTCTCTCTCTCTCTCTCTCTGTGTGTGTGTGTGTGCTTCTTCTATTTCTTTCTCTCAAATACCCATAGTTTGACAAGTTACTGCTATATAAGACCACTCGAATCCGCATTCTTGACTTTACGTTCCGACCACAATCGTGCATTACATCATGATATCTGATGTTTCGAAGGCACGATTGACACAGCTCTGCTTCAACGCAAGTGTCCAAGTTTGAATAGAGCTTCATTCGGCTTGCCTACAGGCGATGGAACACATCCGAGGAATTTCTTGATCGTGCGGAGTTGCATATCTTTTCAAGGTTGTAATCAATGGCATGACGGTTGTAGTCTGTGGTAGTTCTCTGGGATGCAGAGTGAGTATTCTCGTATTCCTTCTGGTAGTTGTCAAGGACTCATGCCTTCACAGAAACTAAAACGTTTGAAGTTGCTTTTCCTGGTGAGGTCACGGGATACGTGGCACAGTAGTTGCATGTCACGTATGTCCTATGCAGTATATAACTCGAAGGGTTTTAATATTGGAAGGAACAAGCAAATAAATGTCTGAGAAAGATGCCAAGACGTCATCCCTGCAAAGCCCAGATAACGGGTCTTAAGCTTGTAAGCGGGGCTTCTTCATGCACTTACAAGGTTCAACAGCTTCCCTTGCAGACCCATAGAAGAATTGCAACTGGCGCCACCGACACGAGTTTGACCTTGCAATTTCCACCTGCATTGCCAGCAAGAGATAATACACACCACTTCACCACGCTCCCACCAGCGCCACTCCTTTCTCAGCCAGTCCCTCAAACGACCCAGAATCGGCCTCTCAGACTACCCACGTAACTCACCATGTCGTCCTTCCTCGCCCGCCGCGCCGTTGCTGCCCCGCGCATTGCGCGTACCTTCAGCACCACGCCTGCTCGTTCCCACGCCAAGATCACGATTGTAGGCAACCTGGCTGCTCCTCCGGAGCTGCAAGCGACGTCGACCGGTCGAGAGATGCTCAAGTACGCCGTCGCGTCTACCAAGGGCCTCGGCGATAACGCCAAGACATCCTGGTTCCGCATCACAGCCTTTGAGAACGAGGGCCCCCGCCGCGACTACTTCCAGTCATTGCCCAAGGGGTGCGTTATGTTCATACCTGTCTAGCGGGAAAGAGGTTCTGCTTTTGGAAGAATACACGGCTGACCTGATATATCATTATAGAACTCTTGTTCTGGTTGAAGCCGAGGCAAGCACAAGCACTTACGAGGATAATGAGGGCAAGTCCCGCACAGGCTTCAACTTTACCCAGCGTAAGTTCTCCGCCAATTGGAATGTGCTGTGCGCTGCTGCGCTCGTAGCTTCTCATTGCTGACAACTTTTCGCTATACTCAGGCCACTTGGAGGTTCTACGCAGACCCAATTCCTCCCGGGAGGACAGCTCTTCGAATTAGATGCTTAGCACACCACGGAAACGACGCACGGCATCGCGTAGCTACTACATCCGCGGCACTTCGCGTTGCATATTGATTACTCCGCGACGAATAAAGCGCGTTTTGCTCAATTCAGGTTGCAAAAGGCTCGATGATTATGAGTGAATATGATAGGGAAAGTTTCATTTCGAGTTATACCGCGGTTGCGGCCGTCTGTAGGGTGTTCTAGAATGATTGATTTTGTACAATTCTCAACTCTTGTGTCACCCGACAATTTTCTCGTGCGCGCCTGTGGTGGTAGGTGGAGACTGAGAGTAGATGACCTCCCAATATGCTTCGCTGCTATCTGCCCGAAGGCAAATCCATATTTTGGGTTGTCACTGCTTAGAATCTGATCTTGTCATGCGTACATTTTCACCGTTGGTACATATCGGTACCGTTGTCGCTTGGGAACACTTGTCGGCCTTTCATATTGCAGAAGTGAGATCTTGATTCAAGCAAGCTTGGAATTGGGCCACAATTGCCGGTTAGACCAAATGTTTCTTTCCAACTCTTTGTGCCATCAAACCAGGTTGCAAGAATCCATACACCCAAATCCAGCTGCAACACCTCCTTCTTCGCTTTGATCACCCTTTGTCCGCAGCAGATAACCAGCTTCCTCATTGTGCAAGATCTTGCCAGTCCGCTGATTCCACACACAGCTGCCATAGACCCCCAATTCGCAGATGACACCACCCTGCTCCAGCTGCCCGTTGCGTAGAATGATGTTGTTTACAGGCGGTGGCGTAATGAGCTCCATGAGGATGTAGGACTTCCAATGCGCCTCAGGAAGTTCCTTCAAAAATGGCGGTATCGCCGCCTTGTAGCAATTGTTACCGCCACCTTCACGCTGTGGCTTTAGCACGTAACGTTGGCATGATTCTGAGTCGAGCGCCAGCTTTCGCGCCGCCTGGCCACCTTCGGAGTCGTCCATCGGGAATATGTTAGTGAAGGTCGCCCACAAGTCCTTCCATGCCTGTGAGTCCTCTGGAATAAAGCGACTCAGCTCCGAAGGCGCAGAGGGGTCGAGCTTGGGCATGGCGAGGATTTGCTGGACTTTCTTGGCGCCAGCCAGCTGTGTAAGTACACTGGGGCACTTGATGGCTGCTGAGCGCTCGAGATGGTATCTGGCGTCCCAGGCGTTGGTATCGGGATAGTCGCCAGGTCCGTAGCCGCAGCGCATATAGATGACTGCCACTTCGAACTTCTTATCTGGGTTGCTAGGCAGGCTGTAGATCAATTGGCGTTGGGGAGTATTTGCGACGCGTGTGCGCTGCAGGGTTTCGCTAAATGGCAGGCGGAAGACGGGAATGCGCGACGTGGTGGACGATTTGCCGAGGGCGTACTCGACATGGCGCTGGTCAAAGACGTTGCGTTCACCGTCTTGCACGAGGAAGATGACACAGGTCTCGAGGTCGAGTTCTGATTTTGGGTAGGCCTTGAATGCGGCCTCCATACCAGCTGCCAGGCCTTGAACGCTGTCGTTTGCTGGGAGGTTTTGCTTGGTGTGCACGCCAGCCTCTTTGAAGTAGGGGTATTCGGTGTCGGCGAGGAATCTGGAGTGATTGTTCAGCAACACTGCGATGCGCGGTGCGTTCCATTATTAAGAAACACCAAGGAAAGCTTACTTGTGCAAACGGCATGTCTGGGTCGAGAGACCGCCAAAAGACGAAGCAATCGTGTTGAATTCGACTTGCTTGACTTGAAGTCCCGCTGCCGCATCTGAGGGGTCTTCATGGACCATGTAATCGGACCGAAAAAGTCCAAAGGATAGATCCTGTACATTCTTAGATCAGGCGATACCTTTCGTCGGGCCAAGATCGAACGCACCTGGACATAGCCCTCCTCCTTGACCCGGCAGTGGACCTTCCACAAGTTGGCAATAAACTCATCTCCATCTCCGACTCTGTTTACCATGTAAGAGACTGGCTGGCTTGCGTGACAGACTCTCGGAACATGGCTCTTGTCAGACTTACTCCTGGACAATAAAGCTCAGGAACTGCTCATCCTGGCTGACTTTGGCGTAGAGCTCGTTGTAGGCTCTTTGCACGCCCTTAGCCTGGTCGAAGCAGACTTGCGGAAACGGACTGGGAAACAGAGTGACCGGCACGCTGGTGGCGAGAACGCCGCTGGGGTCCGCGCCAACAGCGACGAGCGTGGGTGGTGGACGGACTGTGAGGCCGTTGGCGACGGTCCAGTCCTTGATGACTTCAACGAGCCTTTGCTTCTCGCCTTCATCCACTGCTGGCGGATACGCGTCCGAAGTAAGACTGTGAGCGACCATCTTCAGCGTGGAAGGAATGCTGTTTCAAGGCAAGAGTGTTAGTGGGACTGTGGACATTGGTGGTGATGAGCGCCAGATGATGGCTCGTCCATGCCATTGCGAGCCAAAGCTCCATTTAACTCATGCAGAAACTTACCACAAGCAGAGTGAATGTACAAAAGAGAAGGATGCGAAAATGGGGAAAGAGATGAATGAGTTCTGCAATTCTGCGCCACTGCCAACATTCACAATCGAGGATAAGAGGCCAGGTTATCTGCGGCATCCGAGCATTATTAATCGTCGACAGCAATATCCATCCCGAGTACGGAGCCCACGATGCAATGCCAGGCTAACAGGACGTGCCGCTACAACAGAAACGCTAGTTGACAACTTGGAGACCCTAGACCCTTCGCCTCGTTAGTGCTCGCAACCCAGTACAGTGGTATACTTAGGCGAGCAAACAATTTGAACTGTCATCTCCGAGTCGTTGTAGATCCGCAGCTTCACCACATTGATATTCTGGTCCTCCAATTGTTCATCTATGCAAAATCTACTAAATATCAGCTAGGTAGTATCTGTCAAAACGAAGAACATCGAAACCAAATCTGAGAGTGAAGAGCTGACAGGCACCGAGATAGGTACCTAGATACCTAGTACCCTGACATGTACTAAATGTCCTGCCTCAACAGCATGATTACATGGCCCCTGCTCACCGATACGTGACTGGACGGGCAAGTCTGGCCCCACTTTGTCGTCGTCCCTGTTGGTCTGCGCAGTGTAACGCGCGCCTACGAACTTACACACGCGTTTGACCGAACCCTGGCTCTTCAACCTTGTATTTTGTACATATCTTGAATTCACAATTGCTGGAGCAACCTCTTGCCTTTCCTCCAAGCACACCTCTTTACTGGCAAACGTCGGGTTTTCTCATCGTTAAATTTCAATCTCACCTCGAAACTCTCATCTCCTTCCTCCACCTCCCGTCTTGTCATCAAGTTCTCGTGTGGAAATTACCGGTACTCTTTTCAACCCGTTTGCTCACTCGCCCTCAGTCATTACCGTGCCCACATCGACAGGCTGCGAGTTTCACTACAAGTATCAATCTGCCAGTCCTCGTCTTGCGTCTGGCCAATGTGCGCTTACCTCTGCTTTCCTGGAGGGTATCATCACAATTTGAAACGGCTCTGAATCCCATGAAGAAAATCGGCCATTCTTCCAGGTAAGTTCAAACCGCCCCATATCGCACTATGCACACTGAGACTGACTGTGGGCCACTCAGCTTTCTTTCTCTCGCACCTTGTGGCATCCTTTGCTAGGTGCGATACCATCTTCACAAGACATCGTTGCCACTCAAGCGACATTCTGCAACTACCAGTCGAGTAGGTACGCATTCACACTTTACCGTCAGAAGTCAGGCAGGCAGGCAGTTAGCGCTACCCTTCCTCTTGCTCAACCTGCTCTGTTCTCTACCCTACGTCTGTTCAGAACCATCTTTCGACTCCCAAAAGTGGGTTTCAAATCGCACCCTATTCTGCACTTTACGGCCCCCTGCAACGGTCCTCTTGGAGCAAGTACGGAAAGAACACACTGTGGTCGTCTCCATCTTGTCAGCACATCAGGATCTCACTGTGAGATCTGCCAAGGGAGTCTACCACGTCTCGCATGCCGCACAATGAATGCATGCCCTCGTGCGAAAACAAGTCAGCCGCTCGCCTTGAAACTCTTCACTGACCAAAAAAACACCAAAAACCATAGACATTTGGCCGTGCAGGTTGCCCCGTCGCAAACATGGGCGACACAAGCCATGACGATCCCTTCACTTGGGATGTTGACCGCGTCATTCAAGAACTTTGCACCGCAAATCGGACGTGGAAACCTACTGCTCGCGCTTCATTTCCAGAGCCGGTACAGTTAGCAGCTAAGCTACGCGAGTGTGAATACGATGGCGAGGTTCTGCTCGTCGCTCTGGATAATCAAGCCGATCTTTGGGCGGATCTGAACGTTCACCAAACCAAGTTGAAGATGACTATTCGAACGGCCATTCAGCAATTCCGCAACAAGAGCGCGTTGTACCGCGCATACAAAAAGTCCATGTCCGACGATAGTGATGAACACATGATCGGTAGTGACAAGCGACCCGATTCGCCTGAGTCTCCAGCTAATGGTTACCTTCTCCATTCACCTTCCCAAGCTCAAGCGGTCCAACGCCCAAAGAAGCGCCGCCTTTTCACTACCGACCTCGTCAATGTCAGTCAGCCTCAGCGTGATGCTCGCTTCAGCGCGGCTACCATTCTGACCGAGGCCGATGCCATTATGCCTCTGCACATGGCCAAGACGCGTTCTATACCTCGAAATGCAGCATTTCAGGCCTCGAAAACCCCAGATCTAGAACGATTCCATGAAAGTTTGTTCAGTGAGCCAGGAGCGTACTGGGGTAATGGTCACCTCTCCAGGAAAGATGTTTGGGACAGAGACGCCTCAGTCAATGCTTCAATTAATGACTCGGTCGATGACGAGGCAGAGTTTGGCTGGGGCCGACCAAAGCCCTTCGGACGAGCAAGGAAGCGATTGGTCAGCGGACAGATCAAGCGGTACCTTGGACATCGATCTGTCACTGCTGACAGCGACGACTCGATTCTGCCCATGTTCGGCGACTCTGACGACGAAGAGAACGCAGCCGAGTGGGAAGCGATCGACCGCGAGATTGCCGAGGAAGATGAAGACATCCTTCGAGAGCAACAGCTAGAGGCCAATTCAGGGAGACTCTCTCCTGCTCAAGTAGAGGAGATTCTCCATCAGCAAGTAGAGAATTTCACTGCTCGTTGGCAGGAAGTGAAGCTTCCATCTCAACAGCGTGGTGCATTCTCGATGTGGACGAGAGCTCATCAACGATCGGGTGAATGGAAGCGTCAGATCTACCAATTGACCGGTGAAATGCAGAAATTGAACGGACGCCTCACTCAGCTTATCGACACATTCAAGGACACGACCTACTCTAGCGCCGCTGAGCTCTTGCAAATGAGTGCTACTTTGGAGCCTACCGTCTATGAAATTGAATTGCGAAAGTGGAAGATCAACATTCTCTGGTCACAACATCCTCCCCCACAGGTCTTCATTCCCAAAACGCCGAGATCTAAACCAAAGACGAAATCTGTGTCCAATGCTTATGTTGATGGTGTTGTCGGTCACGACATTTGGAGTGAGGACGACTCAGACAGCTTCATCGTGGATGAGGATGACGTTGATTTTTATAATGACCAGCATCAGGACCCAGCCGCACTGTACGACGATGGTCTAAATAATGCAATGGACATTGACGAGCCCGTGGCATTCAATACGACGGATGCCGGCGAGTCAGACATTTACAGCGGACCAATGTTTGATCTCACCGGGGTTGCCTCGTCTGGTACTCCCGTTAAACTGCCTGCTGAACGAAAGGCGGAGAATGACGAGGAATCAAAGATACAAAAGCTTCCGCTCAGTGAGATCGAGGCTATTGCCTCTATGGGCACTCAGTACTGGGAATCGATCATGGACTATGAGCGTTTGATCATCACCCTGGTTTTCAACTGGCCGTCGCAACGCAGAGAAGAGTTTTTTGGTCCGATTCAAGCTTCAGAAAATGACGATGAACTTTGGGATTCCTGGATGGTACAGGCACTCCAGGAGATACGTGAGACGAAGCCAGGCCATGTGTTCAAGTTTAAGAGAAAGCCTATGCTTTGCTTGGCTTGGCTGTTTGCAATCTACACCGGATTTGCCGGTGCAGTGACGAATCCCCTGTACAAGCCTCGTGGTCAGCAGTCTGCCATGCAGCTGGACGTGGAATATATAGAGCAGATGAGAGGCGAGTTCTCTCGCTTCTATGGCTTTGTCAAATCAGTCGGCTCCTCTTACCATGCTGTCCTCCTTAACGGTGACAAAGCTTCTGCTTCAGAGGACCCATCTACGTCGGAGGATGTCGGCGACATGGATGTGTCTACTATGACCCATCATCAGCAGAAGAAGTGGGAACAACGAAAGAAAGAGGCCACAGTTCGGAGACTACAACTTGAAGTGAAGAAAAACACTCAGGCGATGGAGGCTCGCAGACTAAAGCTGCGTCAAGAACTCGAAGATTCAGCAGAGCTTTCCAAGGAGAAGAGTCGGCTTATCATCAACGAAACCAAGGAGACTGGCAAAGGTCTTATCTTTGTCCATGATCATATTGCCCCCAGGATCAAGGACCACCAGGTCGATGGCGTCCGCTTTATGTGGAGCATCATCACCAACAAGACCAAAAATGCAAGTGGCTGTCTGCTCGCACACACTATGGGCCTCGGTAAAACTATGCAAGCCATCACTTTGATGGCTGCTATTGCGCAGGCTTCTAAGTCAAATGATGCAGCAATTTCCTCACAGATCCCCGAGCACCTGAAAGTGCCCAATTACCTGGTTGTTTGCCCAGCATCTTTGATATGCAATTGGCGGGAAGAGCTCCAGGAATGGGCACCAAACAAGATTATTGGACCCTCCTTTGTTATTGAGGCAGCCGATGCACTGGAAACACGAATGGCCACTGCAGAGGCTTGGGCTATTGAGGGGGGTGTCCTTCTAGTGGGCTACTCTTTGATACGTCAAAATGAGCAAGCACACATCACGAAGCTGCTCCAAGACAAGGCATCTCTTATCATTGCCGATGAAGCTCATTATTTCAAGAACCCGGATTCTCTCACTGCCAAGGCAATGAACAGTTTCAAGACAAACAGCCGTGTTGCGCTTACTGGATCCCCTCTTGCCAACAATGTATTGGAATACTTTGCAATGCTCAACTGGGTTGCACCCGGCTTCCTCGGCGATCGGCAGATATTTGAGAAAAATTATGGTAATACTATCTCTGATGGCCTCAAGTCGGCGGATAGCGACTACCAGATGCAAGCCAAAGTCTGTCTTGAAGCACTCAAGATTCTGACTGCCCCGAAAGTCCAGAGAAAGACGATGAAGATGATGGAGGATACCTTAATGCCACCCAAGAAAGAGTTTGTCATCCACCTGAAGCTTTCGGCATTCCAACAGAAAATTTACAAGACATCGATGGAACTCAAGCGGGGCTACTTGGAGGTAAAGGCTGTGAATAACAAAGGCTTTCATGCAAACATAACCAACCTGTGGGCTATGACAGCGACCGTGCGTCTTCTACTTACACATCCTGCTATTTACAGGGCAGATAACGACAAAAAGCTCGCCAGAGCCTCGATTCCACTCGAGCCTCTATATCAAAGAGATTTTGCTCAAATCGATGACCCACTGGAGCTCAAGTACTCCCCCAAGATGCTTGTTGTGGACAAGATTATAGAGGAGAGCTTCGCGTGCAATGACAAGGTACTGATCTTTTCACAAAGCCTCGAAGCTCTGAATTTCATTCAAGAGCATATATGCAAGGCAAAGAAACGTCCGTACAGACGAATTGATGGCGCTGTTAACACCAATGCCAGACAGAAGGTGGTCAACGAGTTCAATGAGGGCAGACGTGCCGAGGTTTTCCTTATTTCAACTACCGCTGGGGGTGTTGGTCTGAATATGCATGGTGCCAACCGTGTCATCGTCTTTGACTTCAACTACAATCCGGTCAACGAGCAACAATGTATTGGTCGAGCCTGGCGTCTAGGACAGGTCAAGCCAGTTTTCGTGTACTGGCTGATATACTCTGGCACCTATGAGCACACGATCTACAACATGCAGACCTTCAAGAGACAGTTGGCAGCTCGTGTAGTGGATGATCAACACCCACTGATACAGCCACACCTGGACTATCGGCTCTGGTTTAAGGACTATGTTGTGCCGGAAATGAAGGACACATCTGCGGTCCGTGGTGAGGATTCGGTCTTGGACGCGATCCTGGACTCTGACTGTGCTCTGACCATACCGTCCATTAACCACGACAATTGCGAGGAGGAGGAGGAAGCGGACAAGGTCCTTCCCGCTCAAGCACAAGCACAAGCTGAAAATATGGTGGCTCGACACCTCGATTATTCGAACAAAGGCACGGCTATGCTTGAACTTGGGCTTGGGCCTGCCGAACAGCCCTCCATCCAGGTGAGTATTTTCCCCTATTTGGTTTCTTATAACATAGACCCCTCCAGTCTTTTCTATCACACTCTTCTACTTTATTAGTCGTCGGTCAAGCAAGAAGCCAACTGTCAACATGCAGGCAAACCAGCCCGAAGATGCGGCCCAGGCACACGAGGTCGAGTACCCGGCAGCCAATCCATTAGACAGTCACCCAGAAGTGGCCATGTTTCCGCATGTGGCAAGTCTGCCGCATCGCCAGAATCGCCATCCTCAGCCATCTAGCACCGAGGTCACATACCAAGCTCAGAAGCAATACGATATGCCAGTAGTGACTGACACCGCTCAGGTCCCGCACGGCTTGCTGCAGGGTTCAGACCAAGCTCCGCATGCTTCTCAGCAGTTGAGCATCTGGCAAGTCCAACAACAACTGCAACATACGCAACCGACACCTAAGCAAGCGCCAGTGGTTTACCCATATCATGCAGTAGTGCAACGTCCGAATGCAGCGTCCATGCCATGCAACATACAGCAGCGGCCGACGCCGGATCAAATTCCGGGCGATCAAGCGAGTTTTACATTGCACCAAGTCCTGGAGTCAATGGCATCTGGTGCTCTCACACAGCCGGGCACAAGCAATAAACAGACTATGATTGATAGTGCCGTACGGGAGCCTCAGCTGTCTGAGCCGCTGCAAGCACCCAGGCCCATGACGATCAGAAATGCAGAGCAGCGATTTGCAGGCTCGAGCCAGCCCTATGAACGCCAGGTTCGCGAGCAGATGATGGACGAGTTTCAGCGCAGCATTCCTCTCCCCGAGTATGACACGCTTATGAAAGTTCTGGCTGCGCTGGAACCACATATGGTTAAGATGGGTGGAATAGAGAAGTCCCATATGTGGACTCGGGTGCGAGACCTTGTTCATTCCAACCATGCGACTATTCAAGCCATGCAACAAATCACTCCTGAGCATTTGCTCAGACTTTTGAGCAAGACTAAGAAAGACGTGCTGGAACTTGTCGTGCTTCAGGTTGCAGCCAGTCTGGCTCAACATCGAAAGTCCAGTATGCAGGACCCGGATGTAGGCACCTTCTCTGTATAATGGTTATCAATACCTTTGCGACCCCATTCTTTCAGTCATCTCAACATGTCCAGCAAAGTCGGCAAAAGGCTAGGACTATTACTTTGATTTAGAACGTGCAGCTGACGTAATGACCACACACCAGCATGCGGGACAGTTCTTGCAGCGACTCAAGAAAGAAAGCAAGGACAGTGTTTCAAATGAGCGCATCTCGGCGGATGCAGCGGCGATTCACGATATTATTCGAAAGCGACGCAGCAGATCGAGCAAGGCAAGCAGTACACCACAGCAGCCACCGACAGCTTCAAACAAACCAGGCAGCTCAGCCACTGCACCCTGGGTTATTGAAGACTAGAGAATGGTGATAGTGTCTTTGTTTTTTCTTTTTTCTTTCTTCTCTCTCTTCCCCCCATGCCTCTTAGATCTCCTCTTAAACCTCTTCTCACTTGCGCCAGGTGCTTCCTATCTTGTGGACTTATTCAAGTTTTCACCAAATGATACTCCTGAGCATTAGGTTCATTGCATTTGATCAAGGTTCAAGGCGTTTGTTCTGGAATAGGGTCTGATTTTTCCTTTTTTTCCTTTGTCATAGCGGCGTTTACGCATAAACGGAGGTCATTGGCCGACTCAGGATGTGGCGTTCGTTCATTATTTCTTTGGGAGGACAAGCAAGAGTGGCGGCAGACAGCTCGCAATCAGGCAGAAGCTTGGAGCTCAGGGAGCTGAGATCTCGTCCATTTTCTAGTAGAGCAGATCTGACTGCCGTAGAATAAATTTGGTTTCGAGTTAAAAAAAAACAACGTAAAAAAAACAACAACAGAGTAGGTCTCTCTGTCTCCTTAGAGAGTGGCGCTTTTGCCTCGCAAGGATGGAAAGGGTGCAGGACCCTTGAGTTCTGCTTACCTAAGCGTGCTTACAAAGTATTTGTTTGAACAGACAGCAAAGATCATCTAGCCTGGAAAGATACTTGAGGTGCGCACGTACTCATCGTGATATTAACTACGCACCTAGATAGTTGGTGAAACGGCTTGATTGACTCACCATTACGAGAAACAGACAAAACGGGACGATATCGACGGAGTCGCAATTCCACTTGCAAACCCCGAACATTGAACAAAGGTCATCCCAAAGTCTCCGGCGTCGGGATCGGGAGCGGAGCATCATGTGAATGAGAGCCAATCAGAAGCAAGGTAATTACGACTGCGGGCAAAACAGGTAAGCAGGAGCGTTTCCCCAGAATCCAGAAGACGCGGAAGGTCGCGGCTGCCAGGGCAGTAAGCAGGGGCTTGAGTGGTTTTAGCTTTGGCACTCTTGCCTGCGGCTTCCCTTTGACTGGTCGAGTTGGGCGGTGCTGCATGTTTGAGTGCTGTTGCATGCAGCAGCAGCAGGCCCAAGATGGATTTCAATTGAAGGCCAAAGCAAGTTACTAAGTACTTCACCTTTTTCCGTTTATCCTTCAAGTGAATCAAGATGTCGATGGAGATGCAGATGGCATATTTGTCGGTGTATCGGTTACGTAAAAGAGTCGGCGCCTGGCCAGCGGGAGGGTACCATTAAATGGGGGGCTTCTTGTGAAAACTGTAGAATGTACTCAGTAACGCTGCGTGAGCGCTGAAGACGTCAGTTGCAGAGTACCTGCACCCAGAGCCTGGGGACCTGGGGCCCGACTCACCACACCCAGCAGGTCTCGGCTCGGAAGTATGAGGGGGCGCGGGCAGGAGCCAGCAGCCCTGCAGCCGGCGGTCAGGCCAGACGCCACCAGCACTCGCTGGCTGCGAAACCGACCATCCGCCTGGCACCTCGCCTTTTTTCCGGCATTGCCGACTATTTACTTGAAGCGATTTTCATCGTTTCTCCTGCGCCTCGTCCTCCTCTCCTCCTCCTCTCCTACCATCGCACTGTTTTCTCTTTGCCTTTCTTTCTTTCTCTCTCCATACTGCGCACCCGCCTCGCCCAGCCTAGCTTATTGTTACTACGCCAATCGCCCACCATGGACGCTGTTCTGCGGCAGTCCAAGGCCATGTGCCCTTTTCTTAAGAAAACGTCGCCGGCCACGTTGCGAGCTCTGTCGACATCGACGCGCCCGGTCCGGCCCCAGGTTGCGTCCTCGCCCTGCGGCGGCACCATGTCCAAGCTGCAGCTGCTCGCCCACCGCTGCCCTGTTATGGGCAAGGCCATGGCCGTCCAGTCCACCAAGTTCGGCCCCATGGGGACTGGCATTGCGGGCCTGTCGTCGCACTCGGTCGCTGGGCACCACGGCACCAAGCTCAACAAGACCCGCAACATTCACTCGAGCCGCAGCCAGGAAGCCCGCGCCGTTGAGGCACCTCTGTTCACCCACGACAAGCGTATGTGTTGCTCTTGTGCTCTTCTCTTGCTGTTTCAATTTGATATTCACCGTCATGGGTGCATCGACAATCGCGAGTCCACGCATCACAGCTGACATTGCCTCTCTGCAGCACAAGCCCCTCCTGCCATCCCACGCCAGACTGTACCTGCCGCTGGCCGTTCCGCCGATGCGAGCGCCAATGGAAAATTCGACTACGAAGCCTACTACAACGCCGAGCTGGACAAGAAGCACAAGGATCGTTCCTACCGGTACTTCAACAACATCAATCGCCTGGCCAAGGAGTTTCCTCGGGCCCATATGGCCAACCGCGAAGAGCGCGTTACTGTCTGGTGCGCCAACGACTACCTCGGCATGGGACGCAACCCCCACGTCTTGCGATCCATGCATGAAACCCTCGACGAGTACGGTGCCGGCGCCGGTGGCACGCGCAATATCTCGGGCCACAACAGACACGCTGTCGAACTCGAGGCCAGCATCTCACGGCTACACGCCAAGGAAGCTGCTCTCGTCTTTTCCAGTTGCTATGTTGCTAACGATGCCACACTCGCCACTCTGGGCAGCAAGATGCCGGATTGTGTGATCCTGTCGGATAGCTTGAACCACGCCTCCATGATCCAAGGTATTCGCCACTCGGGAACCAAGAAAATTGTATTCAAGCACAATGATGTAGAAGATCTCGAAGCAAAGCTCGCCTCTTTGCCTCTTCACGTGCCCAAGATCATTGCCTTTGAGTCCGTCTACAGCATGTGCGGCTCCATTGGCCCAATTGAGAAGATTTGCGACTTGGCCGACAAGTACGGCGCCATCACCTTTCTCGATGAAGTTCACGCTGTAGGCATGTACGGGCCACACGGCGCAGGTGTCGCTGAGCATCTTGACTTTGAGGCCCATAAACAGGGCCGGCCTCAGGGCACCATCATGGACCGCATCGACATCATCACCGGCACTCTTGGCAAGGCCTACGGTTGCGTGGGTGGATACATTGCTGGCAGCACCAAGTTGGTGGACATGATTCGCTCTCTTGCCCCTGGTTTCATCTTCACCACGTCTCTGCCCCCCGCTACCATGGCCGGAGCCCGGACTGCCATTGAGTATCAAATGGATTATCACGGTGACCGCAAACTACAGCAACTTCACACTCGTGCTGTCAAGGGCGCTCTCGAGGACCGAGACATCCCCGTCATTCCGAACCCAAGTCACATCATTCCCATCCTCGTTGGCAACGCCGAGCTCGCCAAGCAAGCCTCAGACATGCTGCTGCAAAAGTACCAAATCTACGTGCAGAGCATCAATTACCCCACTGTCCCTGTTGGCCAGGAGCGTCTGCGCATCACACCCACCCCCGGTCACACCAAGGAACTTCGCGATGATCTTGTCAATGCTGTCAATTCCATATGGACCGAGCTGGGCCTGAAGCGCACCTCAGAGTGGGCCGCTGAGGGCGGGTTCATTGGAGTTGGTGACTCTCAGGCTACTATTGAGGCTCCTCTCTGGACAGACGCTCAACTCGGCATCGAGGAAGGCGTCAAAGAGATCGAAGCGCAGCATGCTCAGAATGGTGTGCAGATGCAAAGCGGTGGAGTTCTGGAGACGCTGCTCGAGCGTGAACTCGTTGCCAACCGCCCTGTGACGGTTGCTTAAATTGTCTCTGCATCACCTAAAGCTCTCGTCTGCTACCATGACTGTAGGAAGAGCTGACAGAACCCGGACTCACACTCCTTCGAGAGGGTAGCAACAGAGTGTCGAACAGTCTCGTGAATGAGACTGAGAAGCAAATCATTTGGGAATTCGGAGCCAGCTACACTCCTTTCATCTCTAGAAAGCCGGAAAACTCCTGTTATTTTTTTGGGGGGGGGAAGTATCGCCCCTTTGGCATGCTTGGATGTTGTCAAACGTCTCTGCACACTCGAGCTTTGCGCAAAATGCGTTGTGGGAGTGACAGTGTTTGTATACGCGTTTGCGAGCAATTGTGTGAACTTCTTTGCAAGCGTTTGTGCGATGCGATGCGATCACATGCACACGGCCACATTGAAATACCTAAGTTGATGGACAAGTGGCCATCGATTTTCCTGGCATAGCTCCTGTGTAGAGATTACAAATATGCCACAGAAACTTGACCGATACTCGGTCCCTGTCGCTTCGTTTTCATACCATGCTGTGACATTGCTTGAGTGATGCTCACAGAGTCAAACGAGAGGAAGATGAGACTTAGTATACAGCAAATAGCTGCATTTGCATTGAACGGACGCAAGAGCTGTGCCGCTGTGAAACTTGGGCAAGTGCCACATTTGACGTTTGATACATGGTGCCCCACTGCCACTGCTTGTCCAAGATCTACGAGTCTGTGTCCAGGAAAGTGATTGCTCAATCAAGACTCTATCGTCATCTTTCAACGATTCTAACTCGAGCTACTTTGGTATCCAAGTTTATGAGAACAAGGACCCCAGCGAACTCTTCAATTTCACAAGCTCGAAGTTCTTGCTCGGCTTTATACCATCTCGTATTTCACAAGAACGACGACATAGATCAGACATGTTCTAGCCAAAAACTAAAAACTCATGCGCTGACTGCTCTGGGGGGCGCCGTCGGAACAGGCACACGGCGATGCAGACGCGACATGATCTCTACATAGTCTGGCTCATTGTCCTCCGTGACAATGCCATGCCTGATGAAGAAATCAAGCAAAACAAGCGCAGTGTTGGCCTTGAACTCGCCTTTGACCATGGCTTGCTTGACAGTGTCCAAATCCCATAGGTAGAACTGCTCGACCTCGTCGTCTCTGGGCTTGGGCACCATAGTCTCGGCCAGCTCGGCTGGCACCTCGAGATCGTAGACGTAGATGACATCTGGGCAGCATAGACCCGTGTCGTAGCCGCCGACGGCTGCCTGCTGGTCTGTACCGCCGCCACTGCCCGTCTGCGTGATATATGTAATTGTGCCAACAGCCTTGGCATGCTTGCTCACAAAGTCCTCTGGCAAGGATGCCTCCTCGTCAGATTCATGGACAATGCACTCGAGCGGCGTTTCCTCAGCCTTGGTACCCCCCGCGACAGTGTTATCCAGCATACCCGGGTAGGTGGCCAGATGGCGACTCCGGCGCGGAATCCAAAACCTGTACTCGCCCGTTTCAGCAGACTTGACAAACACGGTCATGTGCGCGCCCCGGTTCGCAATCCCAAACAGCGGCGCCGCCGACCGCCGCATCTGCACAAGCCCGCCTTTGCCCTGGTAGTCCCGCGCACCCATGACGCGAAAGTCCTCGCCGGCAGCCTTGCGACCGAGCGTCTTAGCAAAGACACCTTGCTCCTGCGCGAGGCGCACCTGCTGGGCGAGCGAGGAGGTGCATGCCGCGGACGTCGACGTGCCGTTGGACGTGTCGAGCAGGCGCACCGTGCGTGGGACTTGCCCAGGCGGGCTGACGGCGAAGTCGGTGGTCCAGGGCATTTCCTGCACGACGCGGGAGGTGATATAGCCGTGAGTGCGCGAGTCATCGGGGAGGAGAAAGGCATAGTATTCCTCTCTCGGCGTTACGCTCGTAGCGAGGGCGTCAAAGTGGACGTATGGAAAGCTAAGATGAAGAGGTTAGCAAGTGTGTGATAGATGGGAAAAGCTTGGAATCAGATAAGGCATCGTTATGAAGAATTGTGTAGAAACAAAGAGACCGTTGTGTCTAACCTGTCACATTCTTCCACCAGCTCGAGATAGCTCTTTCGTGTCTGGGACGCTGTCATCTTCGCAGCAATTTGTGACCTGAGAAGGCAAGGTGAGATGGAGAGGAAAAGGAACAACCAAGAAACGGCTGTATGTTGAAAAAGACACAGGCGTCCGGAGGATAGTTGAAAATAGTCAATTTAGCCAAGACACTGTTGTGCGAAAGAACAGAGAATAGCGGAAAGCACTCATTATCGTTCCTGCCCTCGAACTGTTGTGGATGACCTGGGTGTTTGAGATATACGGAAGGAGCAAAGAGCAAGCAGCTTCTATTTGCGGGAGGGTTAGGGGTAGGTGCGTTCGCCAATAATATCACATCTATAAGTACTTCTCTTTTGTTTTGTCTCTTATTTGCGTGTCGACTAAACATATAAAAAATTTGTCTCACTTGGGGACTGAGCAGGTTTCTAATATCTCTCTAAGAGATAGTTACTAGCTGTATCCCAGCAACAATCTCGTGGACTGTGACGCCGTGAACGATGCCCTCTAATATGTTTAAGCAACTCCAAACAATAACATGCAGCAAGATACCTGGGTATGTTGATGATATTGTCAGCACCAGATATTCGCTTGTCTATACACGCGATAGCCATGTCTTCGTGCTGATACGATCTTAAGATCCATTCACAAACGTCTGGCATCTCTACCCGCTCAAGCTCTTCTCTTTGATGAAGAAGGACGACAAGAATGCCAACGCAAATGGTAGCGCCTGGAATCCGAAAACATGGATAGTAGCGAGCTGGTAGCATCTGCGGACAATTACTGCGATAGCAGGATCCAGCTTTTTGATATAGTCCAGACTTTCTCGCACATGCTGCTCAATTTCAGCAGCGGCGCCGCCACTGCCAAGTCTTGCGGTAAGCTGTGCCCGAAGCACCTGCTGGAGAATGGCAGATGCCACGCTGACTCCAATCGAAGAGCCGAGACTGCGAAACAGGTACGAGCAGGCCACCACCACGGCTGTGTCGTCCTTGGCGGCGTTGGACAAGAGCGCCACGAGGGTTGTAGTAATTGCTGTTTGCTGTCGTTAGCACCTCTTTCCCCGACTGATGACAAAATTATCGCCTGAAGGGAAGACATACCACATCCGCCGCCCAGGGCCACCATGGCGAGGGCAACTGAGGTTCCCACCTCGGAATTGAACCAAGCACCTGCGAATGTCACCATAGGGACGACGCTCAAGAGCAGAATGAACAAGCTGGCTATAGTGAGCCAGTAGTAACGTCCAGTGCGTCTCATGATGAAGCCGGAGCCCAGGGAGGCGGAAACTCCAAAAATGGTGATGGGCAGCAGCAAGAGCCCAGACTGAACAGCAGAAGCCCCATCGACGGCCTGGTAAAGTAATGGCAGGTAGAACAAGGTCGACATCTGTCCAAATACTGCAAAGAAGTTGCATGCAAAGGATGCAAAAAGCGACGGCTCAAAGATGATGTGGCCCGGTGCGAAGGGATGCGAGGCCACCTTGATCTCCACGAAGATGAAGATCGCAAATAAGGCTGGCGAGATGGCCAGTGGAATGATGGTCTCGAGTTCTGACCAGCCAAGATTACTGCCGTTGTCCAGCCCCAACAGGACGCCCAGAACTGCCGCAACAAGGAAGAAGGCACCGACAAAATCGACCTTCGCCAGCTTCTGGAGCCAATGAGAGGCATCACGCTTGGGCAGATGGATGGCAAAGTAGGCACCCACCCAAGCAATGGCCACGAGAGGCACCTGTGCGAGAAAAGACCTGCGATCATGGAAGTCAGCCAAGGAGCAATATCGAAAGACTGCAGCAAATATGAAGAAAGGCTTACCATCTCCAGCCCACAGACTCGGCCATCAGCCCACCAACGGGCGCTCCAGTACCTGTACCGGCGCCAAAGATGACATTCAGATATCCTTGCCACAATCCGCGATCGCGCAAAGGTACAATATCACTCAGTAGGATAGCCGTGACAGCGTTGATGCCACCACCACCAATTCCGGCAATGGCTCTTGAAAAGATCAGCTGCCAAATATCCCGCGACAGCCCACAGCCAAGGGATCCCAGGCCAAAGAAGAAGTAGGCAAAGAGCAGGCACTCTTTTCTACCAAAGATGTCGCTGAGCTTGCCATAGAGTGGTTGGCAGCATGTGAGCGTCAGGAAGTACCTAGACTCATCTTGTCGTCAGGAGAGCTCTAACCAGTTACAACCCGACCACAGTCGCACGTCAAGGTGCATGTGGTTTGGCAAAAGGTGCATGGAGGTACAAAAGTATGGCACGTACGAAGTCGATATCCAGCTGGTTCTATTGAGAGCCTCCAAGTCACTGCTGATCTTCGCATATGTCGCCACAATGAGAGTCTGGTCGAGCGCGCTCAAAAAGATGCCGACAGCAAGTACAGGTACAAGAAATTGCAGCTGCTGAGCTAGCTTGGGATCACCGTCGCGCGTGCCATTTGCCTCTTGGCCGTTGGCCGACGAGCCAAGCAGCGGACTTTCTTCCGACGGTTCTGTCACTCGGGCAATCTCATCTGAAGCCATGGTGCACGCTCGCCAAATCAACAACCTTGAGAACAATGGCAACGAAGAGGCTGCTCTTTCGTTATGAAGCAGACTGGCGAGTGATTATCGCCAGCAACGACGATATACGAAAGATTTCAGCCATTACTCAGACTACCCAAATGGTGGATGCGCATATTTTTTGCTGCTTTGCCGGATACTACCTGAGCGACGGCGATAGTGCCTTGGTGGATTACCCGGGTACATATCGCTAATGGAATCAGCAAGCCCAGCCGGTGTCGGTCGGCAGAGGAGAGCCGAGATAAGCGGCCAGACGTGCTGTCAACACGATGTGCCAGACTTCTCCGTGTCTATGACCACACTCGTGTCGGCCCGCTGTCGGCTGAGCTCTGAGTGGATGCGTCCTGTGGTTCATGCCTGCGATGCCCCCGAGAAGCACGATTTCAATTGATTTGCAATCACAAGAGCCATTTTTTTATCCTTTATTTTCTTGGTGGGAGGAGGCGCGCTGCGATGGAGCTTGCGTTCGTCTGCTTCGAATGCTTCGTATTGCGTTGTGTCCCTTTTTTTTCGTGGTTTTTTTTTTTTTTTTTTCGTTGCGACCATTCAAGGTTTATGGCTTGTGGCTTGACGGTCAGACGCATATAGATCGACACACTGCTGCAGTCTGCCGTGCCCCTCATTTCCGCTAGCTTGGTTCTGTATCGAGGATTGAATGTGCAAATTACGATTCTCACATCGACAATACTTCAGTATGTGCAAAGCATACTACTAGCTTCTTTTGGTGCAGATCCCGTGACATATACGGCCACCCACAGTTCGACCGTTCTTCAGCCCATTACTAGGCTGTTGCGGCGGTCGTTGCTTATATCGAGAATCCAAAGTGTATACTGTCAACATCTGGTTGAAGTTTTGATCAGCTGACCGATGTCTTCGGCTTCATCTTCTCTCGCACCTTTCATGTCTTGGAAGCATATATCAAGCATTCTATACTGGTGGTTTTCCTTTTCTTCCTTTCCCATGTTTCAACCTTTCATTTTGGCCATGTCTTTCTTCTCTGCACACCTTGCTTTTCCTCGGCTGAGGCTGCCTGGGCTCATCGTGCGATCTGGATGCGTATGGCCGTGTGGCCCACACATTGTCCTTTTTTTTTCTTTTTCTTTTTACCACGCAAGCCACGCTGACAGTGTGGATACTTGTCGTCTGTACCTGCATGGGACGACCGGCTATGCATGCCATCCTTGATTTTGTCAGAGGAGTAGCACTGACAATTGAAAGGCCCAGACCCTTCAGCCGGTTATATAAAAGCGAGTCGCAGTTTGAGTGGCAGTGCCTCATTGTGTGCTGATGGCAATTTATTGGTTAACTTTGGAAACGAGGTTTGTCTCGGTATAACCCAAAGAGATACTGATATGCATGCGTGCATGTGTGCATATTTGCATGTATATAGAGATGCTTTGAGATATCGACACCAAGATACTGCACAACTCTTAGACACTACCATGAGCTATACATAGTAAAGTTGTGACTGGAGGCTGCTAGGACTCGGCAGCAAATGGCGTCGCCACCAGTCTCTGTGCGAGGGAATAAAGGCAGGGCATTTCTCCAGCATGCTGGGACAGGGATGGCATGGGATGGGATGGCGCTATCCGGGGAATAGTGAAGAAACGAAGAAAAGAAGAAAAAAAAATTCGAGCCAGAGACAAGGTGGATATTACGGCGGCGTGTCGGACATGAGCCGGATCTTTTTGTTGGTGCCTCTCTGTGGTCTGTGTACTGGGAAACGTCCTAGATGGTGCCTGGTGGGGCTGCCTACTATGTTGTTAGTGCTACCCATGGGCTGTTCTGTTCAAGGATGGTCCTTTGACGACGGTTTGACCTGTCTACCCATTTTCCTCGGGTTGCATAATGGAAGTAATGAACTTGCTTGCTATCATTACTGCAAATTCGTGACGTAAATAGAAACAAGAGAATGCCCATGCAGGCGTTCATGAGTAAGAATGTGGAGGATGATATGAATAGACAGGCAGTCCAAGTCCAATTCTTACGAGAGACGGAGAGAAAGCGAGAGACACCAAAGAATAAAAGTCATGCATCTGCCATGCTCAGGATCGTGGATGGTGGGTGCTGATGCCGGTGAGATTGGCTTGTCTCTGGCTGTGTCAGAGCCAGCGTCTGTGCTCCTTCATGCCTTTTTTTTGGGGGGGGGCCGAGAGCCACCAAGAGTCACCAAGGTTTTGCTGTACTGCACCTGTGCCAGAAGGCCCCTGACGATCTCCCTCTAGGGTTGGAAACAGACAGCTGGCGGATGCTAGTAACGCAATGCTTGTGATATACAGTAGAGAGCGGGAGAGAAACAGAGAAAAGTGTAATCATAATGTAGTAATGCGAGCCCTGGTCAAGACTGCAATACCCTCATGCATATTTCATCAGCAACTTTTCATTTCCGCTGCGTCCGAGGCAGCCAGTCAGTGCAGAGGTCTGATGTCACTTTTGGCAGGTTTAGCTGCCTACTATCGATAGCTCGGCCGCCCACTGGCTGCTTGTCAAGATTAAGGCCTCAAGCCACTGCAAGGCCCCCCCCCCCAAAACAGGCTCTGAAATGGGCCGCGGTGGGAAGCGCAGGAGCCAGCCACCCCTGCTACGATCGTGCAGGGATAGTCCCCCCAGGTCAGTGTTTCAGATGGTTCTTTGTCAGGATGCTCCATCTCAACGCTGCGACCAGCTTTAATTCCAAGCACTGTCCACCATCTCCGCGATCCGCCGAGGCATACTTGCGCGCGCCGCGTGCTTGCAACAGCCGGGCAGCGAGAGTGATGAAGAGAAGAGGATGAGAAGGAGAGATTGAGGGAGAGGAGACATACTGAGAAATGGCCAAAGGTGAGCGGAAGTACGCAGTCTGAATTGCGTCCAAACACAAACCCTTGGAAATCACATCCAAGCACATCTGTGGCCAGCAGCATTCTAAGACTTTCCCAGCGCGACTCGACCAGGCATTGTCGTCAGCGTCACAGCAGAAACCGCGTTTCGCGCTGCCCAAGTACCCAATACTGCTCGGCTCGACTGGTCCTGTCTGATGAGCGGGGTACTCGGTACGCTGCAGCCGACGCATGGCACGCAATCCCACCCAAGACACTCATCACACTGTCACTTCTCAGGCTCTTTTTGGCCCCAGGTTGCCCTGGCCCTGGCGCGTGCCCTGTGCCCTGTACCCTGGCAGGCCTCTCAAACGCCCCAGCAGCCTACCACGCCCAGCAACGACCCCGGCATCCCCAGCACCGCCAACCCTGCTGTCGGTCACTGGATGCTGCTTCGAACAGCGCTCCCCCATACCGCCCACGCGATCCGGCCGCTCACGTCTCCTCTTTTTTACTCTCGCTAAAAATACCACGCCCTCATCAGCAACAGTTCCAGGAACAGCTCAGTTCATTACGCTGCCGTTAGCCATCCGGACGTTGTTGCGTTGCCTTGCGTCGCGTTGTGCTGTGCTGCGCCGACCTGACCTGACCTGGGTCCTGGACTTGGCCACACGCCGTGTGTTCCCTTCCTTGCCCTTTCCACGGCATAACCGCCTCCCCCTTCCCATTTTCTGCCACCTTGTCGTGGCTGTCGGTCTTCGTCCTCGACTGCCACCCTTCTCTGACTCGACCCAGCCGCCTGCAAAGCACATATCGAGGCCACCGGGTTTGCCTCCATGCTACGCAACAACCCGTGCGATGTGATACTGTCGCCCTAGCCTGCTTTCGAGACCAAGACGCCAACCGAAACAAAGAGAGACTGGAGCTCACCAAGTACTTCGTACATCAGGAAAAAGAAAAGGAAACAAAGGGGCCCAGGCGACACACAGACAAGGGAAACCCCCTTCCACCGCATAACCGCAGCATCATCCAGAAAACCACAGCATACACGGGCGGACAGTCCATCATTCAAGCGTTTGCGCCAGCACTCTGTCTCTGACAACCGCACACACAGTATGGGGTCGCATGCTATAGTAGGGCTCCGCAAGCCCGGGCGCTCGCGTCTATCAAAAGCGCTACCCACTCCTCCTCCACCAGGCATGGATAGGACCGACGACGCCCACCAACGTCTCGAGCTTCCCGTCCGGCGAGACTCGTTGCGCGCTAGGCCAGCCCTGCCACCCAAGGACATTGCCATCACTGGCGCCAGGAACCGAAGCAGTAGCGCCAGCAGCGCCAGCACTAGCAACACCAAGAATACAGCGCTCCGCATCCCTACCAGCATGGCAGCCCGGACCATGGACAGCCCACTACCTCCACTGCCTCAACTGCCTCCACTGCCTCCACTTGCTTCCCTGTCAAAGGGCCTCAACCACGCCCCGACGACAATTCCCAAGCGGAAGCCGGTCGCAACTGACTTCACAGCCAAGAACCCTCCCATACTCATCACAAAAGCCCCACCTCCTCCCCCACAGCTGCTAAGCCGTAGCGGAAATGGAAATGCAAGTGCTATTGTTGGGACGGCGAGGAACACTGGCCGTGGTGATATATCTCCAGCCGAGTCCCTTTCCAGCCTGCTGTCATCCTACGCAACCGAGGACTCTTTAACAGACAATCGCTATTCCCAAGACACGGCCGCAACAAAACATTCCTTCATGGAGCCCTCATCTCCAAAGGTCCTGCCCAAGGACAGTCTCGGCGCAGCCACCATGAAGCCAGAAATCGTCTCGCCATTCTTTCTGCCAAATCCGGTTGCCTCGTCATCCTCTGATAACACCAACACTGTCAATGGTAGTCATCCACTGGCACAGTCTAAGCTTCAATTCCAGTCACAGTCACGCCAAATGCCCCAGACAGACTCATGGCATTCAAGGACAACGCAGCGACAAGATCGGCCACCAACCCCTCCAGAAAAGAACAACCAGAGACCTATCACCCCCAAGAGTTCGAAAAGCGCACTGCCAACTCCGCCAGCCACAGACAATATCTCCTTGGCTGGCCAGTCACCTCCTCAGCCACAAATCTGGAAGCGCAGAAAGTCTCTTAAGGCAGTCAAGCCCTTGGCTGTTCCCGATCTGAAGATGGCTGCTTCTGACAGCTCCACAGCCTCTTCAACACAGCCCATGTCCAGCGGTCGTAGCTATTGCCCTCCTTCGTCGTCCCAGCCAGATGGCCTTCGCGGTGCTATCAGTCCCGATTCTCCGATCCTGAACAACTCTAAGGGCAATTACTCGGCTCCTACTGTCGGACCTGTAAACTCCCAACGCTCTGTGCCTCATGGCGCTTTGCCACGCAAAATGGGCCACAAACACTCCAGGGAGACGTTGGATGGTTTCTCTGCCTATGCTCAGGAGTTGGAGCAGGGCATGGCCAATGGCACTTACGAAGCGCCTCAGTATTCTCCAGCAGCAATGTCTCCGGCCTCTGACGGACCACCTACTCCCGAATACGAAGACAAACAAGAGCCAGCCTCTGGCGTTCACGCAAGCTACACGCAGCCTTCGAACCTCGCGCTTGCAACGCCCCCTAACGATGCGAGACCGCTGAGTATGATTCCAGAAATGCCAGACGTGCCGGTCGAGCGCAACGTGGTCACAGCAGGAGCCATAGCTCCCCCTCCAGCAGGACCTCTTCCGAGCCTGCCGCAGAGAAGCACCTCGCGACCTGGCAGCTCCTCTGCCGCTGAACATGCAACAGCACCAGCATTCGGTCCAGGACCAGCCACTGTCCTCGCACCGTCACCAGAAATCCGATCAGTCTCACCTTCACCATCGGCAGCAGCTGCTCCCAAGCCCAGCATTCGCGCCGTGCCATCGATTGAAGTGAGCGGCGAAGAGGACGAGCCGCAATACCTTGACACCCATCCGGGCGAACCAAACCACTTCCCACTGCGCTACTGCAAGCTCCCAGAAGTGGAGCGCGGTACAGTGCTCTCTGCAGCGCCACTCAAGACGAGCCAGCTCAACTGCATGGCTGGACACTATCAGTTCCTCCCATCGCGCAACCAGTTCCATCCAATTGCCTGTCAGACCTGCGGTATACGCGACAATGAGACACGCTGGAGCTGTGGTCACTGTGCAGTCCGAATCTGCATTGACTGCAAGGAGGTCCTGTCGATGAACGGCAAAGACCTCCCAGCACTGGTGCAAATGTTGAAATCCTGATTCAAGACTGCGTACACCACGTCAAAGTGAGAAGACTCTGGAGTCACAAGAGGGCGCGACAATGGAGAAGACAAGAACGAAAAGAAAGAGATGGAACGTTGTCGTGACGGGGCAGATGAGACCGTGACTTGGAAAGCGTTGAAAATGTTTCGATTCTAAATTGGCAGCCTCCTGTGGAGCTCCCTTACTACAACTTTTCCAGGTTCCATTCGTTTTGAACCACCTTCCTTTGTTCACAGACATGTACACTGACTGATTTATTGACGATATTTCCTTGTAACTTTTGTGGAAATGGTCCCAAGGAAAGGACTGCAATACCCTCAGAAAACCAGAAAATCCAGGAGGCTGCGGTTGGTGGGTTGGACAGTGGGTTGGACAAAACGCATGTACGCAAAAACGGGAGTCACGCATTTAGAGGGGCGTTTGTTTGTACCTTTGATTTTCTTTCTTCATTTTACTCACCCTGAGCTTGCCAATCTTGAGCCCCCCGCCCCTAGGGGTTTTTTTTTTGGTTTTTTTTTTTTGAAGTCTTTCTACCAAGGATACCAAAAGATTTTATTTTGTTGTTTTGCCATGATTTCTCCTCTTTCCTCTTCGTGTCTACACAACCATTGGTGATGGAAGCCAAGCGGCTATAGTTTGACAAAGGGCAATAGAACTTATATTGCAATAATTGATACGTTCGAAAATCTCCGACTTGCAGTACTACATGATGACACGCACGCAGGAAGCCTCTCCGTCGTTCTCACATAAAATGCGACTCATCTCCCGTGCTGGACGACTTCAAATAATGGCCGTCAGTGACATCGGCGTGGCGATTTGATATTTAATGGGTCAAAAGGGGAAACAGGCACATTACAATTCAAAAAATGATGATTTCTATGCTTTCATCCATCTTGAGCCACTTCCAGTGCCTGCCCTGTACTCCGATATTGATCATCCATATTCATGCGCCGCTCGGTGTCGCATGTCGTATGGCGTGTGTATGATGTGCATTGACAAGGTTGAGCACATGGTACTATCATCTTATAATCCTCGATAAAGACAGCACTCGAGAAGAGTCAACGAACAAAGACGTAGAGCTGCATGTGGCCAGTCATGACCACAGTATACATCCACTCTCTCACAAGTCTCGAGGAAAAGGTGATCAAGTTGAATATTTTTTCTTGGTATTTTTTTGGGGGGGCTTCAAAGGAATACGGCCCAATAGCGCATATCTTTCTCTTCCTCATTCCTCCTCCCCTAGAAAGTATAGACCGCGCTTAGATCGTTTCTTGTTGTCCTGTTTGTACTTCGTATATCAGTTTCAACGTTAGGAAAAAAGAAGAAAAAAACCACCCAAAACCCAACAATACTATTGCTTCAGTGTACCACTCCGCGTTAAAACCACAGAATTCTGTCTCTCAACAGCTTGAAAATAATGGTATCATGCCCTTTAGCCCGTATATCGCTCCAGGTCCCATAAAAATCAAAGATGCGGAGAGTTGCTTGTTTCCAAGACCAAGTATCAAATTAAGAAAACCTGCTGGTGAACTTTTTCAGCCAGTCATCACGTGATCCTCCTGCATGTGCTTGGATTCCTGTCCGCGTTTGGCAGACTCGTCTCTGCATCGCTGGCACATGCACCAGCCGCCCAAACTTCCCTGAGCCCATTCGCGTCTTTGCTGAACCGGCAGACTAATATCGCAGTAATGGTTCAGCACTTCTTCGCCCGCCTTGAGACCGCCAGGCGCATTACCGAGGACCTTGTACTCTCGTGCCCACAGCTTCATCCGCCCGCCCCACTCCCACGTCACGTTTGGGTTGCAGTCGTGGTTCGCCAGGCACCAAAAGGGATGTACAGCAGCCACGTCCGGTCGTCCATCTCGTGTGCTCTTTCGGGCTGATGCAGTTCCTCTGAATTTCGCATAGCAGGTGTTGAAGACCCACAGATCATGGCGGTCGATATTTTGGTAGATGTCAATGTCCATCTTCTCGAGCAGGTGGAGCGGTTGCTCAATGTTGAACTTGAAAGAAAATGGTAGCGTCCAATCTGGTGGCGGTCCGGCGTTTGGCGAAAGATCGATCGCATTGGTGCCTGTGGGAAGGAAATCACCCCATATGTATTTGATTTCGTTCACGTCCAGAGGATGCAAGTCTTGGTGAGTTGCCATGGCAAGCAAACGAGCAAGGAGGAGCAGATACAATGATGCATCCGCCTCTTTGGCTTCAGGATCCTTGGCTATTGCGTCCACATCCTTCTCGCAAACTGCGGGGTGATAGAGTTCTTGGGCTTTGTTGTGGCAAAACTCGTCGCAAAAGACCGTATCGTAGCATTCGTCGCACTGCACAGGACCCGAGTCGGCGCTCAATGGCGGCAGCTCAGATCCACAGGCATCACACGTTGATTCCTTGTGTCTGTTGTTGGCTGTCAAAAGCGAGTACTCATCCAGCACAGTCTCGCCTGGGGCAATGTCTTCTTTTGCAAACAAACCGAGTTGACTGCAGGTGGGAATGATGGCATAACCATCCGTGTCACTTGCGCCGTCAAGAAGGACCGGCAACTCGGATACTCTGACAGCACACTTGGGAGCTATGACGGCCAACTCCTGGTTCAGGAATGCCAAGGAGTCGTCTGAAAAGCGGTCAGGCTCGTGCATATTCCACGGGTAGACTTCGCGTCGCACAACGCCCCATTCCGGTAGTGAATCAATATCAACGTCGTCCGTCTGAAGCCTTCGGCGGCCCATAGTCAGGATATGCTCTTTTGTGTTGAGCAGCTCCTGGTTGCTCGGAGAGGCAGCGATACCTCGCTGGCAGTACATGTAGGCGCTCTTGAGACAGCCGCAGAGCAAAAGGCTAATGGAGAGGATCTGATAGCAGCGGACAGATGCTAACGCGGCAAGTTCCTGGTGAGGACCTGAGGGCAGGGCACCGTGGCCATTGGCCATATCAGGCAAGCCTTTGCTAAGAGCGCCATAGCGGAGAACCTGCGGAAGGGTGGCGGGCAAAGACGAATATAGACTCAAGGCGTGGATGGCCTGTTCGTGGTACTCGAAGCCGTTATTGCGGATTTCGTCGGTTAGAAGCAGAGCGCGATAAGCATCACCGGCGGCAAGATCAGGGTAGCCAAGATTGGAGTAGACGACGGCGCGTTGAAGATAGAGAATGAGATCGTAAGGCGAGTCAGCGAGAGCGTCGGTCAGCTGCTCACGGCGGTCGAGCAGATGTAGATAATCCTCGTCGTGGCTGTCGCTGGTGTATGAAGGAGTGTTGTCGTCGGACTCCATGGCGGACAGATGGAGGGGTTTTTTCCCCCCCTTTTTTCCTTTTTTCTCTTTTTTTTTGGGGCTGGGTAACTTTCGGGTGGGAGAAAAGCAGACAGATCAAAGCTCTGGATGGAGCAATCGCCTAGGACGGTGGTGAATCGAACGGGCCTAGACTAAGGGCCGGGACATGGTCTGTCAAGCAAGCTCTCTTGTTTGGAGCGCTGAGCGAGTGGCCGTGGGCTGTAGGCGTGCCCTGTGCCTGAGCCCAAGTTCTGGGGAAAGGCCCGAGTCTTGTGTGCCTAAGCCTGTCTGTACTGATGCCGGGGGTCAGTTCCGATATGGGACAGGGTGAGGGTTGTACGATGGCCGGACATGCCTGATGGAAGAGGCTGTAGTAAAGAATCGCAACAACAGCAACAAATAACGGCAGCAGAAGCAAGCCGCAGCAACAGCAGCGGCAGCGCAACAGCAGCGGCAACGGCGGCAGCAGCAAGCAGCAGCAGCAGCAGAAGAAGAAGAAGAATAAGAAGAGAGAGAGTGAAACCGAGCAAAGGACAAGGGCGGCAGCAACAAGACGCCAACAGAAGGGATATGTAGATAGATATGTAGATATATAGAAAGAAGAAATGACATATAACAGAAAAGAATTGCAAAAAAACAAGAATAACGGGGTCCAAGCAAAGCAGGCGGGAGCTCGGAGTCGAGAAAGAGGAACGGCGGGGGCCGCAGAGGGGCAGTCGAGTCCAGGGTCGAGGGGCAGTAAAAGCCAGAAGAAGCCAGCAGCCACAGCAGAGCTCAGGCGCAAAACCAGAGCGCAAACCAGGTCCGAAGTCGAGCAGGGCCCAGAGGGGAGCTTTTCTCTGCTTTGCTTTGCCTTGCCCAGGACTGCCAGGCAGCCCCGAGCGAAAGAAGGCTGTGGCCGTGTGCCTTGCTGGATGGTGCGCCCGAGTCTGCTGCTGCAGGCACGGTGCAGCTGGGCTTTCGGTCGCTTGCCTTGGGTCAAAGTAGCTTGCTGACGGGCAAAGACCTGACAAAATTTGCAGATGCCCTAGGTATGCGGCATGCAGGCGAGGAAGCGGACATTGGTCGAGGACCCTGGGCTGGGAAAGCACCTGTGACTGGCGGGGTTCCTAGATTTGCTGGAGCAGTAGTCCTGCTGTGGTGCTGCTACGGAGGGTCCCAACGGCCCTGGGGGGCCCTGAGGCAAAACGCAGCTACTATATAGCTCGCTGGTTGGATGACCGTACTGCGAACCCCTGCTTCAGCAGGTACCGTCAACATGGATACACTAACATAGTTTCCTATCTAGAAGAACTCCCGAATTCAGATACCTACCTCCAACAAAAGCCGACCGAGACTCGTGAGATGTTCATCTGGGCGCGGGGAGAAGAGAGAAGGACCCCTCCACTGCTCATACCTTTGCCTTGCCATTCCAACCCTGACTAACACGGCACTTGTATCACACCAAAGCCAAGCAGGTGCAGATCGAGGGTTTACGATTTTGGCCCTGACACAGCCAGGATTCCAGTATACAGATGGTACCGGCGCTGCAAGTTATGTGTCCATCGTCAGAGAGAACTGTCCATGGATGGGATCGTCATCGCGCTTCTAGTTACTATGCACCATGTAGCGGCTGGCACTGCCAAGCCCAAGCAAAGTCCTGGCCGGTGTTGGCCCAGACCACGCTGGCGCCAGAAAAGAAACAGGGTGAGACAAAACACATGAGGTACTTTGGGCTTGGGGCTTGGGGCCTGCGGCCCAATGAAACGACCAAGGGCGCAACATGGCCGATTTCTCAATTTCCATCTGGGCATGGCCAGCATGGCGGATGTCGATTGCGGCATTCTCCTGGCCCTGGCCCCGCTCGCGTGGTCCATTGCCACCATCCTGTTCTAGTACACTCGTAGGACTCGTAGGACGCAAAGTACTTACATGGCGTGTAGGTAGTGCAGCACCGCGTTGCCAGGGTCCTGCTTACATATCTAGCACTGTAGACAAGAGGTCATGGAGTAGGGAAAACCGATTAATACATTCTCACAGGTGATAGCCTGCGTTCTCCCAAGTCATGCAAGACGTTTATTCACCACAACAGCAGCATACTTTGCCTTTGCCTCCAGACGTCCATCCCACTGCCAACACCTGCTATTTGACTTTCCGCCTGCTCGGAGTTTTTGCACCGGAGATGCCAGGGTCTGGTTGGCACCTGCTCCACCAATCCTGAGCAGACCTCGTTGCGCTGTGCGTGCGAATGAAAACAAGGAGCAGAGAAGAAGAAAGAGGGAGGAGAGCGGTGCAGAGCTGCTGCAAGGTTGGAGCCTCCGGCTAGAGGGATTGCAGGCTACCCCAGGACCCTTGGACCCTGAAAGAATCTCACTCTGTTTTTGCTCTCTTCCCCTCCTTTTCTTGTGGTTTGCCCTTTTTGGGGGGGGGGAGGGTGGTTTCTTTCTCTTTGCCGTTTTTTTCAGGGTCCAAGGGTCCCTTGCCCGTTCCGAGTGGCCCTTGCCGTTGCAGAAGCAAACGCTACATACATGCTCAAATGGGACAATAGGATGTGGCGACAACAAAGAAACCCAGCCACCCAGCGCCACCGCCCCCGTTGAATGTTGGAAACTTGGAACAAGAACAAGAAGAAAAAAAACCCGCTCAACACATGTTGCCGAGCTCTATACTCGGAGTGGCCAAATGCAATGAAGACTTTTCCCCCCACCCTCCTCCTAGCCGCTCGTGACAAATCCCCTTCGGAAACCCTTCGTATTTGAGAAACAGCTCTTCAAAATCCTGATGTCAGTGGATGTAGAAACCCTGGAACAGCGAGGAAAAGAAAGCAAAATCAAGGTAGAAAGATGAGACGCGACTGCAATTTCTTGATTTCTGACTCTAATTTAAAGCAAACAATTGTCTCGGTGCTGCGTTTGTTTCTACCACTTTAAAAGGTCCTTCCTACCTTTATCCCGCACGCACGAATTCGAGCTACTGCTGCATGATCCAACGTTCCTTATTTGGTTCCTGTCCTGCCCTGCCCTGCTCTTGCTCTCCCTGCGTCCCGCAGTGATTGACCTATTGACCTTGGGTCTCGGGCCCCTTCAACAGTTCGCCGCGCGCGTCCCCGTTTAGCGAATCTCTAGGGCTGACGCTACGTCTTCAGGACCCTGACACTATGACATAGAGGGCCTCCTCGTGCCTGTCCTGAGGAGTCTAGCTTCCAGTGCGCGATTTGCAAGTCCTTACTTCCAATGTTGCCCAGGTGGTTCTGGTTGTGAAGCATATTTACACCTAAGGACTTGACTACATGTGCAAAGGACTCACCACGCCAAGCTTATCCTCGTGAAGCCCTTTTGCCAGTGCGGGCGGCATGTTTGTTAGTATCCGGTTGGCTCGCTTGATTTGGGGGTCCCAGGTGTCCATTTGTTTTCTCAATATCAAATGCCTGGCTGTATAGCCACGCTCTCTTCTTGTTGCTTCAAAGACTTCTAATGAGCGACTAAAGAACCATCAGAAGACCGTCTTGACCACCGTATGCTGCCAGTCACTAGCAGGGTCTGCTTTCGAGTCTGTTGTTGATGGCACACTGGCACGGTTGCTCGATACCACATCTCATGCTCTGCGTTCGCTTATTTTGACTGGGCTCCTTGTTCCTCTCGTTGGGCATCGTCGAGCGAGGTTTAAGTTGCGTATGGATACTTGAGCACTATACACACTATCTAGTGAACGCTTACTGATGGTCGACACGGTAGCATAACAAGCAGGTCATTTGTCAAGCCTCGAGTGAGGTAAATCATTTTCGACAACAACAGCTTCAATCTAGAATCTTCACCTTCGATGTGGGTCATGGTCGTCCCCAAGACATACCGTGCGGGCGCTCTCGACATACAAGGACTTGCATGACACATCTGACACGAAACCAGCAGGACTTGGTTGCCGCAACAGAATTCCCAAAATGCCATTCTCACACACTGAGTTTTCAGCAGCAAAAAGCACGTTCAAGGACATGCGCAAGTGACCAGTGAAACCACCTGGGATCGACATAATCTTGCCACCCGACATGCCACTGTCTAGGCCCATTCCGACAATATGCACAGTATAGTCAGAGAGCTGGTTCTGTCAATCTACGCTTGCAAGTTCGTGACTTTTTTCCAGACTTCTCCGGCGGCCGGTGATGCAGTATGCCGTAATGTTGTGTGTATTTGAAGACGTCTATCGAGATCTAAGGGTGTCGTTCCGCAGTTCGTGTTCGTTCATCTACTTGGTCACTGCCAGGAGGTCTGCCAATCCGTCCACATAGTATGCCGGCCGAGCAGGCGCCTCATTCGCCTCCCAGTCCGCCTTTTTGTTGACGCCCGTTAAGACGGCGAGGGTACCGCCCAGTTTGCCCTCGACGCCAAACAGGATGTCAGTGTTGAGTCGGTCCCCAATCATGCACGTTCTGCTGCGGTCTAGCTGAAATTTGCCCTCAACCGCGTCCATCATGGCCTGACTTGGCTTGCCCAAAGCGAGCGGCTCCTGTCTGATCATGTTGGTCAAGGGGATGAGGCACGACCCAGCGCCCGGGAAGAACGCGTGATGGGACGGCAAGGTCGAGTCGGTGTTTGTGGCGAGGAACTTGGCACCACGCCTCAGATACTGGTAGGCAGTAGCCAGCTTCAGATAGTTGATGTGATAATCCAGGCCAGCAAGGACTACACCGACGTCGGGGTCGAGCAACGAGCCATCAGCGAGACCGGCGAAATCTGCATCTGTGATGTCCCGTCGAAGAGCTGGGTCCGTACCGCCTATGAAGGGGACGTTCTCAGCTTGCAGCTCTGTCTCAATGCCTACCTCGCCAAGGACAAACACCTTGTTGCGGGGCGCGGGCAGTTTCATGATGCGATTGATGTAGACAGCGGCCGAGTAGGAGGATCCAAAGACATCTTCCTCATTGCACGAGATGCCTTTGGCAGCGAACTTCTTTGTGTACTCGGCGCGCGACTTGGTCGAGTTGTTGGTCACAAAGACGGTGCGCTTGCCACGAGATCGCAGCAGGTCGATGGTCTGAGGAATGCCCTCAAACAAGTGATCACCGGACCACAGCACGCCTGTTTACAGGTCAGTAGCAGATTTTGTTGCGCTGACGGGGTGAAACGCACCGTCACAGTCTATCAGGAAGGTCTGGGCTCCAGGTCAGTACACTTGATGCGGGCCGAGAAGCCAGCATGGCGATGGAATCTGTGGCTTAAGACGGGAAATGACGCACATCGAATTTGTCGAGAAAGTCGTTGATAGCTGATGCATCACCACTAAGGTACTTGGCAGATTGAGAGGATGCCATGGTAGATGAGAAGGGCAATACACGGATTGCCTGCGATGTGTCTGTTTGTTGAGGCCAGTGCTTGGGTGGTGAGATGGATGAGAGTCAACTCATTAACCACTGACAATACCGCAAATGCCGCCGGTCCGGCGATTGACGGCTGCAGAGAGCAAGTGGCATGTTGGCACGAAAAGTACCCCCCCTTAGTCATTGTCATATATGAAACATGCAGCACTTGACTGTCGTAATCTCAGTTGCTGAAACCACAAAATGTTTTGATCTCTACCCCAAAAAAGTCTGGGCAGCAGATTGTTGGACTTGTGCAGTCCGTGCCATCTGTAAGCACAGATAATATTCAGTTTGCTTTCTTCAGACACTGCCGTTATTTTGACATATGACTTGGCAGCCGAGTTCGCATGATAAATAGGGAGAGCTCACTTTTCTTGACTACTGTTCTGGTGGCTGACTCGGCGAGAATAGCGATCGTTCTAGCACCCTTTCCACCCACTAGGGCAGTCTTCCGCTCTCGCTTTCTTGGAAGTCGAAAGGGAGATTGGTCATCGGATAATAAAACGACGTCCTCTATGAGAATGACATTGCCTATATGGGAGCAACCAGAATGGGGAGCGCCTCTCCCCTAACTGTCGCGTGTTCTCGAAGCTTGAGATGGCAGCGACGGTCCGAACCCTCTTCTGATACCTGCCAGAGAGAGTCATCTGAGCTGCCAACTACCCTGTATCTCTTGTACACCAGCCCGCTATCGCTTTGTGCTTTCACGTCTCATACTTTAGGGGGCAAACGCAAGCGAAGGCTTCCGAACAGACAGTCTATCACATGTCAATCGGACACTATGGTGGCGGAACGGCCCATCTCAAGTCATAGATTTTTTCATGTTCCATGAATGTATCTGTGTGCCGCAGGCACAGGCATAACTTGAAGGCCGACCAGTGGTGCGCATAATGACGACATGATCCACCCCGCAGAAGTTTTGGGCTGGTTCTTGTCGACGCGCTTGATGACGGAGGGACAGCCCAAGCCCCAATTTTTACGGCATGCGGCCCCGTGCAGCCACATCATTAAGCCACATCGGGTTCACTATGTCCGTTCTCAAGTCTATGTATCTTGCATACAGGTACATGGTATCTGGATACGGCAAAACAATTTCATTTTTGTGCCACTACTGGAGTCAAGTGAATGCAGCGCTCACGCACGAAGGAGATGGGATGGGCGTATCATTGTATAGTCTTTTTCCATTCGAGTCGAATAAGCATGGAGAACTGAGGCCGAAACAGACAGACCGACACAGCAGCAGATTAGCTATATTTCCTTCGCTCTCCAACAAGTAGCACGTTTTCAAGGACCAAATGACGGCAGCCGCCGGGATCAAGCACCTTGAGCGGTGCTGATTGCTTGACAGATCATGTCATTCTGCTAGCCACAAGCTCCGCGCTTTTGCCCCTCGTGTCGGCGGGGATATGATGGGTAGGCAATGGAGCGCTGCCGGCCACGAGCAGGTTCGCTGACCTTCCATGGCCAGGACCCGGGACCGTTGACTTGGATTGTTGTGTTACATGCAGCCCTTTCTGTTGCGCTGACGCTTAACCTCTTTGCTCACCACCGCAGACAGAATTTGTAAGACCGTCTCCTCTACCACAAGTTTTGCACGGCAAACAACCGATAGTGAGCAGAGGCGGGTCGATGTTGACGACAACACACGGCGACGGCAACACTCACGATTCACTGCACTGTAGCTTGCTGCCTTTATGTGCCAGGTTTCGCACCAGTGCTCCGTTTATTTGTGACAGCGGGCCCAGCACACCGTCACCCCTTCCCTATGCCACTCAGGCTGACACCTTGCAGCGGGGCGCCGCCTTATCGATTGTGCAGCTTCACTGCCAGTAGGGGCTGCTCCTGCTCGTGCTGCCAAGCAGGCCAAGGCCAAGGTACCCGGTACCTGCCTTCCCCAGCCGGACTTCCACCACCGACGGAGTACGGTCTACCGGGCTGAAGCTACCCCCCCATTGCGCCCCTAAGCTTCTGCCAGAGCCCTGCGCGAGCCCAATCGACGATACACAAGCAGAGGCTCTCCGGCTCGCCCTCCCTCCAAAGCACAGCACACACTGGCCCAGCTCAGTTACAAGCCAACCCACCTGCATTATTTCTCCTTCGGTCTTTTCCCTCGCTCTTTCTTCCCTTTTCAATTCCTTCTACTTCACCCTCTCTCCTCTTAAATCTTTGAATTACCGCCCCAAAATCGCGATCTACAGCCCACGAGCAGCCTTCGGGTTCACTCCTTGATTTGCAATACGTGGCACCCAGTGTCAACTAACCGCACTCACGCCTTGAGCACACCAGGACCAGACCCAGACCCGTGACGCTCTTCTTCGGATTTGGAACCTTCTCCTTCTGAAAGTGCCCCACTACACTTCTCTGCCGTCAAATCGCGCAAATAACCAGCCCACGGCCATCCTACACGCAGCATCGAGGAACGCGACCGCATTCATCTCTCGGTGCCTCGAAACTCGACCGCCACAACTGCTCACCCAACCCAGCCCTTCATTATCGACCAGTTCCGAGCACCCACGATGTCGTCTACTCCGCGTCAGTCGCTGGGCGTCCACGGCCAGGCAAACCTCTTCGCTTTCCCGAACGTCGGGGCTCTGGCCCCGGCCCTGCGCGCCTATGTCATCCAATGCCAGAATGCCGGCATACAACGCCATGGCTCCTTCAAAGTTGCCGTGTCTGGGGGCTCGCTTCCAAAGACACTCGCGAGCGCATTGCTAGTTCCATCCACTGGACCGGCCGATACTGTTGCTTGGGACAAATGGGAGATCTTCTTTGCCGACGAGCGTGTTGTTCCTCTTGACCACGAGGACTCCAATTACGCTCTGCTCAAGTCCGAGCTTCTCGACAAGCTTCCCTCCGACGGTCCAAAGCCGACCATATATCCTATTGATGAGGCGCTTATCAAGGACGACACTACAGAAGTGGCCGATGCTTATGAGCAGGTCCTTGTCAGCTCTTTTGCCTCGCGCGATTCCGTACGCCTGCCCATATTCGATCTCCTCCTGCTCGGCTGTGGACCTGACGGCCACACTTGCTCTCTTTTCCCCCGTCACAGTCTCTTGCGTGAAGAGAACGCCTGGGTTGCTCCTATCGACGACAGTCCTAAGCCTCCAGCCAAGCGGATCACCCTCACACTTCCTGTCGTCACCCATGCCGTGCGTGTGGCTTTTGTGGCAACGGGAGCCGGCAAGCAGGGCATTATGAAGCAGATTTTTGAGGAAGGAGGCGACTCTGGCCTCCCCTGTGCCCTGGTCAATATGCAGACAGGTGATCGCTGCAGCTGGTTCGTTGACGAGCCTGCTGTCCAGGGCGTGAGCTACACAAAGCGTGGCTTCAACTTGTAAAGCGGAGACAAGTCACCAGGATAGAAACTTGTCTAGAGAATGGGACGAGCTCTCAGGACGACAGATCTTGTCTGATGACCTCGAGTTCTCAAGAACTCGAGTCTGCAGGGAATCGCGGTCTGTGACAGAGCAGCTTCTCTCCCGTAATCAAGACTGATGGACATGATGCCTAACTTGTACGCTTCCATTTTGGTACGGTTCTCCCACAATTGGATGAATTGCCAATGCTCAAGATATCATCCATCAATCAAGCAGGGCAGGGCTTCCCGCATACCTCATCAGCGCAGCGCAAAATCCATGCCTGGCAACCTCACTCTCGCTCTCGCCTCCATATTCACCTGTCTCTTATTTCAATGGCCAAATCTTATCCAATTCAAATATTTTAGAATTTATTTATCGATAGCCATTTTGCAGTTCGTTCACGAACGGTTAGCTTCTGTCATTTCCTTCAGCCTCATGTTCTCCAGTTTGGGTTTGTTTTGTTCTTGTCAGTTGAACCTTAGATATCCACACCACGCTATTGCTTGGTAGCCACAAACAAGTATCATTGATTGCATACTTGAGGAGATATGTGATCGGTAGCTCTGAATAGAGAACTAAGCCAATTATACAACATTAATCTCTTACGTGGACATAAGAGCCCTGCATCGCAGGGCATTACGAATAGCTCAATAGCCACCAGTGGCTCTATAACATCAGATGGATCGCAGTCACCAAGAATGTACCAAAATTCGAAAGCCGTTATCAATTTAGAGCGTCGTGGCGGATAAGAAACTCTCGCGTAATCAACTACTTACTCGCTGCAAGCTCCCCTAATGGATTGATCGTTTGACAGTGGCTATTGCCCCACCCTGCATGGAAATCACCACCAACTAATATTAATCAAGGTAACGATGAACATCCTTGGTATTTTGTGCTCTCCAAGACTCCCAAGTCCACATGCTCTGCCACTTTTGCAATCTCTAGCTGCTTCTCCGGTGTCTCTTCCTGGGCACACTACTTCCGTCGGAGCTACTAGTCCGCCTTCTTCTTCTTTCGCCGCGGTGAGCGTCGCTCATCGGAGAACCGTCTCGCGCAGCCTGACGAGGCGGTGGGGACCTCGATCGCGAATCCACAGATGACCGTGATTGATTTCGATGCGCAGGCGGTGCGGCAGCACGTCTGCGTAGTGGAGGCGGTGAGCGCGAGCGCGATCGAGAGCGAGAGCGCGAGAGGCTTCGGCTATCAGATCGACTGCGGTAGCTGCCGCCCGCAACTCGTCTCGGAGCCGGCGACCGGGATCGCGAGAAAGAGTGTGAGCTTGTGCGGTGGCGTCTGGCAGGTGGTGGTGGTGTCAGGGAGCGGGACATGGACCGGTCTGCAGGACGGCGGCGCGGTGGAGATGCAGACCTGCTCAGCGATCGGTCCATGTCCCGCCGCGCTGACGGAGGCAGCGGTGATCTGGAGCGAGAAAGCGAGCGCGGAGCGGCTCTTCGGGGTGACGGCGAGCGAGAAAACGAGGGTGATCGCCGGCCAGCCGCCCTTCTCGGTGGTGGTGTGCGGGACCGAGACATGGAGCGGTCCGATGAATCAAAACGGGTGGAGCGGCTGTAGGATCGGGCTCTGGCGTTGCCGCGCCGTGGAGAGCGAGTCAAGGAACGGCCACGATCGCCACCCTGTACGCTTCGACGCGGAGGTGGTGAGCGAGACGCGCTCAAGCTGCGGTCGCGACTGTACGATGAGTCTCTGCGACTGCGTCGAGGTGCGCTCACACTTCGACTGTACGAACGCCGGCGGTCAATGTTGCGACGTGGGGATGGCGACCGAGAGCGAGAACGCGATGAGCCTGTGTAGGATGAATAACTGGATGCCGTCTCCGAGTCTGAGTCATCGATCCTGGTGGGTGCTGGAAGCGCTGGCGGAGGCAGGTTCTGCAGATACTCTCGCATATCCTCTGTGAGGGCACCCATACCGATCGACGTGAAGTAGTTGATGGCGAACCGGATGTTGCGACGGTTGTCTCCAGTAGGAAACAGACCCTCCAGACTTGGGCGAAGAACATCGTCCCGACACCGAGCCTGCAGCTTGGCCATGCCAATCTCCTCCACAACTTCTTGGAAGAGAATCTTGATGAAGATACGAGAGGCGGACGTCGTTTCCTCCTCGTTCAAGTGGATGACTGACAGGCAGTGCCACGCTAGAGCATCGGACCCAAACATGTGACCAAAGAGTCTCGCGATGTTCCGGAGCTTGTTGCTATCGTATCGATGGATCTTTTCGTAGTAGTCGACAAAGGCGCGCTCGAAGAGATCATTCCAGATCCTGTTAATTTTGGCCAATCGCTCTGCGATACCACCATAAAATTTAGTGTACGTCTTTTCCTGACTGCAACACTCAACTACCATTTCCGGGAGCTCTTTTTCGTAACCGGGCGGGATCTGGATCCTCAAGAGTTTGTGCACCGATTCTTCAAAGTCAGCCGAGGACATCAAGGTCAGGTAGATGGTCCTTCGCAGGTTGACCAGATCGGCGTTGCTTTGATCTTTGATCTCGACAGCCTTTTGCTCCTCGTCTTCGCTTTCTGACGACTCATCTTCGTCATCACTGTCATCGTCGTAGTCGCTGCCCTCGCCCAGAATCTCAGCCTTTAGCTTCTTGTATGCTTCCTCGTGTTCTTCGTACTCTGGGTCGAACTTGAAGATGTTGAGTCCATCCTGGCCCTCAATATCTGCTTGGAGCTCGATATTGTGGGTGATTTGATCCTCTTCTTCCACCAAGTCAAGCTCCTCCTTGATCGATGGGTTGTCCTTGAACTTGTCTTTACGCTGTTGAAACAGAACCTCAATCTGGTACTGCACCCGCTTCTCGATGTCGCTGTCGTGCAAAATGTTGCGGAACTGGTCAAACACAGCTCTGGCAATCGGTTCATTCATCTCTTCCAGAAATTGTCCGACCTCTCTGGTCAGGTTCACAGCGATTTCTACACTGTCGTCGGTCGGCTTGTGTAGCAAGAGCAGCAGCATTTGCGCCACCAAGGTCTCTGAAACAACCTGTTGATTGGTCAAGTGCGCAAGAAACGTAGTAGTAGACAGGCACACTGCCTTGTCGTTCCTGCGAAAACCCTTGCGAAACCGGAGAATCAGCCTCTTGACCAGCAGCTCGCCGACAGCTGGGAGCTTGGTGTTGACAATAGCCACCATAGCAGCATATATAGGCGTGAACGGTAGCGAAGCGGCTTGCGCCTTCATGATGCTCTGACAAAACAGTCCCTTGCCTCGCACGAGGTTCTCTTGGAAAAGCTCCGGCACAATTTGCTTCAAGTTCGGACTGTTGGCCTTGTTGATCAGTCCATTGATCGACTTTTTGAGCGCCTCCCATGCCATGCGCTGCCACTCCTTGGTGGTCTTGTCCGTGATTTGCGCCTGCAGCGCACGCAGTCGAGCAGGCGGGATGTACGTGCCTCCGGAGCGGGCGTTGAGCAGACGGTCGTACTCGGCCTTCGCGGCAGCTTGCTTCTGCTCCTCGGTTGGCGCCGGTGGAGGTGTGCGCTCTCGTCTCGACGGAGGACCGTTGTGGTCTCGCGCTGATGGTGGTGCTCCTCCGCGTCGATCGGGTCGATAGCTGTCCACAGCCTTGCGACGTGGCCGGTCATCGCGGTTCGGGCCAAAATCGCGCCCTCTTTCCGCATTATCGTGGTCGCCGTCATCGTCTTGGTAGCGCTTGTGTGGAGGCGATCGAGGCTGGCGATTTGGCGAGCGGTCGCCGAGGTGGTTGTCGCTCACCATTGATGCAGTTTCTGTCGCCATTCGGGGAAAGACGCAGTTGCCAGGCAAAATACAGCCTCAGAGAGGCGTTCTGACGCGTGCGTCGCCCAAATGCCCCACTGCGAAATCGAAGAAGACGAGCTAAGATGCTACAATGCGTTGCGTCGTCCTTGCTCTTGGATTTGTAACAAACTTGGAGCGCTCCGGTGAGCAGATGGGTTGAGAGGAGCAACTTGGTTGAAGAAGGAAAACAATGACCAAAGAGCGAGGTTGCCTTGGGAAATTCTGGAGGCGAAAGCAAAAGCTAGGCGTCAAGGTTACCTCAGCGCACGGGCCCTGAAGTACTCAATACGTAAGAACAGACGGTAGTACCCAGATATCTTCCTGTGAGACACAACCAATTCCACCCGCGGCAGGCATAATACACATTGTACGCTTAGGCTTTTGGGCCCCAAGGACCCCAGTTGAGTCCCCCTGAGCCGCTGCTGCAGCTTGACATGAGAGCTCGGGCTTAAGGGGGGGGGGAGGCTGCGCGGGTGTACTGTAACCGTGGCTCGACCTGTTCGTCGCATGCCATTTAGTCACTCCCACCTGCCAAACATTTGCCAAAACTCACACCCAGCACCTCCAGCGTCTTCTCGGGAGCTTTACTTCTACTTCTATTTCTCTACACTCCTTCACCACAATTCATTACATACGATACTTCTTTTTTCAACAATGGTAAGTTGGCTGACGCCAGACCCTGCAAGGAAGTAATATGCAAGATAGAGCGACAGAAAGAAGAGCAATGGGGGCCCGGCTAACAGACATGTGCTTCGTGCATCACCACCGCAGCTCGACAAACTAGTGGGCGTCGCCATGCTTGTGGCTGCCACGGTTGTTTTCCTCTACTATACCTTCTGGACCCTTTTTATGGTACGTATCAAGTGTGCTTTGACAACCACACGCTACCCTTTTTCATTCCTCTTCCTTCTTCTCGCCTCACAGCTACATCCAGCAACAACATCCAAGCAGACGAAACCAAGAACGGAAATCTGACCTTCTTCTTCACTCACCATATAGCCCTTTGTCGACTCAGACCATCCTCTCCAGAACCTCTTTCCGCCGCGCGTCTGGGCCATCCGTATCCCTGTCATCCTCGTCCTACTAGGCTCCGCCATTGTCGGCTCCTTCCTCAGCGTCGTCATGATCAAGAGCAACAGAAAGAAGGCAGCGAAAGCCGCCGCCTCCAAGAAAAAGGCCTAAGCGAGCAGACGCTCATGAAGTTGGAGTTGAAATTGAAGTCGAAATCTTGATTCATGAAAAGAAGCAAGGAAGACAGAAGGGGAAGGGACACGGCAGAAAGCCATCTTGCGTGAGACTGCCCACTACCGTGGTAAACCATACGCGGCAGCTTCTGGACCACCAGAAGAACACATAATGGCGCACAAGCCCTCGAAGAATTGACTGAAAAATAGGTAGGGTGTTACACTGAGTAATAGGGCAAGAGGTTCAATGTGTTGCAATTCTATTGTCTAGCTTGGCGCCCAAGAGTATCCAGCTGGAAATCAGATCGTGCTATGTCGACCTGCACTCTTACTATGGTAGCTGGCATATAATTGAACACTACTTGAAGACAGAAACATGTTTGGGAATATCGTGGTCTAAACCAGGCTCATCTACGATCAGATTTTGCATGTCTACGTGAGAAGCGAGACTTGCAACAACACAACAAGCACATTTCAGGCCGCAGCATCTTGCAATGGTATTCCAGACATCCATTCCATTGCCTGAGGGGTGATAATTCTACCTAATCCATGGATGTACCGACCGAGACGCCGCAATAGCACCAAGACACTCGAGGCTCACTTGAACCAGCCAAAGTTCTCAAGCTGTCTGAGCCAAGTATTGTTCGCCTCTGTCCATGAGATCACCGTAAACATGGACCAAACGACATAGCGTGTTCTTTGTCAACTAATCTAGGGTCTGTTGAAGAGGCCCTGTTCACCGTGAGTGTTTGTTGTTCACACATCTGCGCCTAGACACGTTGGTCCGCAAAATCAAGAACTTCACAGTCATTCTCAAAGAATCCGTCGTCGTCGTCCAAGTCTCCAACCCGTCCCCTGCCTCTGCGACGTCGAGTGGTGACCACAAGCTGCTCTTCATCTCCGGCATCCCAATGGCGTGCCACGGATCGTTCCATAGCCGATTGCGGCAGAGCACGGACATCATCTGTCGACATGGCAAACGTTTCCTCCTCCTGACCGATGCTGTGGTGTTGGGTTAGTCTATTCATGGGTATAGGCTCGCCGAAAGCCCAGGCTCCTTCCTTTGTATCAGGAACCACCTTATTTGATGCTGCCGCTGCTACCTGCACCTTACGCTTAGAAAGAGACTTCGCAGGCTTTTCCTGCAGATTCGTGTCTGCCAAGAGCACCGAAGCGCTTGGGAGTTGCGACGCCGGCGTGCTTGAGAGTCTATCAACAGCATACTCGCAAAGAGTGACGCGTCGGTCAGTGTGGAAAGGTTGGTATGGAGCAGATGACTCAATCTCGGCTTGTGGGATAGATGATCCTGCGCCACGGTGACTTCTTGATGATCTAGGTCGCGCAGTGAGTACCATGGTATTGTTGACCCCATCTCCTTCCTTATCCAACAGATCCAGGTATTCATCTGGATCCACAAGCCGCTTGATGGATGGCGCCATGTCATCATCAGGTAACAGAGGAACCTTGAAGTCGCAATATCGTCGGAATCGAGTGGCGCCCTGCCTGCCTTCGCTAGCAGATGCTTTGCGCGGCCGCTGAGGAAATGCGCGAACTAGACCATCTCCGAGAACAAAGAGCGAGTGATCTTGGCGATTCGCAACAAGAATGGCACATGCAGGGCCTGGAGCTTTTGATCCCATGGGTAACGATATTCGATGATCCCCGCTGTGCCTAAGTTGACTGATGGCGTTTCCCGTTCTGCCAAGCGAATGACTGATGCCCGTAGCAAGCATCTTGCCACCATAATTTGCATGCTCGACTATCTTGGAGCCTGTCGACTGCGGCACATTCGCGTTCGCAGTCGAGCTGCCGCGCCTTGGCCTGTTGATGAGTGGGCGGGCAGCATCCCAGGCTGAGTTCAGTGCACCCGCTGCCATGTACACTGCTGAAGTACTGGAAGGGTCAGGGGTACCGCTTTCTTGCGGTGGTCCACGTCTGCGTGGAGGGGGCCAGATGAATGCAGTTGTAGGCAGATCAAGAAGATGGACAGTTCCTCTCTCGGTAACCATCGCAATACATTCACCATTAGGCTTCATCCAAGACACGTCCACAATTCTAGCAACAGTCATCCGTGAGAATTGGGCAATTTGTCGTACTCGCGGCCCACTTGACGTGCTGGGCACGCTTACCGCTGGCAACGGCGATGATTTGGTGTATTGAACACGCATCAAATCCCATATTGTCTGTACATCACCCTTGGTACTGGCCGTAAAGAGGGAAAGACCGTTTGGCGCAAAGGATAGGAAGCTACAGCCAGACGTGGCAAACGTGGTGATGGGATGTATCGATGAAGTGTTTAGCGATGTATCAACGTCCACAATAGATACGAGACCTGGTTCCTTGGTTACTGCAGGGGTTATCGTTCCGTGAGTCGGTGGGAATTGGTAGGGTTCTGCTCTCGCTGCCGCAAAAGGACCGTTCCACGATTGCGCGTTGGGCGGAGATCGGGCTGGTTGTGACTGCGCCGATGTGGTCGACTTGTTCCAGTAGCTGTTGAAGGCTTGCAAGCCACGCTCGCCAATCCATTTTGCACCGGAGATGACCTCTTGCGTGGTTTCGCGCATCAATTTGTTCATGATACTGTCGGCAGCTGGCAGGTCTACGTCTGAGACCACGCTGGGCAACTGCGGCGGAGTCAACGAAGCCAGACCCGGCGCCTTTCCTTGCACCGGTACCGGTACAACTGCTCTCAAAGATATCTGAGATGACGGAGCGGCAGGACAGTAAGCGATCCATCTGCCTCTTATGGCAATGATTGGGGCCTTTGTGACTGCACGCTGCGCGGCAGATCTCAGCCAGTCTGCTTCCTGAGAGGGATCCACCAAAGGCTGCTGCAGGCAAGTCCATAGCTTTCCCACACACCTCAATTCGATCCCAGCCTCTGTTGATGCCACAGCTTGGCGATAGACCCAGCTTTCGCCTGTCTGACCAGATGCGATGACAATGTTCCCGCTTTCTGCTAGGATTCGTAATGCCCCTGTGGGCGGTGGTGCTTGAAAGATAGGGCTTGTGATGGGCACTTTAAGAGGGATTTTTGGGCCTTCTAGCAAAACTGCAACGTGACGACTATCATATAGAGAGTACAGGTCCACTGTAGTCTGGTAGAAGTCGAGGGGGCTATTTCGGTTCCCAGTGCTATCCCTGTGTCCCATGTCTGTGCCCGCTGGTGACGCAGCTCCAGAGCGTTCTTGACCAACGGTGTGGTTGCCATCAGCTGCGGGCTCGACCGAAGCATACGGCAACACAGGACCGTGTACAACAACTGCAACTAGAGGGCCGGAAATGGCACCTTGGCATTTGACTGTCCAGGGCAGGATCTTTGCATTGTATACACCGCCTCGCAGTCCTTTTAGATTCGCGACAGTGTCTAGGCCGTTCTTTGTAACAGAGTGCACCTCCAGCCCGCCCTCATAACCTGTCAAGACGACGGTGTCTTTGCCCCGAGCGCCGGTTCCGTGTAGGTTTGGAATTGTGTCGAAACCATATGCGTATCCGCGTTCACCAGCTCTGATTCCAGCTTTTCTCTCGACTTCTACATCGATATCCGGCGCGCCGTAGAAGTGGGCCTGTGGTTGGTGCGGTAGAGGTGGGTTCGGAATGCCGCGGGCAAACGTAGTCTGTGAATGCATCGAGCCTCGTCTAATGGAAGCCGCAGACGGGACGTACGCCTCGGATGGATTGTACTGATTGTCCATATGATAGCTGAGGGGTCTTCGTGCCTGATTTGGAGGCGAAATCGACGAAGACTGTCCGTTGTAGTGTGGTCGAGGCGAGGACCACCCGCAAGGCGCACGGCTATCTTCATATGAGGATGGTTGCGTCGGTGGTGATTCGCCCATCAAGTTGATCAGGTTCGCACCTGGCGAACTGCCCAAAGCTGGTATATTTCGGGTCCAGTCAGCGGTGCTTCGAGTTGCATTCGTGGCATAGGACGTCGCAGAGACCGCATCCAGGCTTGGAGATGGTGCAGTATTGCCATTTGAGGGGATGTTGGTAGGTTCCAGGTCTGGAGACTGATGAGAGGGCGACGAGGTGTCTGAAGTCGGTTCTTTATTGTGTGCACTACAGGAAGGGGAAAGTTGTCGTATTAGCATCTTTTTGTGAATAGAACATCGGCAGCTAAGATTGCCTGGAAGTCAAGCGGATCAGAATTCAAGGTGAGGGTGAGAACCTACATGAATTTGCCTGCAGTGTGCTTGGTCACCGCAGCGACGACACCACCACCGCCGCCATCTTTGCCATTCTTCTTATCCTTCTTAGGGCCTTTCATAGTCCCAGATATCAGCAATCTTGTTGCTTCTAAGCATGTGTCATTGGCAGTGACAGAAGAATGCAGCTCAATAAGGTGAATAGAACGGCAACGCACCGGGCATCCGAGACGAATCGAAGCCTAGAGCAGTTTTGCTGCTCCGGACAAGAGGCAGGTCGGGCGACCTCCGCAAGTCGGACCACAAATGGGAAGTCGATGACCAGTGACGAAAGACAGCGCGTGGCAGGCTGAGGCTTGGAGTCACGAGCCTCGACTTGGAGACGGGCGTGGCAACGTGAAGGTGGCGCTCAAGGACACGGGTGACGGGAGTTGGAGAGGTGAGTATGGACGCGATCTAGTGCCAGGTTTGGGGCAGTTTGGTGCCAGATCCAGGACGCAAGTAGATAGTCACCGGACGGAACAGGCGAGGACGGGCCAGTGGATTGTATAAGGTTGTTTGGTTGGTTGGTTGGCTGGCAAAAGGGATGATAGATTGCTGCTGGTGGTGGAATCGACTTTGGAAGACCGCCAAGCAAAGAGTCAAAGAAATAGCAATTGTCGTCGTCGTCCGAGATCCAGAACAGGTAAAGAGAAGCGAAACACAAGGCAGTGTATATCTAGGTGGACGAAACGAGAGATTAAGCAAGGACTGAGAAAGAGGCAGTGCCCTCAATGAGGTCGTTGTGTATATCGGGTTTGCAAACAATGCACCGTCAGGGCTGGTACCAGGCACGGCAGTTCGAGGGCTTTCGAGCGAACGAAGACCCGGAGTCGCAGATGCGTAGGAATCGTAGATAATAGAAAGAGACGCAGATCGTAGGACAATGGTGTTGTAAAGGACAAGACGAAGTTGGTTGGTATGAAGAAGAGGAGGAGGAGGAGCACCTCATTTCCTCTCAGGTAGGAGAGGAAGGAGAGTAGACTGCAGCAGATAGTACGTCAACCCCAACGTCCCAGCCCTGTGCATCTGGCATGGAGGGGTCTTGAAGGGGCAATCGGCTACTATGGATGGAGCGGGGCTTGGCGACTCAGGAGCTGAAGCGCGTACCGTGTACTGACCTGGTATATGATAGGCACTGGTCTAGACGGCCTGGAGTTGCTCACGGCACCCAGTAAGTGTTGTAGTAAGTACTTACAGTATCTATCCAAGTACCTTGTGGAGAAGGGGGAGGGCGCCAGCACCTAGCAAGGGCATTGCATGGCCATTCAAGCGGCGCATCAGCCTACGAGATCCTAATCTATTGGATGGCCATGTGCTATCCTTTTTGGGCATTGTCAAATGCTTAGCCAGTTTGACTTGACATCTCCCAGTCGCATCCCTCGGGTGGGCTCGCTCCGTAGTCCACGGACCTATTACTTACTGTGCTTGTTGAAGTAGGTGCGGGTGTTGCTCCAGGCTTGGAGTGCTTGATACCTGCTGAGGTACTTACAGGCGCCCCTGACGGTACTGTGGCAGGGGCTGTACAGTCGGCTAGTGAGCACATTGGTACATCCAGGCTGTAGGCCATCAAGTACTCCATGGCCAACTCAACCCCAGCCTTCGTCATCTCACCTGGCTATCGCGATTCTGGTTCGTAACGCAAGTTGTCTGGCCGCTTCCAGATTGCCAATACCGCAGTGTCGTTCTCAAAGTGCAAAAGTACATTCCGTCCACACCTGCAGACTGCAAACATGCAGCATCAACTCCCAGGATCAAACAGACTCAGCTCGCATTTGGATCGAAGGCCAGCCATGTGTCAGCACCAGTCTCAAAGTTCATACGACAAATAAGTACTTACCTGGTCTGCCACAAGATTTGTGCGTCACAGTGAACTGGTAATTCCCTCACCTGACCATCCCCAACATTCTTCCCCCATTGCACTCCGGCTTGAGTTCGCAAGATGACAATGGACCATCTCTCCATCTTACCGTGATCAGGTTGTCAATGCCAAAGCACAGAGTAATAAGGCATACGACACACCAGTGCTATAACCATCATCCTGGACAGAATGACATTGTCAGACTCATTACGCTATTCCGGGACTGGCGCTCCCTTTGGCATCGTCTGAGATGAGATGCTTGGTTGGGGTCGTGGTCACGCTGTCACTTGACACGCGCTCTGCGACCCCGCTGAAAGCCCCTCGTCACGTCCGGGTGGTACCTGCCCAACTTAGGGGGGTCACTTAATCCAGGTTGAAGTGGGGTCTGCTGATAAGAGCCACAATGATATCGGCCACGAGGGACATGTCACATTCACGACACTCGGTCATTGTTCGTAGTTTACATACATATATGAGCTCCAATCTCTGGCTGTCGTATTGCTCTACAGTTTCAGTTGCGTGCAAAGTAATAAAAGAACGAACAAGAGAACACCGGTCCATGTCGTTCTTTGGTACAGACACGAAAGGGGAACCGAACTGCCTCTACCGCTGGATATAAACCCGATAATAGGCAAACTTCCACTCTCCACCCGCGCCCGACTTGAACAGCTTCGCATACCCAGCCCAGTCCGCACCACCTTCCTGCCCTTCCTCTCCCTTGAACTTGTATACCACACTGCCATACAGCATGAGCTCAACCTCCTCGTTTCCACCGTGGGCACCAGTGTTCCCAAACGATGCCGGAAAGACCTTGAACACAGTGTGTTTCCTGGCTGCGACCTTTTCCCACATGCCCTCTCGCACCTTGAGAATATCTAGAGAGCACTTTTTAGTCCAAAGTACCACCCCAGGTAAGAAAAAACAGAGTAGGAAACTTGAAAGTATACCATCCTTGCCTATAGCTTCCTTCTTCTCCATAATAAGCGTCGCGTCGTCGCAGTAGAAGTCAGCCCATTCCCGGTTCTGCCCAAATGTGTCGGAAACGGTGTAGAAGTTGGTGATGAAGTTCTTGATGCCAGCGTCCACGGCGATATTAGCCGGGTACTCCGGTTCGTAGTTGGCCATGATATTGGATCTTCACAATAGCCTAGGGTTGATATATAATGAGAGAGTCCAATGATATGCTGTACATCGTACGGAATGCTCTGAAGGTCTGTGAAGATTTGAGTGTAGGCTCAAGGCACAAGTAGGTGTCAGATGCTGGCGCTGATGATATGTGAAATGTGGGCACGGCCCGAGTACCTGGCCTAAAAATGGCCCATATCCGACAACACCACGGGTGTTATCAGGTAACGAATCGGCCAATACTATTAGCACAGCAGCCAGCATATATACAAACAATATTTCCTTAATAGTATCAGAAACGACGGTGCGCGCATGAAATTGGTGATGATATATATATTTAGGTTCGTTCATACCATAGGTCTTCCTCTGTGACATCCCTGAAACAGTTGGACACAAAACTCCAAGAGTCTATCGCCACTTTCTGCTGGCGATACGGTTCTGTGTTCGTACTATGCTTTTCGTAACTATGAACGCCAATTGTGGTACAGGACAAAAGCACATGCATTTCCGCTTGTACGAGCCCTCAGCTTGAGACTCCCAAATTGTCCGAATAAGTACATACAGCGTCAGGTGCGCACCTGACAGAACCGCTTTCGCACACGAACCCACAGAAGAGGGGACCAATTAATGACGCCATCAGGAAATGAAATGGGTATAGTGAGGGCTTTGTTTCAGTTCTCTAAGGCTGCTACCTACGCTCCGTCACCCGATGTGTAGGCGAGGCGTCCTGAGCGAGTACCGTAATAAAGTCATCAATGACACTGTCATGTGCCAAAGGTTGAGGCAAACCAGCCGGCGGTCTTCTCGCGAGTTCAGGAGTCAAAGGCTTCGGTGTATCCGTCGGGCAGGGCGGCGGCTCGGAAGAGAGCTGAGGAGATCTGCCACGCTCCTAAGCGCCTCGCCTGGTCGTCCTCTTACTTCCTTCAGCCTTCTCGTCGACTCCCTGTTGAGCTTTACAATCGCTGCAATACCAAGTCTTAGCTAGTCCTGCCGCGTTGTGAAGTCCCAGACACTCGAGGTGGAACCATTCATATTTGCACTTGTTGTATATCAGTCAGTCAAGTCTCGCGATTTTGCCCACGAGTCACAAGAAATGCTCGTATCTAGCCACAATTACTGGACAGGCACGGGCAAATGCAATTGGGTCAGACTTACACTGTCATTTTCGCACATCACCATCGTCCCAAAACTGACGCGATTGCAGAAGCAGTACCGCGCTTCGTTGGGATCAATAACATTTCCCTCCTCGTCTACTTCAACCTCGGCCTCTGCCTCGGTGGTCTGTCCGCGCTCTCTCTTCTGGGAACCACGTTTGGACTTTCTTGGCGCCGCTTTACGTTTAGTGATGGCACTATTATTGCCTCCCGAATTTGTTCGGCTAATGATACCCGGCGCAGGTCTCTTAATCCTCTTGCTGGGCTGTCTTAGAGACATGTCGGGTGCAGGCGTGTTTCTAGCAGTACTCGCCCGACGGGAGCGTTCTGCGGCTAGACCTGTTTGTTGTCCAGCTTCCTGCCCAGTGGTTGTCCCACGGGATGAAGGCCTTCGAGATGGTAATTCAAGCCCTGGACTCGTCGCACTCGGTGTGTTGCCACGTGAATCCGTTGTCTTGATTGGATGCGGTCCAGCAGCCTTCTCCTTAGCTTTGGCCTCTCTGGCCCTTGTCTCTCTGACCGGGGGTAAAATAGGTGTGTTTGACTTCTTGGAAGTCGAAGATTCACTGACCAGCGTGTTGGCCGTTACAGCGCCCGTTGCAGTGCTTGCATCGGTACTAGCAGCAGGGGATGTTGCATTTGACCATTTGGCTCCAACCATGATTGAGTGATCATGTCCAGGAATGGGTATAGGTACCGGTGTTGTAGACTGCGGTATTTGTATGGCCGGCGTGACCTGGCACGGTTGTAGCGTATTGTTACGAGGCATGCTGATGTGCCGCGGGATTGGTACTGGAGTCTCAGTCTTTGACCGTTTCAGAATAACCAAATCTGGCTTCTCTGCATCAGCCTCGGATACCGAGTCCCTCTTTCGTTTCTTCTGCTGTCTCTTAGTATTCTTGGTTTGCGGTTGACTGGAGGGCTGGGGTTGCTGGAAAGACACCTGAAGGTCCCTCGCTATCCGTGCGATTTGCCTCGCTGACTCTTCAGCTTCCTTGGCCGCCTGGTCAGATAATCGATCCTTTTTCAGCTTCTTGGCCTTATTCAAGTCGATACCGCGGTTTGTGAGGTTTCTATCCTCTGCTGCCATAGCAGAGTCCAGGCTCACAGCACCCATAGGAAGATGCTCAGTGCCAGTCACATCATCAACAATAAGTTGCGGAAGGATAGGCTCGAACGGCAACCCTGTCTCTTCCGCCTTTTTTTTGGCAGATGTCCATCCATCGTAGCCACGTCCAAGGAGTTTGAGCTCTCTGTTGATCATCGTATCGCTTGGAACCCAAGCCACATTCTTCTTCATGCGCTTCCTCAGTCGCGCAAGCTCGTACTGCGTAAGCTGGAACCACGGGGCGTCATCGCTGCCGACAGGTGCATCTGGGGGAGGCGGTCGCAAGACTGGTTCAGCTGGGATAGCAGGCGCTGCTGTAGGTGGAATAGGAACCTGTGTGATAATTTTCGAGAGCTTCAGTTTTGGCACTTTGGGCGTCTTCTCTGAAGGAGGCTTTCTGCCTCTCGACTTCTGGTTCCCACTTTGTGCCGCCAGAGTCCGTCCATGACCCAAGACTTCTTCCTCCTCATCTTCGTCGCTGCTGTCTCCTTCAGAGCTTCCTGTACCGTAGCCCACATCAAAAGGAGCCAGAACCTCGCCGGGAACTGTAATTCTTGGACCGCGCGGTCGACGGCCCTTCTCGCCGCCTGCTGGTTGCCGCTTGTTGGCTCGAGTAGCTTGCGGCGATCTGGTCAGCGCAACAGGGCTTCGTGCTTCATCTTCTGCAGGGTATTTATCAAGCATGGCCCTCAGCTTTGCGTGTATCATTTTCAGTCTGTTGACATGGCGCTTGACATTCTCCGCCATACGCACCGCCTCGGCATGCGAGTACACCCTGGACGTCATGACATTATTCAACTCTTCTGAGATATTTCCGCGCAGTTTGACCGGCTGCGGCTTCTCATGGGCAGGCAATGAAGGGAGCTGACCCCAAGTTTTGGCCAGCTCGTGCAAGCGTGTTGAGGCGTCAGCGTAGTCGTGGTCAAGCTTCCCAATCAATATCAGCGAGCGCATCATGTCCGCGGGCAGGTGTTCGGTGAATTCCAGAAAGTCAGTAACGGTCGCTTGGGCGTCGGGGTCGGCGCGCCCTTCAAGAGAGCCGAGGCTGGATCCAAGCGAGTCGATCGGACCAGGCATCGAAGGCGAAGTCTGTCGCGGTGACAGCTCTGGGTCGTCGTCGCGCATGACGCCAATGGCGTCCTCGACTGTGCTCATGGTGGGCAAAGGGGGGTCGAGCTTTTCGACGGGCTGCTGAAAATCTTCATCGGGTTTTGAAACGCGCGCCTGTGTCGTCGCGTTCTGCAATCGGTGCTGAATGAATTGACCTGGGATCGTATTTCGCAGCTTGAGCTGTCAAAAGGGAGATACAACACTGAAACTCTGCAAACAGATCACATGCGGAAGTCGCGTTGCGAGAAGGACCGCAGGGTGGCCCGAGTATGCAAGTAACGGGTATATACATATACTAGGTTATGTTTGTCTGCCAAATACGGTTGGAGTGAGCTAAATACTGAGTGCTCGTTAAATACATGTGCATCTATCCAAGTACCTGCCACATCCAGAGATAGTCGCTTGAAAGGGGATTCACTGCTGTCGAGTGCAAAGAAACCTATTGTAGATTTAAAATCTTGGGAATGACCTTGAGGTTTATTTGACACATCATACAAGAACCATAGAGTGAGGATCACTGTGAGTTATGTGCCAAGCGAAGCAAACGTGTTTCTCGGTCGTTATGTTGGTTCAGCCACCCAGTTTTGTCGTATCATCTAAAGTGCATCTCGAATCTCCGCCGTGCACAACATCCGTGTGCTTCAGACTTCGCCCACAAAGCCCAAGCCTAGTCCAGCCAATAATGCTGCTAGCATCCATGCTGAAGCATACCTTGCGGCTCCAGCAGGCTCGACTCCGTTGATGGTCAAGGCGCTTTGCAGGTAGGTGTTGACTCCTGTTACAATTGCCAAAAGAAGAGTTCTCACGATGCCCACTTTCGTCTGCGAAGTATAGCCCCAGACATTCCACCAGAGAGTTTCTCCTAAGCCGGCCTCAACAGGGTCAAACTGTGCTACCTTCTCATCTTGTTCCGTACGACCTGTAGTAGCCAGAGGTGTGAAAATGAAGCCTCGTGCTGCGATACCCGATGCAAGAATCAATGTAGCAAGGACAACCAGAGCAGATTGAGCCGGCTCGATCGTGTAAATGCCTTCAAAGTGCAGGACAAAAGCCTGGCGTAGGTAAAAGTTGTATGACAGTACGAGGACGACGGCGTATATGAAACTCGCCAATAAGATCGAAAGAATCGAGATCGATCGGTCGTTGATGATTTCGCGGTTTGGAACGGACGATGAGCCCTTATGGGCGCCAGAGAGAGGACGCAGCAAGAGAAATGGCACGAAACTGGCGGTGACGTCGACGGCAAGGCCGCCAAGCGCAATCTTGGGATCGATATTATAGAATGCGGAGAGCAGGTAAAACTAGACCCAACAATTAGCCGAAGCCGCGCTATTTCGGTGAAGGAGCGAACCTACGAGCGGGCCATGCGACAGCAAATTCAGCGCTGCGAGATCGACCGAGTCAAAGTTTGCAAACCAGCCGAGCGCCAGTTCGATCAGCCGCCAAGCTGTCATGATACCAACTTCGCGCTGTGTACTCCAGGTTCGCATGACGGTCGCCAATTCGCCACGTGAAAACTCATTGATGAAAGAATATCCCAGCGATGACACCGAGAAGCTCAAGATTGCGACAAGCGGGAACTGAATGATTGACGGCAGCTTGGATCTGCGCTGCGCCAAAGCAGACGCGCTGCGCTCGACGACCGCGTTCGAGAGATCAACACCATTCTTCGATTCCAGGCCAGCATCAGTTGCGGTCACGTCGGTTGGCTGTGTTGTCGCCATAGCGCACTTGTTTGCAATTTGCTCAAGTTTACGTCAGATCTCTGCGCGAGAGAGCGCCGATGCAGTGATCAATGCGGAGGAAGAAGGACGTGGGTGCGACTGGTCGATGGAACAATATCGGCAAGGGGGAAAAGTCTGGAAAAGTGTGCGACAATGTGGAGTAGAGGGGACCGAAGATATATTGGAGGGAAAAGCAGCTTGCCAGAAGGTTGGTTGGCTTCAGCTTCCCCAAAACACTGCGTAATAGCAGTGTGTACAATACTGTACGTAGCGGGTTTCCCCCGCAACAACAGCTGTCCCACAAAAGTTACGTAAGCTAGATGTATGTTCCGTGGAAGTCCGTAGCAAACATGCTCCTAACACAGTCCTGTCCAGTACGTTGAAGTTTTCAATTGACCAGACTTATTTACCAATATGAATTTACGCTCAGAATCTGCTCATGATTTCTGGATTGACTTGGCCCCAAAATATTAGACTGCTCGATGAGCAAATGTAAACCATGTTTTGTTTTGTTTAGCCAATTGGCTCGCAGAGTATATATGGGGTCGTGAGTTCGAATCGATTCAAGGGAGTCTCCACCGCTCCATCAAAACGAAAACAACCCTTAAAGATTTTCCTAGTCTTCTTTCCTTTCCTTCTCTTACTTTCCTTGACTTGTTTCTCCAAAAATACTACTTGTCTTTTCCAAGGCTCGCTTGTTGTCCTGCCAAGATGAACATGCAAGGCAAAAAGAAGCTGTGAACAGACGAATGAAGACCATGCGGTGAGTTATCTAGGATAGGCTGCGCCCAGTGGCCGGTGCTGAGTGTCGTTTCTCTTTTACATATCATAGCAATCATTCTATATGCTCACACCCACAACCGGCATCTCATATCTCTATTTCTTCCTGCGGTCATTTATTCCTGCATGTTTAGTCCCACATCACGCACAAACAAAGGCGAAAGATTCGGTTCATTTGTGTTATTACTTTGAAGAGATCTTACTCGACGCAGACACAGATTTGGTCCTCGCTTTAACCTCGTTGCACAGCATACCACCAGGCTTCATATGCTCCAGTGGCTGCTCTCAACTCATCGGTGCTGAGGGTCCACTGCCGCGGAGCAACTCGTCCCTTGCCACCCCGGATATATAAACAGTACGAGAGGGCGCGCAATCAGTATCTCTCACCAGACCCAGCAGAACTCCGATCCTCCAGACGGCCCAGATCGCCTTCAAACAGCAGGTCGTAGCACATTCAGTTACAAACGCAAACGCGAAGACAAACAACAGCTATCCTCGCTAGCCTATTCTTCCATAGCAAAGACGCCGTGATCGTCTTCGTCGCTGCGGGCTCGAGACCGCCTATCGTCGTCGTCGCCGTCCTCCATCCGCACGTCACTATCCCGACGAAATGCACCCCGAAGATGGCTTTCTGGAGCTTGACATGGAAAACTGTTGAGGAAGGGCGACTGTCCTAGCGAGACCTGGCCCAGGAATTGGGCTGGGATGGCAGGTACTGCTGGTATATCCAGAGGTAGATGGCTTGCCAGGGATCCTGCGTTGCTGCCGTAGCTGCAGCTCAGCATAGCCACGGCCTTGGCGAGGTGATCAGTGTCGCCAGAAATACTAGACGGAGCAAATGGTGGGCTAGGTTCGTATGGGAAGCTCTGGAAGCTTCTTGCGAACGCGTCATCCGACGACATTGTGTGCAGGGACCGCGAGAAACCAGTCCGCATGTCATCATCGTCGTCGGACATGGTCGGTGAAAAGGTGAACTTATTCATATCCAATGAATGGATCGCATCCCTCTGAGGGGGGGGGGTGGTATTGGCTGAGCTCCGGCCGTCCATTTGGTCGGACGATCTTCCGGACACCGAGGGAGAGGTTTCGCGCGCGGAATCCGGAGGGCTCGTTGGAATGGTGTTCATAGCGACCAACACAGATGCAGCTTCGAGGAGTTGGACCTGTTGGTGCTTGGAGATTAAGAGCTTGGAAGTCAAAGACCATTCAGGAGTGTGTTCCCATCTGAAGTAAAGACAAGTCAACAAATTGTGAGCCTCGCAAATTTGTGTAGCATAGGGCGAGTCTGGGAAACCAGCCAGCCAGTGGCAGAATATACCCTGCCATTGATGAGGGAGGGGAAAGACAGGGGCACAAACAAATGCTTGGTCAAGCAGCTGCTATGCTTGTATCCCTTCCCGCAGTGTTGACAGTGGATCTCTGGTCGGTTGAACTTCCTGCCCTCCTTGGCCAAGGATTGACCGTCACTCGCTCTTCGAGCTCGCGCTTTTTGTGCATCGTCTCCTTCATCAGGCGAAGCACTTTCTTGATCATCCACTGCACTTTCTGATGGCTCCATGGTCTCCGCTGCATTCATGAACTTGTTTCCCGGCAGGCTTGCTCCTGGACCCCACACAGAAACATCAGGTCTTGAGCTACCAGACTTCGATGATCGACGATTGCCAATGTCGATCGGGTAAGTAGCACTTTTGTCAATCGGGTCTGTCATGCCAGCTGCAGCAGCGACGGCCGCAATGTTTGCAGCATTGTTCGATATGCTCTTACGCCGTACACCGCCTATGCGATTCGCAGCAGACAGAGATCCAGACAGAGTCGTGTGCGAGTTCGTGCGAGAGTGTGGTTGCCGAGCGATGCCTGTTCCTGGCAAGGAATTGAAGGATGGGGGTGATGGTCGGTGTGAGAATGGTCTCGAAACGTGCTGGAGATCCTGAATGTGATGATTCGATATCAGCGGCCATAATTCAAGAGATAAGTGCAGATAAACTCCCATGCGCGGCGTGCTGATCGTACCTTGGATGAGGCCATATTAATGTGGCGTGAGAGAGACTAGTACAGACTGCTCGAAGGATCAAACGTAAAAGGGGCACGGTGTTGTCAGGATAATTAGGTGCCGGTAGCAATTGCTAGATGACAAGGCATGTGTTGTCGGCTTCCTCTCGTAGCCAAGTTCAAATTTCTGGAAAAATAATTGTTGCAATAGCGGGACTTTTGTTGTGTGTTGTATGGCAAGCAGGCGCTAGAGTCCAGCTGACCTTCTCCAAAACAGGCTTCCGAATGCTGATTGGCGCAGCCTTCGTAGTTGAGCAGCGAAACAAAGATAAAGTGAGATCGAAGCAAGGCGACCGTAGCAAGATAGGCTCCGAATCCCGGGAATCAGCGTGACAACAGAGACAGGAAAATAGAGGGCGCTGGCGGAGGAAAGACACTGGCCAAGGTGTGGACGAGCTGAGAATGGCGGCTTGTCCTGCTGGGTGAGGGGTTAAACCGGACAGGCAGACAGGCAGACAGGCAAAGGAGGCAGGGCGGATTGGGGGTTTGGGTATCTATGCGGCCAGATTGCGATACCGACGGGCGAGCGAGTAAACCAATGTGAGGGTGACGCAGCGGGCGTCAGGAGCGAATATGAGCGAAGTGAGACGTAGCGCGAGGTTGGAAAAGAACGTGTCACAACAAGCAAAGTGTTGACTGAGCAGGAGGAGAGAAGACAACAAAAAAAAAGTTGCCGATCGTATGGCAGGAAGGGAAGCGTTATTCAACTGGGGAAGGGGAAAGATGGGCAATCCTGGCTGTGCAAGTCACGCACGACAGGCAAGCCGATGTGAGACCGTTCCGCCTGCCTGAGAAGTGTCCGGGAGCATGCTGAGGACCACACATGGCACCATGTACAAGGTACAAAGATACGAAGCAGGGCTCTGTGGGCTACTGTGCGCAACGCACGCGAATCAACATGTCTTCCGTACTAGCTTGGGCCCAGGTGGGGTGGCTCGAAGCGGAATGACCAGCAGCCATCATGACCCTGGTCAAATACCTAGGTCCGCACTTGCCTTCCTCGTGCCTTCTCCTGAAGCTCTCATCCTGGGAAATGGATGAGGACCCCCGCCCCTTTTTCCTATGCCTGGGCTGGTGCTTATTACGAGGTGTCGCCGCCATCAAACAATTCAATCAACACCCTAATAAATAATAATCGTGCTGGTCATTGTCGAGCACTGGGAACTATGCATGAATCAAGAAGCTAGAGAATGCACAAATGTCCCTCTCATTCCAATAAGCAAAGGCAATCCGCTGCTTTTCGAGCACAGGGCACGCACGCATCCAGACAACGACAGATGCCAGTCTTCAGCCACTTGGCACCCAGCAGCCACCGCCATGGTCACCTGGAAGGATTGACGGCCAGCAAGGCCCACACCATTGTCTAGTCTAGCCTGCAACAGAGCAGGGAACGGCAGGAGGACGGCCACGAGGCAGCCGTGCAGTATGGCAGCAACACGCTGGCAAGAGAAGGAAGCGGGGAGCTCCCGACGGACTGACATAACCTCGTCCCTGGTTTTCCATCGAGCACCGTCCTATGCGCTTAACATGCGAAATGTACTTCCTGTGCACAAGTGGCTTGTGAGGTGTCTATGCAGGACGTCAGCTCTTTTCTAAACAACCTGGGCCGGAAGTGTAGGTACTATGGTAGCAAGTTCTCTCGAAGTAGGACAACTGTGAAAAAAAAAAGATGAAAAAAACTGTTTTGAGGACGGGCCATTCATCACACCACGGTAGTGCAGAAATCTACCTCTGGTATTCTGCATGCTATTCGTACTCTGATGGCACAATGTTGTTTTCGGTGCACGTTGGAAGCAGCCGAGACGCCAGAACGATCGACGACTTCGAGATGCAAAGTACATACCTTGGAGAGGCGACTGGGGGTTTCGTGATATTGACTAGTAGCTCGGAATCGCCAAGGGTAGTCAGCGTACGATACTAGCACAAGAGCTACGAAAAGTTACCTAGACTTGACAGTTGGAATGATGCAAAAAGTTCAAAGATCGTCAAACCAAGCTGGAAGGTGGCAGGCAGGCATTGTGGGAAGGTGCTCTGGAGGCCAGGAGGTTGCACCAAAAACGTGGCCCCGTCAACTAATGATTACTTAAGTACTAATTATTGTGTTAGACTACTGCGCAAGACCGAGAATCGCCGGTGCAAGAAGTGCATACGCTCGGTACCTTCCTCCAGCGCCTGGGCGGCTGCGGCTGCTCTATCGATTATTTACCGACCCAAAGCACCCTGCGCTGTAAGCAGATACGGTGTGCTCCGCTCCAGCAGCAACCAACAATGGATATGCTGCATTCGTACTGTGTTGCGGCCATCGAAACACATCGAAACAATCTCGACTCAGCTCTATTGCTCTTACCGCTGCCCGCCCTCGCCATCGCCACTGTGCAGCCAATTGTACTCTTCATTTGCACTTTCTTGATCCAGCCTAGTCGTGTTGCTAACCAGCTGTCCTACCAACTGAGCGCATCCAGAATTTAATAAACGCCATCCAGCTAATTGCCAATTGAACTCCGAAACGTGGTCAGGTTGTTCTGCAGCACGTCGCCCAATCAGTCGTACAATTCCTCTGGACCGCCGGTCCGCAACTAACAATAATCAAACCTGCTTTGGAATTATGTCCATTGGAGAAATGCAAGTGCGGCTCAATTGCAGTTGATCCGTCTCGATTGGTGTGTCGAACAAAAAGGGCAGTTGTGGTGGTTGCCAAGGCGAATCTTCTGAGCATAAACCAGCCCGTCTAATCACAACGCACTGGCTGACAAGAAAACTCGCTTGCAGCTTTGCAAATGGAATGAATGCTCTAGCCTAGACGTACTGTGCTTGTTCAAAGTCTCAGCCGAACTGGCGCACAGCAAGCCACGAACCCCCGGGCATTGGACGTCCGAATACAGTCGGCATGCTGTGGCACCAGCAGTGCTGCCTTTGTGCAGAACAAGCACGCGAACTCAGAGAATTGTCTGTGGACAGACTAGTTGTACAGCAGGAGCAATGCCAGCAATGCCAGCAGATGCCAAATGGCCCTGAAACGATCTGCCAAGCAGGCTAATGAATCCCATGCGTGCTTTTACCGATCGCGATCCTTCGCCCGTTATACTGTTTCCCAATGGCTGATACAGACCGGAAAGTGGCTCGCATTGACTTTCTCATGTCTGTAAAACAAGCAAGCCAATCCACCAGCGTTGGTTTCAGTCCAAATGACCAATCCAGCATGGACAAGCTCTTTGGAGCCACGCACTTGGACAAGGTGGTGGGGTGTGCTGGCTTGTTGCCCTCAGTATCTCTTCCAGGCGATGGCTGACAGGTACCTAGCATGCTTGCTGTGAACTTATCAGACAATGATTGAGCCGCCGGTCCGTTTTCTAGTACTGACTGACTTGTCAGCGTTCAATATGCGAAAACAGCAGCTCCAACTTGAGGGTAAAAGCGCATGAATTCCGCATCTTTCGGAGCCACATGGGATGGTTTTCAATACATATGCACCCTGTCAGTATCTGCATGGCCATTTAAGTAAAGACTTACATGCCGAGAAAAGTCGACAAAGTAGGCAAGTGAGAATCAAGGTCTGGACTTTTCGATGTGCGTTAAACAAGGACCAGTCTGGCAACCTCGATGCCCCGGGGCCTTGTGCCGCCAGATCAACGGTGCCAATTCCCCTTCGGGCTTGACTGTGTGGCACTCCGCCTTGGATGGGCGCAGCTGGACGAGGGGCGTGACTACGTCTACTACAGAGCGAGGGAGGGATGCGTGACCAACACAACGTACTCTGAGTTTTGTGTATTAAGCGCTGTTGCGGCATATTTCGACCTATTATTTACAGAGATTGGCCAACTGAGGTTCTAGGCATCGAAGACTGTGATTATCTCAAAGGTGTCCTCCTTGGCAGCCAAGTACCATGCAACCCCTCTACTATAAGCTAGCCACTTCTGGAGCGAAACTCATAATACCACTCTGCATGGCGAGAACGTGACGTTTTGTGTGGCTCAACCTCTCCCCTCCCCCTCTTCAGCCCCCTTGTCCGGCCTTCACCTGGCCACACCCGAGCCACAGCAGGACGGCCTTCACGATGGTCTGGACTGCGACTTCCTATACTCTGGAGAGTGGATACCTCGAGTGGCTCGTTGAAAGGGCCCGCTCAACTGCTAGATGACGTTGAAAGAGAGAGGGGAGCTTCCGCGAGTGAAAACCGCAGTATCATCTCTCCTTGACCTGGTGGTGTCAGCCACACAGATACTGTATATTTGTACTTGCAGGCACTATGAGTAAGCAGATATGCGGAAAGCATCGAGGTCAATGAGAATACATTGGATCCAGCCACGGTTGGCAGGGGAAAATGGCGAAGAGGGACATGGAGACGAAGAACGAAGGAGGAATGAACTGTAAACCTGAGGGCCCATAATAGGGCTTCGCTTTTCTTTCCAATGTCTTGATCGCGCTTGGTGTTGGCTGCTGCTGCTACTGCAGCTCACTTGCATAATTACGGAGCAGCGCTTTCCTAATTCTGGGAGCCAACACTAAATCTCAGATGGAGCCAACGGATTTTTGGGCGTCGAAGGATGGCGTGGCATAGTACTTCTACTTGAGGTGCAATGATGAGTAGAAGGTCTGGCGATCAGCAGGTACCGTGCGGCAGGGGCAGGTGCTTTGCAGGCGCACGGTAAGGCAAGAAAGCCCCTCTGTTACCCGCTTCCCAGTTTTTGGTTTGCTTAGATCCAAGTACAGTAGATAAAGTACCTGGCTATAATGTGCTTGGGCTCACTTCCCGTGCCGGTGAGTGACCCAGGTGCTTGGGCAATGCACAGTGCTATGTATTGCCCGTCTCTGAAATTAGGTATCCAAATACTGTACTCTGGATTGGATCAGTCTTGGGATCCTTCTGTTACATATTATCCCCCCCCATCCCCCCGCCATAAACGATTGATTGCCCTTCCGGAAGGTTTCTCTTCAGACAGAAATCATGCTTGTTCTGCCGCAGTCAAGAACTCTTTTCGTATATGAGCCATTTTCAAAAGGACTCAGCTCTTGATGTGGTGTGTCTGATGTGAGAGAGAGACTGAGAGACCAACATAAATTCCGTGCGTCACAGGGCTGGGCTGCTCGCTGGTCAGCCTCCTGGAATTCCCCATTCCCAAAGGCAATGTCGCGACAAGTGGGATGAATTCGCTCTGTGTGGAGCTGGGCTAGGCTTGGGGCAAGAGGCACGGCTGGCGGAGAACCGGGTGGCTCCTCAAGAAGCGGGGGCTGGATGGTAAGGACAAGCAGGGGCAGTCTGGAAATAGAGACTCACTCTCAAAACGAAGATTAATTGCCAGAACAAAGGGGTCTGGAATAAACCCACCAAGACCAGGTACTGAGAAATGTTATTAGTAGCACAAATTGATCATAGAATGAGAACGTTGATACGGCGTGAAACAAACCACAACCACGCACTGCTAGGTAAAAACCAAGATAGCGCCAGCCGCAAGACGGCACATTGCACGGTCCGTACTCGTACTCACCAGCTACTACAAGACAAGACCTTCCATGAAAGAAACGAAGGGAGTCCTTTGCATTCCTCATAGCTTTCTCTGCTCTCGTGCCGGGAGCGCACGTTGTTCAATAGCGCCTAGACGGATCTCACGGAGCTCATCGAAGGGTTGGCAGCAGCTGACCACTTGGGAAATGATTCGTACACCATGTACTTCGTACTTGCAGGCTCGCCCGCTGATACTCCAGGGAAATCAAGAAGGCCGCCTGTCAATGCGTCATGTCAGCGGCATTCCTGATGATTTCCTCGAGCAAGTTCCTGATCATTGAGTACATAATTGCTCTCACAGGATTCAGAGTTCATGGGATCTCATTCCTTTTGATGAGCGGAGGGAGAGCGTGGAAGTGCCGTGCAAAAGCGCCGACATCGGCAATGTTGATGAAAACAGTCATCAACAATCCGACCGAAGCAGACACCAAACAGTTTCCTCTGCCTAGCTAGGCACTTTTTGCTCTAATCCTGCCGTTTTTACAGTGCTTTGGTACCTGCTGTGCGGTTTCTGGGGTATGGCAAATACCTATTAGGCTCGGCAGCGCTGAGGCTAGCCAATGGGCTTCTCTATGTGTTTGTTTTAACCCTGTCTCTACGCATTTTTTGCCATTTTGCCATCCAGGTGCGAATAAAGTTACACCTTCCAAATTATGCTTTTGGGACCCCTTGGCTTTCGCAGGTGAATTAGCTTGCATATTGAGGTGTTGGCAGCCAACACAGCGCCAGGGCCAGGGCCAGGGCCCGGGCGTCATCCAGGACCGGACTGCGGTAGGCAAAAAGGGCCCTGTGCGAAAAAGGCGGGGCTGTGTGCCTACCCTAACCCGACAACGCGAACAAACAAGGGATGATGACGGTAATGAATCTGATAGGCTCATAATTTTAGGAAATAATTTGGAAGGATATCTCTACTAAGTCAAGCTCTTCAACAAAGCAAATCGTCAGCAAAGCAAATCTACCGTTGCAGAAGGTTTACCTACAGAGCCCTGCACTGCACTTCACTGCCGCGAACGTGAGCGTGCAAGTACCTTTTACTCTACACAGTAAGTAGATGATTGTTTGTTTGATTGCATCTGAATATCCAAATGCGACACGTTTTCGGCAAGAGCACTACTGACATAGTAAAAGTTGCACACCCACCAGTCAATCTGTCCTCTCTCTTTCTTTCTTTTCCTTTTGACTCCTGAAAGTCCGCTTCCGTCAGTCCCGCCTAAAAGGCACACGGAGCCTTTTCTCTCTCTAAGCGGACTTGAAGGGCCAACTTGTCCACGGACATCTCGGGTGTCTTGGCTTTTTTTGTCCTTGTTTTTCTTCCTTTTTGTTCTTTCTTTTTTTTCGAGAAGTGACAAGAACAAAAGAGGTCCGCTCAACTGTCCAGTGAGGATCATCACAGTGCATCTCCTGAAGTTCCAAAGTGGGTGGGGTCTTCCTTCAAGCAGTCATCAATATTCCCAAAGTTGGATGACAGCGCAAGAAGGGACAAGGTGAGCTTGCTTTTAGAGCCTAAGTAGAGAACCTGCAGTAGGACTCTTGAGAAAAGGAAGAAGGAATCAATTATGTCTGGCATGATCAGAGTTGGCCGTGGCGGCGCTGGCAATTTCATCAGCCAAAAGGACGTCCAGGAGGCGGAACGGGCGCAAAACAACAATGTCAGTCCCTTATTTCCTTTGTTTTGTCTACTAGGGAGCTTTTTTGTTTTTATCCTTTCTGCTATTACCTCACACAAAGTGATTTCCTTTGATCTATATGATTATTGGTCAATGAGGCTTCCTTTTCCGGTCAAGGGTTTGGTCAAGGGATAAGAAGAGGGTCAGGGGAAAGCAGATGGCTGCATAATCAGGATAAGCAGCCAGCAATTACAAAGCAAAAGCATGTTCCTGACCCGATAAACAGGATCCTGAGGCTCAGAAGCTGCCACAGCCGCAGCCGCCTTCAGATGGCACCGCGCCAGCGTCAGCAGCACCCGAGGCGCCGGTATACGTCCGATCGGGCCGTGGAGGCTCGGGCAACTACGCTGAGCCGCCCACTATTGACGAGTCGAGGGCCAGAGAAGAGGTGGTCAGCAAGACCAAGGCGGCCGTCGACGCATCGTTGGCTGGCAAACCGCGGGTTAGGCTCTCGGGTCGGGGAGGCGCTGGAAACTGGACTGATGGCGTCGTTGACAAAGACGCGGATGATGCTGCGGACCCAGAAGTCAAACAGCAACAGATTGAGGATCAGGTTGCTCATGATATAGAGGCCATGCTGGCGCCGCCACCCAAGACATACCACCAGCATGATCGGGACTTGGACTGATGAATCTCTCCGTCAAGTAGCCACAAGAGGATCAGAGATAAAACAATTAATAAAAAGATACCCTTCTCCTTCTCCTGCTCCCCGAGCATGGCTTCGTAGCCGCCCATGTGTGGTTGAAAAACGTGGTATCCGCTTCTTGTTTTGTATATCTGGGTAGTATAATACTTTCTCTGCTCGCCGACCAGGCCTCCTTCTCCCGCATAAGAACAAGGACACCCAGGTCGAGAAATATCGCGATGCCAAAACCCCAACAATTGTGCCCATGAAAGTTTTTCCCCAATGAACGCCGATAACGCCACCATGCTGCATGCAATGCTTTGCATTACCGCGTCCCACTTCAGTCCATGTCCATCTCGTCGTCCTCGTCGACATCCTCAAATCCGTCGTCTTCGCCGTCGTCCTCGCCAATCTTCTTGCCCGCAACACGCTCGACCTCTTCCAACACCTCGCCATCCGTCGTGATCTTTTTCCTGCGCACCTCGGCACCAAACACCTTTGTCGCGTTCTTGCGTTTCTTGCCCTCCTCGACTTCCACCACGCCGCCTTCGGCCTCGAGCCGCTTGCGCTCGCTGGCGCGCATGACGGGCAGCAAGTGCTCGTGATCGGCGACCAGCTTGCGCGCCTCGCGCAGCTCTTGGGCGCGCTTGCCCGCCATGCGCTGCTTGTAGAAGACGCGCTCGCGGCGCTGCCGAATCTCGGAAATGCGCTCCATGGCCTTGATTGTCTTGTTGACTAGATCGCGGTCGTACTTGACAGGGACATTGCGGCGCGCGCCAAAGACAAGCGTCGAGTCGACTGTCATTTCCTTGCCGGCGGCCTTGCGGAAGGCCTTGGTCCACTTGAGCTTGCGCGGGTTACGCTTCATCTTGAAGTTCTTGTGGCATTTTGAGCGCTGTATTGTGGTGATTGGGGTTAGTGATCTTTTTTTGGTTTCCTTGATGGAAGGGAGGGAATCGAGAGTGCGCTGTATTCAAGACTAAAGAGCAGTATAGGCGTGGTTTGAACGTACGCAAAATCGGAAAACTTTGGCCTGCGAGAGAATGTCAGCATGTTATCTTGGCTTAGTATCTCGACAAGAACAAAATACACACATCGTTTCTGACAAATGTTATTCCCTTGGAGGGATAAGCCGGTCGGCTGCTGTGTGGTTGTTAGTCGGTGCATTCCCAAATATTGCGAGTTCTCGTTGCTGAGGGGCGCGAGGCCGCGGCGATGACTTGCCAGAAGTAACAGGTTTCGATACTAGTAAGCAAAACACAGCGAAGGTTAGTACTTGGATCTCGCAGACAAGCAGCCAGCATAGAACATCAGAAAACATACCGCATGATGAAGGCTGCGTTTCGGTATACCCAGGTTTATGTTGTGTTTGATAGTCGCTCGTTACAAGCAAAGCGTAAGCCCAAAAGAATCAGAAGTCGAAAAGAGAGCCCAGAAAATTTAAAGTGGGGCAATGTAGCACTTTCCAACCAATCGATAAGACCCGCCTGCCGCAACGGCAAAATGGCCCGCCCAGTGATCGGTCCCCCAACGTCAAAGTCTCTTTGGGGCAAGGAGAAAAAGTGCTCGATTTGCCCTCTGCCCTCCTTGCATGTCTTCACTTTCCCGGAACGAAGGAACTAACGAACTATCCACCCTTCCTCTTTCCCCTGGGATCAAATCGACGACCTTGCCATCTCAGTCGCAAACAGAGCACAAACATGACTTCCGTACTTGCATGGGGAACCGGCCTTGCCGCCGCTGCTTTCTTGGTTCGTCTGTCTCCTGCTCTACGCGACAGTACTGCATATTCCATTCAATCACTACCTCGCAAGAGGCGACTCTTCGGCTGACTGCTATCTCTTCCCTCATAGGGTCGCGCAGGCATGATCGCATGGCGAAGATCCCGTGGTGGCGTCGGTGCAATGGGCCAGGCCTTCTACAAGGGCGGTTTCGAGCAGCGGATGACGAAAAAAGAGGCATCACTCATCTTGTCGCTCAAGTTAGTTTCTCTGCCCTCTTCTCTAATCTCCTAAGGACTCTTTACTCACTCACTCTCTGCTCTGTGGCTGCGGGAAAAGACTGACATTTTCAAAAACAATAGCGAACGCGCCATTACCAAAGAGAAAATCCGCAAGGCCCACCGTACGCTCATGCTGCTCAACCACCCCGATCGAGGCGGCAGTCCGTACCTAGCGACCAAGGTCAACGAGGCCAAGGAGTTCCTGGAAAAGGGCACGTCATAGGTTTTGACTCCAACATCTGGTGGACGCGTGCACGCGTGCGCTGAATAAAGCAAGAAAACCGAAAGTCCAAACAGAAACACCGAAAATCAAACAAGATCAAACACAAACACAATTGTCTTTCGATCGAAGCGAACGAATTTACCAATGTACATGCAGGTGGTGAACAGAAACCACTGCGAACAACGGGGTCTTGTTATTCGCTTGCTGTACATATCACATACGAGATGACCAACACGGACGGGTGTACCAACATCAAATCACATCACATCACACAAAACATAGCAACGGCGTTTAAGGAAATTTTGGGTTTGACAAAGATTGGGAGCGCATGTGGAAGTGCCTATTGCTCTTGATTGTTATGATAGTTCAGCGGTGGACAACAGGGAGACGAACAGCTGGGTTCCAGTTTATTGCGCTATGTAAACGCAGTATCTCAGGGCAGCATGATTCGTCCTACAATAGTACAGGAAGTTTTCTGGTATATATACACAATTAAAAAAAGAAACAAATACCACTCACGTCATTCATTACTACAACCCTGCAGATTTTCAGCCATTACAATGATGTCAACTTCAGCTGGTACTTGACGCCATATACATGGGCTAGACGTCACCGTGCCCAAGAAACACTAGGAAGACTGTCTTGATCCCAAATCTGGATCTATGATATTGAAACGGATTCTTAGAACTGACCAACTCATATAGTTCCCTTATGTGCGTAACCCTTGCTGCCCTGCATAAGCACTTACACCTACTTAATTATAGCAGCTACCGGTGGATCCGCAATACGGTTTGTGTGTGTGTCACAGCGCCTCAATAGCCACAGTCATTTGATCCTTCCGATCTTTGGCTGTAGGTGAACCAGCCTCACGAGCCGATCTGTCACTATTGTTTTCCAAGAAGATTAACCGACAGATTGTCTATGCATTTATACAGCCCCAGAAAAAGTGGCTGTATCTCCCAGTTCTTTCATAGGCATACTAGGCATACTAAGACAACCCCATTCAACAACGGTCTATAAGTAATTTTGAGTGCACAGGCAGCACAGCAGCAGTCAAGAAACGTCAAGGCGGCAGCGAACGATCACCAGTTCCATTCATAGGCACAGTGAGAAAATGTCCCCATGACTTAAAGAGACAACCATTGTACCACCCCCGCTCCCCCCGGGGGGGGGGCTAATGGACAAAAAGGCGATTTTACGTTCTTTTCAGTCTGAATTCCTTCTTTCTGCTCTGCCATTTGAGCTACAATCTGCCATCTCAAGTCTTCTTCACTCCATCGCGCGCCGTTCAGCATTGGTTCACCTTCGTCTCACATCCTCAGTCGCCAGCGTCATTGTGGCAAAAGGAACCACCCAAGACGGCACGTGCCCTTGGTGTTAGGTTGGAGTCCTTAGGACAGCGTCATAAAACATGTATCGGTAAGCTGGCATGGCGTACAGTGGGTGGGACCACAAAATTGAGGATGTGCCTCTCATCATTGAGGCATAAACCCCCAATACAAATTTCCACTTTCAAGATAGAAGCGGTTGTGAGACTGCAAAAGTCCCCTCCAAAAAAGACCAAAAAAAAAAGGCTGGTCAGATAAGCCAGAAACCAGAACAGGTGAGAGTAGTGAGTTGTGCATGCTTCCTCCAAGAAAAGACCATAACGCCGTTGAAAAGTGCGAAGCCGTGTTGAAATCTAGAGGTCGCCGCCTCGAGTGACCTGGACAATTGTCCACCCTCGTGCATGTAAAAGAAGAAAATCAAACCGCCGTGAAATGCAAGGTTGATGATAAAACGCCGCCGCCATGCAATGTGAGTTGAAATTATACAGAACCAAGACTTAAGAGAGCCTCGATTGCTTCGCGCTCTTGCGCATCCGGGTTGTTGGCAAGTGTGTCGTAACTCGGGTTGTTCATACGAGGTGCCTTGATTATTCCAGAGGAGGTGAAACGAGGTGGAAACGTGCCAGGTCGGCCAGCCGACTGAGAATAGGAAGCAGCACGCAGACCAGCAGCTCCGATAGCAGCCCAGTCTTCTTCGTCGGTGACATCCTCTGGGTCGTCCATCAGGACATCGTCATCGTCATCGGGGGCCTCAGAACAGGATGCCGAAGCGGAGCCGTCAAGAGACATGTTATCGACGGGGTCTTCGTCCATGTGAAACGCACGATCATCGTTGGAGAAGACAGGTGAGTCGCGAGCACTCGACAAAGCGCCGCCGCCGATTCGTGTCCGTTCATTGCTCCAGGTTGCTCCACCCGCAATGGGAATTCCACTCAGATATGGAGGGGAGGGGTCGTGACCCATGGGGGCAGTGGGGTGGCGGGCCGCCTGACCTCTGCGACGAGCATCCCATCGTCCCCAGCCGACCTTCTCGAAGACGACATCGCCTTTCAGACCCCCACCCTCACCGCTACTCCCACGACCCTCTAACGCACCGACCACAAGTCTGCGGGCCTTGGCCGGTGCGACGGCGGCGAAGCCCGGTACCGAACTGGTCAAGTAGCCCATGATGTGTCGAATAGCCAGAGGGCCGTGGTTGAGCAGAATTTCTGGCAGGTGATGTCTGGCTAGCATGACTGGCGTCAGAACACCAGTTGAGTCGTCCGGAGGAGAGCCCAGTTGCGAATGAGTGTCCGCATCGTGCAGGTCGAAGTAAGGAACAGCAGGCTCGAGCCTGGCCTTGCGCAGCTGGGCGCACAAGCCGTGGGGAAGCAGACCGGGGGATATGGAGTTGGGAGGAGTAGGAAGGGGTAAGGGATGAGATCGCGTCACAGAGCCACCCCGAGCCGCTACAGCAGTTAAGTTGTCTCGGCCGGAAATCGCCTGGATATCGCGAGCAGCAGATGCCATGGATGCCATTTGGATGGTTCCTTTTGTTGAGAGTGTCTATACGGAAGTGAAAGCGTTGTGCGTCAGCCAATATGTTTTCATAAGAGAACGAAAAAGACGACGAAGAGACAGGACGCGACAAGTGACACGTTCGATGCTTGAGTATAAGGACGTGTGGTTCTGATGATGAACATGGGATGGTTGGGCTTCCATCTCTTGAGGTGTCCCACTGTCTTGTCCTGTCTGCCCTTTTTGTTCCCCCTCTTCTACCAGTCATCGTCCTCATCAGTGACTGGAGTCACACGCACGTACCTCGGGAGCCAGGGAGCAAAAGTACCGTGATGGATGGCAGGTGGTGGAGGGAGCCCTTTTGACAGTAGCAAAAGAAGGGACGAGGAGGCAGGCTGGCAGCGCTGACGCGACGATCGGTTCAATGACAAGAGATGACTCTCTTGTTGCAACAAGATTGCTGGTTTGGGAATCAAATGTGATGGTGTTGTTGAGTAGGGAGAGAAAGGAGCCGACGCGCAGGCCGTGGCCATGGCCTGATAGATGTAATATGACCGTCAGCCATTGGATCCATGGCAATGGCAATGGCCTTGGTGGTAGGGCAAGGCAAGGCAGGCCATGGCCAGGATTTAGTGCGGCATGTGCTCTGGATAGTAGGCGGGCAGCCTGGCAGGAGGGGGGTGCGATGAAGGGAAAGGGTGGAAGCAAAGGGCATGTCTTGGGGCCCTGGGCCCTGTGTCCTAGGCGCCACAAGCCCCAGAACCCCTCCCACATGGCAACTACAAGATAGTAGACTGGCACTGATGCCATCACTCAGTAAAATCCATCCATTAGTACTCGCAGATGCCAGAGCATGGGGGCGTCCAGGTACTGTACTGGCAGGGAATGTACTGCGGGCAGGGTATGTACCTGCCCAACTGCCCTCCTGCTGATAGCGCCGTTAGGGGTATCCACTAAAGCTGGAGGCGATGCGCATCTGCCCTGGCGGCTTGGCTTGGAGCAGGCTTATTAGAGGCATGTCTAGCGCGCACGTCTACGGTTGGTCGACCACGAGCCCCGGGCTCTGAGCGGGCAGCCACAGCCAAGATAACAAAGAAAATCACAGAAAAGGAGAAGGAGAAACGGTCTTGTGCGGGCCTGGCCTCGTGCAGCAGTCACAGACATCCGGAGTGCTGTCGATTTTGTCATTATTTGTTGCAGACGCAACTTCTTTGTCATAAACGGGTTACTTACAAAGACACACAGAGTCAAAGCAGCATTCACGCAAATACGTCAATAAGAAGCCAGAGAGAAGTTCTACCATACAGGTTGTGGATCTGTTCAACCGTCAATTAGGGCTGGCTTGCCCTGACGAACGAGGCGACTGCCCACGATCTCGAATCGTCGTAGGTAGCAGGTACATCTATACCAAAGAGTACAGTACAGGAAAGCAGAAATGCGGGATTGTTAGGAAGGTCAGGAACGGGTGCATCCGGATCCACAGTTGCCCATCGCTTTCCATCTTTCCGTATACCCCGGGCCCTTTCTGTGGCCCGGTCCCGGGTCCCAGAGGCCCCCCGGTTTCGGTGGGGTTTCCCTGTTTTCAAGCCAGCCCAAACCCAGCCCTATCGCAGCAACTACACAGCCCCCACTTTGGGGCCACTAGGAGCCACTCTGCGATCGAGATGCACAGTACAGTCCACGATTTCCAGATTCTGCGGCAAAGCGCATGGAGAATGGCATCCTAAGTTTTGTCGCGTTTCGCACGTTTGCGCATGCTGGCCAACAAACAACTCCTTGCTTGTGAGCAATCTTTTCCACACAAGCGATCTCAAAAACTCAGACTTGGAGGGCTTGGGATCTGACATCCTGGCATTGTTCTGCGATGGAACGTCTTGTCTTGACACGCGATCCGTGGATGGAAATGATGCGCGCGCTCTCTGCTGAAAATAGCAGTGGTAATAATGGTTCATTTAGCGATCAGCAGGGCCCATTTCCATTTCCCTGTCCGTTCCCGTTGCTCTGGAAGCAGTCTCGCTCTTGTGTCTTGTTTGGCAAGCCGGCCTCCAGATGGAATTCAACATGCACGAAACGGCCGTTACCTTGGGTCACTTCTGAAACAGGACACGTTTTTGTTGATGCCCTCCAAAATCTCTGGGCCTTTCCCTGCAGTGCTCTCGTCTGGCATGTCATTCATCAATGCGCATGCAGACCAAACGTGACCGGCTTTCACTGCCTGATGGTTGGTGATAGCATCATACTTGTTTGTCAACAATTCGACAACGCCCGTCGGTATCTTGTTGCATTCAGAGTTTGCATCGGCTTCCTCCTCGCACGTAACATCCTGTGTCATGCCAGCCAGCATACCAGCGCATCTGCAACCGACCCGGCTTGGGATGACACAGACTCCGCATTCCGAACTAGCCTCTCTCTCTGTCTGTCTCTGGAACCTCTCTCCGCCTCTCGATAGTGAACGGTGTCTGTGGCCCCGAGTCAACCGAGTCAAGAACCCGCGACAATAGCTCACTATCGGTATCACGTTGGATGAGCCACGAGGTCTGATTGGCTCCCCGTTTGTCCAACTTACACGACCGGGATCCCGGGTTGATTCAAGTCAACGAAACCTCAGTGCTGCTGCTGAGTAGTTGGCAGCAATAATACTGAGAAATAGATACTTGACTTGTAAGTAGGCACTTTCACAACAGATTGTGGGCGGGTCAACTCAGGAAGGGGGCGTACAAAGTCAGATGACGGGGGTGCAATTAATTATACCGGCGCCAAGTCAGCGGACGCACACAAAACACCTATTTTCCAACTTGATTGAATTATCCACACACACAGACGGATCAAAGCAAGCGCCAGCAAGTTCATATTGCCGCTGCGAATGCACGTGCCCATCAGACCTGTCTCGCTGGCCTACAAGCCGTTGCATTTCCCTAGGCGTTCGGCACTCGAGATGAAAAGCCAAACTAGAAGCGAGGACTCCAAACAATAAAAAAGAAAAGAAAAAAAAAGGGGGAAGGCGTACAGGTCCCTTCTCATCCGCTGCCGGTACCTCGTGCGCACCTTGTGGACCATGGGAAGAGAGATGATTTTGGTAATATGCCCCAGCCTTTAGGGCTCCTTTCTCCTACTGTTCCCTTCCCTGATGTTCCCTTCCATATGGAGGATTTAACCCCTCTATTGTCTTGCAGTCCGTTGTGACCCGGCGGAATGGGGATGGACCGACCTCAAAAGCAACCTTGGAAGTTGCGACTGCACTCCTGCGCAATGACTGATTGTCGGACCTTTTCTTGACCTCGGTTTTTTTTAAGGCCCCCTTCCAGTCTCCGCACGTTGGTACTTACTGAGTTGGGGTACAAGTCTACAAGGCCCTCCTCGCCGCTCTTCGAGCGGGCTAGACAGGCCATGTGCCCAATGGTCATCTTCTGGCTGGCTGGCTAGCTGATACGACCAAGGATACGGCACTCTTGGAAGATGCAAGCGGAAAAGCACATGCAACATGCCACGATAGAGGAAGGCAAGAAGCGCAGCAGCGATGTAATAACAATACACTTGGGACGTACCTCCATTGTATACCCTCTCAATTACAACAATCGCGGGCTATGACGACGCAGGAAAGGACCGGCCGGGTAGCCTCAGCGACAATGTGCAATATACCTGGAAAGCAATGCAGACACATTTGTGGTTTAACACAGAAGGCAAGTAGATGGAGCTGCCACGATATGAAACAGTTCTGGACGCTTTTGATGTTCGGTTCTATACTTGAGTGATTGGGTACTTACTGAATCATTTACAGAGTGAACAGAACAATGCCGCGTTGATGTTCGAGAGACTTGGATAATTGCTCCATGGCTTTCGGCATATTGACATGAGATGCCCAAGTACCCATCTGATAGTACTGCAATTTGATCTACCAGACATCCAACGTTAGAACAGCCCCCAACCACACCCACTGCAACTTGTATGTTACCCTGCTGTACCAGTTGATAGATGCGACGCGACAACAAGAGACCATCCGCGTGTAATGGTTCGCTCTCGCAACTGCAACCGTACTACAAACACCAATAGCCCTTGCAGAGCCGGTAAGAATAGCGAATTGGTGGAGTGTTGCGCCTCATTACCCATATGAACATCTCTGTACCAAACGGCGATTTCTCTCCTTCTACTTTCAAACACCCCAGGACGCGCGTTCCTGGCTTTATCTTCTCATGACAGCGGCCCCCTCCCCCATCTTCCCCAGGGCTGGGACATGGCATGCTTTTTGGCGCCTGAGCTGCTCTTTCTGGGAAGCGCTCGCTTACTGTACCAGTGTTGCTTTGACAGTCACTCGGGAACTTGCTCTTCCGCACAGCCACTGAGTCGCTGGATGGGTACACTATCATCCATCAGCAGCTGATGGTGGCTGGAACAGCCTCTGTCACTATTGCAGTGTCTCAGCAGTTTATTGTCTGCCAACCGTGCTGTAATGTTATTCATCATTTCCTTGCCACATAAAGTAGACTACTGGTGTCATGAGCAGGATACGCCGCAGCACAGGCATCAATATACCTTGTACCTTGTTTAGCAGCTTCCATTGCTAGCTAAATAGGTGATTGGCAATATATATGTATGTCGTGTTATAAACGTGCATGTTGCTGACAAGCCTGGCACTGTGTCCGACAACGGAAGGCCAAATAAACTGTTGGGTAAATGCCGCAGCTCAAATCTTACTCTTGTATCATATCAGTATTCCTTGCCTTTGTAGAACGGCATCCATGAATTACAAGACGTATTCAGAAGCTTTGGGCTCAGTGGTCGAACTTATAAGCTGTGCCCGCACCGGTCGAAGCAGGCAGTTGCTTCAACCTCGGCTTTGTCGTTCATATTTGTGTACGGTCGCTTATTGTTGGCATGGCTTGACTGACCTCCATATGAAAACACAATATACCGCAGTATGTCGTACGTAACTTTGTCAACAGCAGTGCCGCTTTTGCATGGATGCTCAACAAAAACAATTAGGTGCCGAAGTACAGCTGCAGCTAGGGATTTTCGTGCAGCCTCGACTGCAATAGACCGACAAAACTATCCTTGATGGGACTTTGTGTGACGACTTGGATGCTGCAAGCTGTTAACATAAGGAAGTTGAGGAATCCGCCAAGAGGTGGCGATGTATATACTCAAGGCTTGGGCAGCAGTGATGCACAGTCGTGGGGAACTTCTGCATGATGTATGTCGTGCATACCACCAAACATGGCGGCTGGCTACTGCTGGAAGATGTATCGTCGACAGGCCTACACAAGTCCATCCCGTTAGCTTAGCTAGTGAGGATCCAAAAACACAATTGAGAACCACTTACAGCTTTGAGTACATCTAGCTGTTCCATCGATTGGTCGAACGCAGCGCGATACTGGTGTATACTCTCTCGCAGGAACTGCTCCTGGGTCATTCGGCCTTCGCAAATCAACTTCATCTTCAATTCCATTTCCTTGCGCAGGAAGGGCTTGCTAAGGCTTGTTTCGAGATTCATGCCATCGAAGCCCTGGATCAGCGCAACTCCAAGCTGAGTCGGCACAAAGACTTTGACACCGCGACGACCTCCTCGGCCAACAGCTCTTCCTTGGCCTCCTCGTCCTCCGCGTCCTCCACGGCTTCCGCGTCCGCCGCGACTCGCGGGAACGTCTTCGATGTCTGCATTGTCCACTACCTGATCGGGTTGCTGCACTGCGCTGTCCACAACTTGAACATAACCTCTGACTTGGATCTTCTCGATATGCTCAGCCATGGTGGCGTCCGTCCCAATGCCATTCGCGTCCATAAGAGCAATCAGATCCGCTTCAGTGAGGTAGCTGGGGGGTGTTGTCTTTCCCTCGGTCATGTTGGCCTCTGTGGGTGTGAATGTCTCGCCAAGCGTAAAGTGCGGCAATTCAGCCGAATTGGTCCAGTTCTCATAGGGATATACATCCAGGTAATTTCTTTGCAGCACAATAACACCATGGGCGTGAAACTTCTCCACACCATATTCGATTTCGATGTCTGTTGCTTTACCCCTAGCGTCGTCTGCGCAACAAGCTAGGAATCGACGAACAACAAACTCATACAACTGACGCTCGTTGTCATTCAAGGCTGTGCTGGCTACGTATGTGACGGGGTGGATCGGGGGATGGGCCTTATCATCGTGTGTGCCTTCTCTGGGTTGCTTGAACGCGCCATCCACTAGATTCTGCGCAAAGTCACCCCATCTGTTATCCTGAGTCTGCTTCTGCACTAAGGCTCGGAGGTCTATGCCTCGGTCGAATCGGTCTGTCTCTGTCCTTGGATAACTGATGAAACCCTTATTGTATAACTGTTCAGCGACAGTCATTGCCTGTTGGCCTGTCATGCGGAGGAATCGTGTAGCCATTTTCTGTAGCTCAACTGTAGTCAGAGGAAGAGGTCTCCATTTTTTCGTATCCTTGGCCTGGACTTTGGTGACTTTAGCCTGCTTTGCACCGAGACACTTTTCGAATAAAATGGTTACAGAAGGTCTGTCGAATAGTCGGACTCTGCCCCAACTGAAAGTCGCATTTAGTCCATCTTTTTTATGTGAGATCTTGATGCTCCAAAAATCCTCGGATACAAAGTTTCGCACTTTGAAGTATTGGTCGACAATGAAACCCAGAGTGGGAAACTGACAGGATCCTAGAATCAAAATTAACACATGGATGAATTAACAGAGCTTAAGCGAGCGACAGATCTGTACCGTAGCTAATCATGGCCTCAGCTATGGGGCCTCCTAGTGGTCGCAAGTTGGTGGTGAGGAAGCGGGTAAAGGCCGCACCCGTCCTCAGGTCCAGAGCAAACCTGGCATTGACTGCATTTGCCTGTCTTTCGTCGAGATCTCTCAAGTTTCTTGCGGCGTTGAGGATATGTCTGGGAGCGCTGTTAGTAGATTCCCCTAGAACTTGAGCAAATGGAGGCCCTTCAGCTTATGGGCTTGACTGACGCTCGTTCTATGTTGCTGAATCGAGCTCGTTTGACCTGGATCCGTGCGTTGCCTTTCTTTGCCGAGTCTCTGATTTCGCTGCCAATGTGTTCGCCTTCACGATCGCAGTCTGTCCATATGAAGAGCGCTTGAGCGTATCGAGCCTGGTCCTGAATATTCTTGGCAATGGCTTTCTTGTCCTGGGCAAAGTATCAGTATCTTGTGCGCGCCGGTAGTCGAGGAGTTTCAACTCACGTCAGCCACCAAAGTTATGACAGGAGCATCGAAAAGAGTGAAAGGAGGCGGGTGGCTCCAATTCTTGTATCCAGGCGCGAAATCTATGTTGGTCAGGTGGCCAATCACAGCGGTCATGACCACTTCGCATTCGCCCCATGGTGGACCAAAGTCATAGCGGAAACAGTAGTTCTTGATATACTGGTTGGAGGTGCTTCGCTGCAGAAAACCTTGTCAGCTCAAACTGTTGAACTCGAAGAGTCGAGGAGTGTGTTGGACGTCACTTACGGTTGTAAATTGACCCCCAGCCAAGTGACCTGCTACAGCCTTGGAAATAGACGGCTTCTCAGCCACGCAAAGCACTTTGGTCATCTTGGAGCGTGCTGTGGCATACCAGCGAACTGTTAGAACCATGAAAGCAACCTTGATCGTGAGCGCTCTAGACGGTGTGCTACCGTACAGCATGTGTACTATGCTGAGTAGATCAAACAATGCTTTGGTGCTTGACCGCGCCTTCCTTGTGGGTGCTGAGGGCCTCCAGCATCGCCACCCAGTTCTGAAACGCGTCCAAATACCGATTTTACTGATCAGTCGTTGCTATTTCTTCAACTTGGCCGTCACTTCTCTTTTGTTCCCTGTCGCGTTAATGATAGCTCCGTGATCGACTGGGTCATTTGAATATGTACTTATTTTCTTAGATATGCAATTGTCGGTGCCAGTAGCTCGCATAACCCTAACCCGAGAAGTCAGATTTCTACCTGCGGACCTTGACACGAAAGTCGTGCTCAAGTACCTAGGTACCATTGCTACGCACGAAAGCTGTCATCCACGATGACGCGCACAAGATCTCCTTGTGTTTCACTCACTTCAGACGACACTTGCATCGAAGGTGCTACATCTATTCGATATATTTACGGCAATCTTGCTGCTGGTAATCTCTCCGACCACTCAATCATCGTTTCCACAAGCAGCCAATTGAAGCTGATTCGCCATGGCTCTTCCAGCCCTTCAAAGCTTCGAAGATTGCGCCGACTGGGCCAAGACGATCGAGCCTTACATACCGCAGCTATATGAGTTGCCCTCAAGGCTTGTCGATGTTGTGCAAGGTCGCCAGAGTTTGGCGGACGTTTACACCCAAACGAACCCTGCCATCTCGGGCTTTGCCATCTCAATCGCTCTCGGTTCCATTTTCTTGGTGGTAGCAGAAGCCAACAGAAACTACTCCCAAGTTGATCGGTGCTGGAGCCTCTTGCCAACGTTCTTTATTGCACACTTTGATCTCTGGGCCCGTCTCACTGGTGCTCCGACCACGAGAATTGACATGATACTTCTTTTTGGCACGGTCTGGAGTGTAAGTGACATCCTTTTTAACCGCAAGATTAAATAAAAAGCTGATCCACAAGATAGGCACGCCTCACATATAATTACTGGCGAAAGGGAGGCTATACTGTTGGAAGCGAGGATTACAGATGGGAGATCATTCGTGATCGAGTTCCAGGCTGGGCCTTTTCGGTTTTCAACGCCACCTTCATCTCATTTCAGCAGACTCTTATTCTCTACGCTCTGGCTGCTCCTGTATACCCAATCCTTTTGAGCACTCAATTTCAACCTGAGGCTGGGGTCTATGACATTGCCTTCCTCATCTTTCAGTTGGGCCTTGTGACAATTGAATGGTTCGCCGACCAGCAACAATGGGGTACGTTTGACCGGCGCTGGATTGTATTGACTACAAGCATCAGACTTGCTAACATGGTCCAGATTTCCAAAATGCCAAGCATGATTACCAAAAGACGGGCATCATTGCCGAAGGCTTTAACATTCTTGACCTAGAGCGTGGTTTCATTACCTCCGGACTTTGGGCCTACAGTCGCCACCCAAATTTTGCTGTTGAGCAGACTATCTGGGTGTCCCTGTACGCGTGGAGTGCTTACACCACAAATACCTCCTTTTACTGGGCAGCCACGGGTGCAATCAGCTTGCTCTCCATTTTCTTCGGATCGACAATCTTAACAGAATGGATCACGGCTGGAAAGTATCCGGAATATTCGGAGTACCAGAAACAGGTCGCCAAATTTCTGCCCCTGAGTCTGCAAGGCTATCAGCCACCTGCAGCTCCAGCATCAATAGCGGCCAACAGCGAACTCAAGAAGCAGAAGTAAAAATTGGCATCTACTAACTCGACGGGTAGTCCAAACATACCGACTTCAGTCTGAAGGCGAGTTTCAATTTCGATGTCACAGGCAGTTGCTCCATAGACTTGTTTCTGAGACTGGGCTCTCGGCTCGCTCTCTCATCTACGAGCCAGGCAAGCGCGCTGCTCAGAGTATGATATTTGTTGTGCAGGGTTGAGTCAATAGCATCAAGTTCATCTGTTCCACCTTACCAAAAATGTAATGGCTGTGATTCAGAACGAAGCGAGCATGGGCACGAGCGAGGTCATACTGGAAAATTTTACGATATTTACCTGTCTAAATTTGCCTACCCAAAAAGGTGTCATGTCAATTATTCATCTCGCTCTTCTATTACTTGTCCCCACAAGGTATAAGGCTGAAGCTAAACGCTTCTAGAAGCAATTGCTAGTTTGGCCTGGAAGGTCCCGAGGTAGTTATGGGGCGCCTCGTTTCCATCAACGACTGAATGATTGGGATATAACATTGGCCTAAGTTTATTCCGAGATAAAAAGGGCTCGTCGTTCATTTATATCCACAACTCATGCTACATCGTGTTCAGGCCATCATGCCCATGTATGTAAGCGAGGCCATTTGCACCAGATTTCAGCACGCACCGACCTCTCGGCATCATGGCGCACGCGACGGCTACCAAATGAGCCATCAAGTAACACCCGCTCAATCAAGAAGCGACATCGTCGATGCCCGATATTTCCATCTCCCCCCCATAGAAACCACAACCTAGCGAGTAAGTACCTAGCGCGAGCCACGGCATCTAAACCAATATTGTGCAAGTCACCACTTCACCTACAACGATACATAGCTAGGTGGTGTGTAGCTGGTCAGCGGACTTTTTTTCCACGGACACCGGGACAGAGTGAAAAACTGTACGTCATCGACATAGGTCTTCCTCAAGACCGCCTCTAAATTAGCGTTTTCTGCTTTTCCCCCGAAGAGGCTTCATGCTGTGCGGCGCACGCGCATGCGCCCCTAAGGGAAAAAAAACAATCTCGTCTCCCTTTTCTCACGATGCTCGTGCGAATGGTCGGGAACGGGAACGGGAAGAGAATCAATGAAGGTGTTACTTGTAAGACCAAGCCACCCCCCCTCTTGCAAATCAGGGTCCCCAGATTATGAGGCCCCCATTTCCTCCGGGGACACTTGTGTTACGGAAATTTAAGTGGGCCGTCCATTTGTGGGGAGGAAGAGGACCCTGAGATTATCGTCGTGGAAGGTCGTGTAAGTCGTGGACATCACCGAACGGTCACGATACTTTATTCCTGTGTCATCCCGCTTCCTTGCCTGACTCTTTGCTGATCGGTTGTTGTTGTTTTTTCCTTTCCAATGCAAATTTTTTTCTCCGTTCCCGCAACTACGGCCTACATTAACTTCCTTTTCTGCTGTTGAAAATACTTCAATTTAATTCTTGATTCCCTTCGTCAAAGACTGCTCAAACCTAGAGGCTGTACTTAGACAATTCATTGATTTACAAGCACAATTCGCCATTGAAGAACGCTTTTCATTATTTTCAACGCCACCATGGGTGCAAATATCTCTTCACCCGAGCCAATGGCTTCCCTTCCAAAACCCAGCGAAATGATGCCCAGAGCTACAATTTCCCGCCACAGCTCCGTATCTTCAGAGTCATCTGGAGCATCAGCCAGCAGTGCACAGCAAGCAACACAACTTTTGCCCCAACCACAGACACCTCTATCACGAGAGACCTTACTACATCCTCAGCTTCTTGCCGCACAACTCGATCCGCTTTCCAGAGACTACCCTAAGCCTGTCCATGAGATTGATGTTCGCGAAGCGCTGGCTAGAAAGCCCATCAAGTGGACGCTTGGTCACTACATCTCGGAACAGTCCGCAGCCGAACCTCGGCCCAAGACGACAGACAGAGAGACAATTTCTCGCGACCTAGAAGCGAAGAAGAGGGAGCTGCTACAGGCAAAAGAAGATATTCTGAAGCTGACACTTCCAAAGTAGGATCAGAGAGAAGCGATGGGATAGCGGTACTGGATTGGGTCGTCGGGACATTGTACGAAGGCGTGGTGGCGAGTTGCATTCTGATATTGATTGAAGTTATGGGAGTCTGTGGCGTTGAAGTTTTGCACGTTTAGCGGGATTATACTCACAAAATGATTATATGCAGCGAGGAGAAAGTGGCATATATTTCCTGTGATATCCAAACTCGATCAATTTCATCAAGCTCAAGCATTATCATTCATAACTTCATGTGGACATGGTACCTAAGTAACACTTTCGTCAATTGGAGCATAGAACAATTCTGCCACTGGATCAAGAGGAAGCCAAGCACAACCGTTGTTGATTGGAGCGGACCAAACCCAGCGATCAGTGTAACCTCTCCGCTAGAGTGAAACCGTACACAACAGACGCCACAATGTTGACCACATTCAAGAGCGAGGAAATGCCGTGCAACACGCCGAACTTCTTGTTCAACGCGGTCATCTCTTGGCTGTGGGGCTTGGGGTCCCAACTCCGCTTGCCATCCTTTTCTTCCTGCTTTCTCCGTTCAGCAATGCATGCCGTGGAGGCGGGGAGCAAGACAACCCAGTTAGCCAATCCGGACAGAAAGACCGTAGCCAGTGGCACGAGTGTTCCCCAGACGTTTGAAGCGTCCAATACGCCCTGGAAGCCTCCGGCTGCGCCCAACGGTCGTCTGCTGGGGAAGGTGGCTGCAAGGACGATCGGTAGGGTTGTCTGCAAGCCAAAGTACCATGGAAAAGTCCTGGTTTGAAGATCCGAGAATTGAAGAATTGGGAGTGTCTTAAACTGTATGATCGTCCCGAAGCATGTCTTTGATGGGTATCATATTAGGCGCGAGCTCGAATAAGATTGGCAGCACCAAATAAGTGGCTTACATTAACTGGCTGCTGGTCAGCATATTCGTTGCATGAGACAGCATTGCTCCAGAAGACTAGGAAACAGACTCCGTGGAAGGGCTTCGTGACAACTCACATAATGATGTTCCTAGCAGAGAGCCGTATCTGAGAAGATATCAGTGTCTGCTGCTGAAGTTGAGACGCATACACAAAGGCCATGGTACACTCACGCCAGAATATGGTAAGGCGCCCCGGTTAACATGATTGATTTCTCAGACATCTTGTCGTCGTTGGATCCCTTGAGATAGAACACAAGTGAGGTAATGTTGCAATCTGGAATATTGCCAATAATTTGTGAACTGAGTAGATCAATTGAGAACAAAGTCAATCATAGAACGGAAAGGATATTGGATTCCGTCAATGACGCTGTCTCCGATGCAACTGAGAAGCTTACCAGCTTGCATACAGTGTTATCGATAACAGCCTGCTGCCTAGAAGGATAGAGTAGCCCCACTGGCACCTGCCAAAACCTACTATGCAGAGCTCACCTGATAGCGTGTCTACAGGGGGCAGCTACTCTAACTTGTACCTGAAATACTTCGGCTATAGTGGAACGTCCCTCAAGCGCGTCGTTGCCTAAGTTGACGTGCCATTAACCATCACACCGAGCTGCTTGGCTAAAATTGTTATCCCTTCAATAAAATGAATAAGAGCTCTTGACGACAAGTTTGACTCTTTCCACTTTTGAATTCCTCTGCTGCCACGTCATTTCCCGAAACACCATGGCCGACAAGGAAGCGAGCATCTACATTGTCGACGTTGGCTCGTCCTTGGCCAAGGCCCACCACGGGCGTTCCGAGTCTGACCTTGACTGGAGCATGCGCTATGTCTGGGACAAGATAACTACAACTGCCCAAGCCAAGCGGAAGACGCTTTGCATCGGTGTGCTTGGGCTGCGGACAAACGAAACCAACAACGCGCTTTCTAAGGACGAGGGCTATGAGCATATATCAGTCCTTAAGGAATTAGGGCCAGTTTCACTCCCGGATATACAGCAACTCAGATCCAAGATCAGGCCGAGCCAATCAATAAATGGCGATGCCTTGTCAAGCGTCGTGGTGGCTTCTGAGATGATAGTTGCCTTCACAAAGCGCAACAAATGGGACAGGCGAATATACCTGATTACTGATGGCACAGGTGCCATCTACGACGCCGGCCTCGCAGATATCGCAGCTCGGCTTAACGACATTGGAATCTCTCTCACTATCATGCAAGTCTCCCAAAGCGCTTTCGTATCGATTAAAATGAAACTGACAGCCACTTCAGAGGCGTGGACTTTGACGACCCTGTTTATGGCTTTAAGGAAGAAGACAAAGATTCGTTCAAGGCCAGCAATGAACAGGTCCTGAAGGCGTTTGTGGCCAGATGCGACAATGGTGTCTTTGCTACCATGGCTGAAGCCATTGAAGGGCTCGCCATCCCAAGAGCCAAAGTAACGAAGCTGTAAGCATTCAAAAATGGCAGATTTGGTCTTGCCAGCTTCGTTTCTCCGGTCAATGTAGCTGATCATAAATCTTACAGGGTACGAAGTTATGACGGTCAATTGACACTCGGAGATTTGGAAATATCTCCTCATGCCATTAATATGGCTGTCGAAAGATGGCCAGTGACCAAAAAATGCAGTGCTGAGTCTGCCACTACCGTGGTTCTGAAATCAGAAACAAACGCCACACAAACAACCATGACAATGGACCATGATCTGGAGGGACAAGAAGACGAGTCTCGATTCAATGAGGTCAGATCACATCGAATTTACAAAATCAATGATCCAGAAGCACCAGGGGGGAAGAGAGACGTCGACCCTGAGAACCTAGCTAGGGGATACACATACGGTAGCTCTGCGATTCACATTGCCGAGTCTGAATGGAGCATCACGAAGCTGGAAACCATCAAAAGCTTTTCTATTATTGGATTTGTTGCGAGCGAAAAGATGGAGCCTTTTGTTGCTATGGCAGAAACTAGCGTCACCGTGGCAAAGCAGTACGACGAGAAGTCTCAGCTAGCCTTATCTTCTCTTGTCCATGCTCTTCACGAGCTGGATCACTACGCGGTTGCTAGATTCGTGGCCAAGGACTCCAAGGACCCGGTGGTGCTTCTTCTTAAACCTTGCATCGATGTGGATATGGAATGTCTCTACGATGTACCTCTCCCGTTCGCGGAAGACGTTCGCCAATATCGGTTTCCTCCTCTGGACAAGGTCTTCACTATTACAGGCAAGACCCTGACAGAACATCGATTCCTTCCAGATGACAAGCTCAGAAAAGCGATGAGCAACTACGTTGATGCAATGGACATTTCGGATTTCGGGCAAGATGACGAAGGGTGAGTGCTCAGGGAACAATAATGGGCGAGAACTTATATATTGACCTTGTCCTTTAGTAATGCGGCGGAGTATGCATCATTTGACGAATTGTACTCTCCGATTATACACCGCGTCAATCAAGCCATTCGAGCACGTGCTGTTGATAATCAAGGTTCCATTGACGAGGTGCCCCAAGTGTTGGTCAAATACGCTCGGCCTCCTGAAGACCTCCTCAAGAAGGCGCATAAAGGAATCGAGGCTCTCATCAAGGCGGCAGACGTCAAGAGAAGTAAATCATCCTTTTCTTCTAGAATACGTGCTGTCATTCTAACAGGTTTTGACAGCACCGGAAAAGTCAACAGGAAAGCGCAAGGGTGACAGTGCGGCAGATACGCGACCGATATCTGGCTTCGATGCTGGTGCCTCGATTCTAGCAGCTCGCGAGAAGAAAAAGCTCAAGGTGACCAAAGAGAACGCCATTCCTGACTTCAAGCAGATTCTCAGGTCTCTCTCGACTGTGAAAACGGATCAAGGTATCGAAACTGCCATGAAGGGAATGGCTGACGTTGTTTCCTCGCTGATCAAGGAGAGCTTTGGTGACCAGAACTACGATCAAGCCATCGAGAACGTAGGTGTGATGAGGGAACAAATGATTGGTCTGGAAATGCCCAAATTGTACAACGACTTTTTGCGAGACTTGAAGACCCAGCTTAACTCGGAGGCGTTCGGTGGCGACCGCCGGGACATGTGGTACAAGATTCGTTGGTCCGGCAAGCTTGGTCTCATCACAACAGATGAATCCGAGACGTCGAGCGTGACGAAAGATGACGCGCAGAAGGTAAGGAACCCTTCCTGCTTCAGCGTTGCCGCTTGTGGCTAACTTACATTCACAGTTCTGGCGCGCTTCATCCTGAGCGAAGGCGCCACATGGACGTACCTGCGTCGATTCTTAAGATGGTCCGACGGAATTGATTCCAGCAGCCTATTGGTGAAAATTGTTGCTGGTCCTGGTCTGTATATATTTAACGGTCAAAGGGCATTTGGGGAGGGAAAATGTGTGTTGTATTTTCTATAAAGAGGTGTCATCCTTTCATTCGCTGCAAGTCTTTTTGCAAGCTACACAATGGGAGCTTGAACCTATAAACCGAGGCTCTTACCAGAGGGCCGATCTGGGTTGGAACTCTGGTATAGGAATAAACACAAATAATAGGCTATATTTGAAGTCTCTTGGCATTGAAATGGTACAAATACTGACTGACTGTACTCAAGCACCACATGTCTCTTAACCAACATTACCTCCCAGAGCATTAAAACCGTCGCCTACTCCCAATGACACGCTACTACTCCCGTGATGAAACCACAAGTTTCGCCAAAGGAAACCTCCTTAACTTGCTTTTGATTTCACAGAGGACTAAAAGAAGAAAGAGAAGAAAAAAAAAGGGGGGGGGGGGAGGCTTCAAAGTTACTACTACCGAAGCGGATCAAGCCAAGCCAAGCAAAAGGGGGTACCTTGGCCAAGCACAAGAGTTGAGTTCCGTTTCTGGGCATTCTCTTGGCCAAACAGTCTTCCGCTGCCCAGTCCTTTTTTCCCCTTTCCTCACTACCAGTGTCAACAGAGTGGTTCTTGGTATCTCCTCTCCTCAACCTTTCCAAGACTTTTTCTGGCGCGGATTCTGGGCATTCCGCTCGGAAAAGGGAGGAGAGCAGAAAAAGTCTTGGAAGAAAAAGAGGAAATGCCAAGATCTTTGGTATGTTTGTGCGTGCCTATGTGAAACATGGCAGCTGTTTGGGCCTCTTCTGTGCGTACAGTTCGTGTCGTATCTGTTACTGTACTTTGGATGTTGTGGTGGTTGTGCTGGACAGAGAAGACACTCTTAGGTACGTTTTGTGGCAGTAGTGAGGTGACAAGCTTGGGAGTGACTCTGTGACTTCCATACCCAAGTTATTGATTTCACTTCATATTGAAATTTTCGCAAATGCTCTAGTATTTTGGATCGATCTTAGGTTATGTTGTTTTCTATGGAATCTGTGTGCGATACGTGAATCATTAGAGTTTCGACAAAATGTTTAAGAGTGTCTTCTCTGTCCAGCACAACCACCACAACATCCAAAGTACACACTCGCAAACTAGAAATATTCTCAAACGTACAGTAAATGGCGGAGAATTGATACATGAGTACTATATGATTGAGTTCAGGCGCAAATAGCACGTCAGGGACGGTCACTAACGGTAGACACATTGCTCATTGGGTTTAGGAGACTGTAGTAGGAAAACTGCTAAAATGCTCGAATGTTTCATTCTGACTACTGGATATATGATTACAACAGGCCAAAAGATTGTCCATACGGTGAAAGAAGGAACAAATTAAAACTCCGCTAAATTAAATCGCAGTGACCATTGTTGCCTAGCCGTCTATATCCATGGGCAAGGTTGGATAAAGGGGCGCAGCATCTTGTGGAGTAGTAGCTGTGCCTGTCATCTTCAATGAAGGATCAATGTTATCCTCACCTTCGGTATCCGATTCATACTGACCGCTCTTGAGACGATCTTGGATTGTCTCGCGCAGAAACTCAATAACACGAACATTTTGCAGCCAAGCCTCGTAGGGCTCAGGTTCACCTCCGTTGTCACTGTCGTCGGATGGTGACGCTGGGGATTGTGGCTCGGCTTTGGGAGTAGCTGCGCCATCCGAGTCGTCAGAAGCTCGGCGAGAGCCACTAGCACGTTGCAGCATGCCACCCGACAAACGACGTTGGTCATCGGTAGCAAAGGTCGAGCCCAGGCTAATGGCCGAGGACCCATATGAGGTTGTGGCAGGGAGAGTTGGGTAAGCCACAGACGCGGAGGAGCTGTGTCGAGTAGCAGGCGACATGCCAGAGGTAGACGCCGGCGACTGGCCAGTGGTGTAAGACAGGGAGCTGGAAGGCGGCGTATGGGCGGCGCTACCGCTTGTTGTAGACACCGCACTCAGTGGCGAGGGCATCTGAGCAGCGGAGACGGCGTAATGTGTAGTTCCGACGTTTTCCCGCGACACAGGAGACTGGTGGCGCAAATCGAATGCGGACGGGTAGTGAGTGCTGGAGGGAGAACCGCTGTTCTCGTACACAGTGCTTTGCATCTGCTCTAGTATCTGGTCAATCTGCTCCAAGTCGCCTTTTGTGCGCAAGTTGGGCATGGGCGGCAGATAGTAGTGCTGATCCAGGGCACTCTGTGACGAAGCCTGAGGAGCAATGGCCGGAAGGGCTGGTGCTGCCGTCATGTACTGGGTGCCGATGCCTCCAGTGTGGACAGAAAGCGCACCGTGGAGCGGCATCAGGGACCGACCAACATGGCCATAATTTGAAGGGTCAAGGCTTCTACGCTTGGCCTGGCCAAAGAAGTCATTCAAGTCATCATAACCGCGTCTCCGGTCGTAAGCAGCGCTGTAGCCCAGAGGCTCAGCACGGTGGTTGTGAATAGGCTGTTGGTAATACCCGAGAGGCGGGCCATAGGCCTGTGCCGGTCCATGCCCGTAGTAGCTGGCATGGGTAGGCGGCGGTTGTCCAAAAGCGGCAGGAGCAGCGCGCATCTGGTGCCCATTGTGGTCGTAAAAGCTTGAAGGGCCTTTTTGTAAATAAAAAAAACGAGCGTTAGTACAATTGGGTAACAGAGGAATTGCATGAACTGTTGATAGAGGCTCACCTTGCCGGGCATACGCAACTGCTGGTCCACCGTGCTGGTCCGGGGGTGGCCTCACAAGCACACTATCGTCGGCGTGGGTCTTGACGTGCTTCTTCAGATCCTGGGGGCGCTTGAAAGACTTTCCGCAGAAATCACACTTGTGAGGCTTGAGCGGAACATGCACACGAATGTGAGAAGTAATGTGGTCACGCTTGACGGTGGTGGTGCGACAGGCGTTCCACTGGCAGGTCAAGTTGAGGTTGTTTGTGCTCTTCCTGCCAACGTGCTTCTCGCATAAATGATCCTATATTTGCTATCAGTGACCTGTACAATCCACAGAGCACGCAACAGGATTCAATTGAGCTTACATAGAGCGTTTCGGGGCTGCTGAAGCGCGCATTGCACTGGCTCCAGCGGCAAGTGAGGTTATCCTCACCAGCGTTGTTGGCAGAATTGGGCGAAGTGGTGGTGGCGCTCGAAGGCGCCGGCGTGTTGCCGTTGGAGGTTGTGGTGGGACTCTGCGACTGGTCGCTGGTGCTACTGTCTTGTGCTGAAGACATGGCTGCGTCCCAAGCACAATTCTCGGTGCTGCAGTGCAGGTGGATCGTCTACGGAACCGAGCTTGGTTTCGTGTGCCGTGTTCCGAGCGAAGCTCAAGTAGCTGGTAGCTGGTGGCTGATGGCTGATAGCAGATAGGCGTCGCGCGAGCTGCAGTTGCTGGACGTGGTGCTTGCTGCTTTGGGATCAACAGACGGCTGATGCTGGCTCGTGATTGGACAGTGCAGTGGCTGGCTGCTGCTTCCAGGTACTAGGGCAATCTGGGCTGGGTGCGAAGAGGGAGTTGGGGTCCTGGAATGCCGGCGCTGCGAATTACAATCGGTGCTTAGAGTAACACAACCAAGAATGAACAACTCGACAGCTTGATGCGATTTCGAGTCTAGTCACACGGCAAGTGAGAAATAACAATACCGCAAGAACGAGAGTAGGCTGGGACAAAGATCTGAGGGACTCTTATGGGTTTCCTCCGCTGTCGCCAAGGTCAGCCTTCGCGGCGGAGCTGGTCTTGGCAAAACTCGTCCTTCCGCTAACTTATTAGCGCAGTACACTATGGTCCAGGCGCCTGCACTTGCTACCACTCGCAAAGCAGTCAGCGCGGCCATGTACCCCTTTAGCGTCTCACAGATGGATGCCAAGACTTGGGGAAGTCTTGGCAAAGCACTAGAGAACGGCAGCCTGTAGAGACCAAAGATGCCATTCCGTCTGTCCCTCTTAGCCCCTTCACATACCAACGTATACTTAGTTGGCCGACACTGCAAGTCCCGTGGCCAGGCTGACTGAACAAGAAGACGACCGTGGCACGACTTGCTGCCCTGACTGCTCGAGCAAGCAAATGTCCTGCAATAAACAAGGGCACCAATGCGCCCACAGAACACTCCAGTCTCTCATCAGAATGTTGTCTCACCTGCTTTTGCGACTCCAGGTTGTCCAAAGCCGTCCAGGCAGGCAGTGCACGCGGGCAACGAGACCGAACTGTAGTAGCACGCTTTGCACACCCTGCAGCGTTTAAGGTTTCGACCCATTACCCGGCTGCTTTGTTTTGCCGCGTCGACTGATCATCCCAATTTGCACATAATCCCAACCTGCGGCTTGAGGAGCCCTCTGGGCCCTCTGACTCTCATTTGGCTTTCCCGAGGTGGGGAGGTGCTGTTCATTTGGATCAATGAACCCTTAGAGGGCTCAACGCTCGTACTTGTGGCTGCCAAGCGGCAAGATCCAACACTCCGCCTCACGCCAAGGGCTTCCGCTGCACCAACCCCCTTTCCTCCAAGCCAAGACCAGCACAGAGACGGCCCAATCTCCGCCCAGTTTGGCTACAGCAGCCAAGACGTGCTAGCCCTCGATTGCAAGACGACACCCAACACTCGGCCACGGCCTCCGAGATCCAAGCCATGCGCAGGAAGAGCCACTGAAGAGAGGCTGAAGGCGACCGTGTGTGTGGGAAGCCACTAGCGTCGTTGACGCAAGCATAGAGGGCAGGGACGGGAACGGAACACCCACTGTCATCGCGGCAGATGATGGATCTTTCGACCAGATGACGGGACTTGACCCTTGAGAGCCGGGCTGGAGGGACTTTGGCAAGGGGTTATGATGGCCGTCTGTTGTCCTTTGCGCCAGAAGAGTGCATATCGCGCTCGCTTGCTGTTTCCATGTGTGTGTCCGTGTCTGGTTCCAGGTCTCATCTGGTTCACAGAAACTACTCCACTCGGGAAGTTGAAGGGAGCCATAAATACCACTCAAACGCCAAGATATGGCAGAGCGTGGTCCATTGTCTAGAGACCCACGGATTCCTTGCTCCACCTTACCGGAACAGCAGGAGCCCCATGGTTTCGAGTCCCGTCAAGGCAGCTTGAATCCGTTTCGCTCCTTGAACCGATACTTTTGCATACCACGACACGCGAAAAGGCCGCAGACAATGACCGGACGCAATGACCGGAAGCAATGAACAAGCCGAACCCGTCGTTGAACGGGAGATGCACCGGCACCGTATCCGGAGATGAGGCGGTTCAGGCACATACTGCTCGAGTGTCTAAAAGCATAGGACTGTGCCGCTTGTCCCTTTGACACGGTCGTATTACCGAAGCTGTTGACTTTGCCCGTTCAGCGAGCATGACTTGACGAATTAATCAAGGCAGACACGACTTCATGCAGAGGAGCACATTCTTTTCTCTAAGCTTTCTGTCGAAACATGTGTCACAATGGCCTTGACGTGGCTTGGGATTTTTTGAGGGTTTTTTTTTTTTTTTTTTTTTTTTTTTTGTTGGCTGGCTGGCTGGCTGGCTGGCTTTTCATTAATGCACACCCGTGTGCTCGCTCCTTGTCACAGTTTTCTTGAGAGACTAAAGAGGTTGGGAAGCAAGTGTACAGATTTTTCAGTGTTTGGTTATTCTTCTGCGAAATTCGAACGTGTGTTGATGCTCTGATAATCGCACGACGAATCCCTTCTCCCCGTCTGCTATGTACTGCCAAAAGACTGAGCTCCCAGCCCTTCCGTCTGTAGATCCAAATCAAGAACTCACGGCTCAGGGCATAACTGCAAGACTCATAGTAGCTCTTCGCAATAGACTGTGGTCGTTGCTTATGGTCCCAGAGTTTCAAAATAGGCTATATCGCTGCGTAACATTTTGTAGTTTAGGTTTAGGGAACTTCTACGATTATGTATAGCGGGGTTTTGTCAACCAGTCACAGCGAATTAAGCCAGCCTGTAGGCCTCACTTGTGCGAGTCCTCCAGCGGCAGGCACATCATTGGCACTGTGCCTGCCGCTCTGACATCAGTGCAAGGAAACTTTTTTTTTCCTCTGAATATCTTATCTGCTACACTGAAGTCCATTCACCAAGTGCTGGTTTTCTCGTATTCTTGCGACTTCTAAACCCTCGACCTCAACATCCTATCATGGCGAAAAGAAAGAGATCCAGCGTGCCTGAGAGCACACCCATTGCCAAAACGGTACCAACCAAAAAGCCAAAGTTTGCCAGCGATGAGCGACCTGCGAAACCCCAACACGCGACCAAGGCGGTGCCTGCAAAGGTCGAGAAGCCCGTAAAGGCCAAAGACCAGGCTGTGAAGATTAAGGAGCCTGTCAAGGGAAGGGAAGTTACCAAGAAGAAGGAGACCACCAAGCTTAAGGCCACGGCAAAAACAATAACAGAAACAGCGAAAACAACAAGAAGAGATTCTTCCATAACGATACAAATCATTGCGGGCTCCTACGACCGCGTTCTCCACGGCGTAGCAGCCACCATTTCGCCCCCTTCCTCTTCCTCCACCACCTCTTCCGACGAGGCTACTCCAGAGATTACTTTTGCCGACACCTTCCTTTTCAACGCCCACACGTCCGCCATCCGCTGCCTCGCCCTCTCACCCCCTTCGGCGCCGCTGCCCGGCCAGAGCCAGAAAGTGATGTTGGCCAGCGGCAGCACTGACGAGCGCATCAACGTGTACAATCTCTCAGCGCACCCCCCATCCGCCAAGCCCAACCCCGAAGCCGAACTGCTTAGCAGTATCGCCAAGCGACCCATTGTCGAGGACGCGCGCAATCGCGAGCTGGGCACCCTACTGCACCACTCGTCCACCGTCACCCAGCTCGTTTTCCCCACGCGGTCCAAGCTGCTCAGTGCCTCGGAGGACTCGACGATTGCAGTGACGCGAACGCGCGACTGGAGTCTGTTGAGCACCATCAAGGCGCCTGTGCCGAATGTGTTTGGGCGGCCGAGTGGTGATACCGCGCCGATGGGCGGTACACCGAGTGGCGTCAACGATTTCGCAGTGCACCCAAGCATGAAGGTCATGATTAGCGTGAGCAAGGGCGAGAGGTGCATGCGATTGTGGAACCTGGTGACGGGCAAGAAGGCTGGTGTTCTGGACTTTGGCAGAGACATGATGCAAGACATTGGCGAGCCAAGACACTCATCCGGCGAGGGCAGAAGGGTGATTTGGGGCAGCAGCAAGAGCGAAGGGGACGAGTTCGCGGTCGGATTTGATCGTGATGTCCTTGTGTTTGGCATGGACAGCAAGGTTCGGTGTAAGGTGATGCCAGATAGCAGGACCAAGGTGCACAAGTTCGCCTACGTTCAGACCGATGCCGCCGAAGAGATCAGCACGCTTGCCGTCGGTACAGAAGACGGACGAATCATGTTCTTTTCGACTGCCACCGAGGACCTGGACACGGAGCCAAGGGCAGACAGTAAGACCAACGTGCCGCGGGCGAAGCTGCTGGCGTTCGTGGGCGGCAAGGAGGCCGGCGTGGCTGGCCGAGTCAAGGATTTCAAGATTCTGCAACCAGAGAACGCGCCAGGAGTCTGGTACATAGTCACGGCCAGCAGCGATGGAAAGTTGAGGGTATGGGAGCTGTCTGCGGAGGATATCAAGAAGCCCGAGAAGAGCGACAGCGACGACAACTTGAAGCCCGCTGGCAAGCTGCTGGGAACGTTTGAGACGCAGAACAGAATCACTTGTGTGGAGGCATTCATCATGATACCCCGGCCTGAGGGCGTTGAGGAGAGTGAGGAGGAGCTGGAAGACCTGCAGGACGAATCGGTTAGTGATAGCGATGATGAGTAAAAGAGATTCGATTCGATTCTTGAATGAGCCTGGAAAATAACAAGTCGCACGTCTTTATTGAATGTGCAACAAGATTTTGATGCCTAGTGACTTTCTTCTTTCGTTTCTAAGAACCGAGTCGTTCTAAGCTGGTTTGGTCAAGACATCCTACCATCATCTGAGGCTGTGTGAAACCCAAGCACTGTTCAACAGCAAAGTTCATCAATCATGCACAAAAGACGACCGTACATTGTTTTCCAATGCAGATGAAGATCTCAATATCAATTGATGATTGATACCGACAGTCTCCCGTATTGGTATCGCTAGCAGATTTCCCCATTGCCGAACCGGCCCCGCTGCTTGCTCCTTTCCTGAAGACGTGACCAAGAAGGAAAATCCAAATGTGCCCGTCTCCATAAGTGTGTTTAACTCCATGTCAATGAAAAAAAAAAAAAAAAAAGTTATGTGTTCTTGGCCCCCAAGAAAATCTAGTTGAAATTCCGTTGTCAAAGACAGTGATATTTTCTTCTCATCTCAATCCCGCCCATCTCCCACGGCTTACCGCAGACTTGTTGAGCGCCAATCGCCTGCCAATATTACCAAAGCACACACAGCTGCAAAACAAGACACTGAGCACCCATATCGACGTCTCTATCGTCTTTTGCGTCGCCAGGCCGCCCAGCACGAGCGTCTCCCCACCGCCGTCTGCATGGCCTGTACCGTTGTTATGCGCCAGAGATCCCGAGGAAAGGCTTGCTGGTGCGGGCATAATCTCCGGATTCACACCCATGAGGACGACGGAGCCGACGAGGCCGGTGGCGGCAGAGAGCACGAATCCGGGCTTGGAGCGGTCGATAAGGTACCACAAGAGCGGGTTCACCATGGCAAGGGTTAGGGAGACCTGCATAGTCGATGCCCAGGGGACTTTGCGCTGTGGAACGTGTAAGCATGTGTATCTGTCCTCTCTTTTGCTTGTGCATGGAGTCGGTTGGTTTAGAGGTGGGAGTGAATGTGGTGTGGGTGTGGGGTCAGCAAAAGTCAAACTTACAAGAGCAAAGACAATGCCAGCAAAAGCCCCGATGCCACGCACAACTAGAGCCCAATCCGTTCCCGCCGTGTCATCGTCTTGAATGGCTTCCTCAAATTCCTCGTTACCATTCTCCTCGACCACATTTTCCCACTTTTCATCAATCCACGGAAGCAAGCTGCCCAGCAGGACGCCGCACACGCCCCATGCAGCGAGGAACTTAGCGTCGTACCCAGGACTTATAATGTTCTCTACTGAAAAGGTCTTCCACCTTTGTTGTTCTGATGACAGTCGCGACAACAGAGCTCCATAGCCTATTCCAAGCAAAAAGAGGAGCCCGGTCCGCAGACCAAGATACAATGGCGAGACCGGTCCTACGCCTTGGCCTGATCGTCCTGACACACCCGACGACCGCCGTCTCTCCAGCTGTGACCTTTCTCTGACCAGTTTGTATATGCTCGCATCCGATATATGCGGTATTGGGGTCGCCGAGCCGTCGTCATCACCCGTTCCTTCAGAGGGATAGCCTGAGATGGCAGGCGAGTATATCCCCGAGAGTGTAGAGCTCGTCAATGCCTTGTACGAAGCAGCCCGGCTCTGTGAATTCAAAGGCGGGTTGAAAGCATTGGGATCCAGATGATTCCCGGCGTTCTGGGTTTGGTCGTAGCGGAATGGAGGAGGACTTGCAGGCGGAGAGTCCTCATACGCAGACGAGGCAGTCAAGGCGCCGATCTCGAAAGGGCGACGGGGGATTGGCCGTCGAATCTCTGGGCTGCTATCGGACATGATGGGTTCACGTGCAGGCCCAGGTGGTGAAGTCTGTAAGTTTTCCCCGGGAAACAAGGATTGCGATTGGCAGCATGTGTTGTGCTGAGGAAAGACTTCTCTCAGCACAAGCGGTGTTATTGTAGGAACTCCTGGGACTTGTGGATGCTGGTAGAGCTGCCGTGTTTCAGTCGTGGTCTTTGCTTTTCACGCTGGTATGCTCTTGAGGGCGGTTGGCTTGCAAGCGGCCAGGAACGCGAGGTAGGAGTTGCAAGTCAGGGAAATGGGTGTGAAAATCCCGTGACCCGACGTGGATAGGGCCGAGCGGGCGGCACACGGTCCTTAGGGCCGGCGGATGGTCCTGGGAAGCTGTTGAGACGGTGGCCAGGACGACAGCACACAGCAGATGATTGTTTTTATTGCTGGTGTCAAGGCCAGTCAGTGGTAATGGATGGATCCAATGGGAGACCTGACTCTGTGTGCTTTGACCGGGCACTCGGGCAGCAGCCTCTAGTTAGAGGCGACGCAATGAGGTTCGGCAACTGAAGGGCAAGCTGAATCCGGCAGCTCACAAGCCTCCAAGGTTGCAGAATGCAAGTTGGAAGAAGTGTTCCCCAACAGAATCGCCGGGACGGCGCAGACAAGATTTGGCAGATCGAGGAACAGACAGATGGATTGGCGGACTGTCGAGCTACACCGGAGCAGTGAAAATCACGAAGGGATAATGCTCCGCAAGCAGTCCTGCTTGCACTTGCGAATCAAGGTTAAAAGGGAAGAGCAGCCTTCGAAGAAGAAGCGGGCACCTACACACGACACGAGACGCCAAGCTGCAGCATCACATGTCAGGCGATCGCACGGGTCTGAGACCAATCGATAGTGCACAGTTTGTCAGGCCGCATGTTGCAGGGTATTTTGCGCGGGCTCCGGTGGCCTTCGAGACTTTCAAGACCTTTCAGGGTCGCGGTACTGAGCCTTCGGCGCTGTACGGCCAGCTAGACCCCTCAACCCCTCGGCAGCCAGCCAGTGAAAAGCCGCCGGCCGGCAGATCTTGGCCCTGCATGCCCCTCTCTGGAGAAGCCCGTCAGCTCAAAAGGGACCGTCACAGGACTGTGGTACGCCGGACGTTCGAGTCGACAAGCAAGCCTAATACATAAGAACATTGAGTCAAGCATGACAAGGTCTTTGCTTCTAGAGCAGTGCGCTGGACGGGATGGCCAGAATAGCGAGGCCATACGTATTGGAGCAGTCATAGTCTCACTTGTTTGTTGCAAAGAAGAGCATCATGCACGTGAAACCCAATCTGTTTCCCGCAATTAGACGCCCTTGATGATTATGTGATTGATAGGGCATCTTGATCACATGCACACATCTGGGACTTCAAACTCCAAATACAACGAGCACAACGTTTGGGTGTAGAGATGGCCATACCCACCACTTGCCACCGACCAGTTCGCACACGTGCGGCGCGGCCCGGTAGGAGCTCTTTTTGAGAACTGCTCATCGTCTTCCTTTTGAGGTTGATGCATGCTGCTACGACGTGTGCCAAGCATTCACTGCCTCTCATGTGGACTGGTGTCAGACGTCGGGACGGCTGAAAGTAGGAGAAAAGCATGCCAACAGCTATTGGGCAGAGTGAGAAGACCACTCAAACCGCCAGGAGCCTGCAGAAGCACGTTTTACAGCTGCCGATCCCTTGCTTGAGAGCCGTCTTGGCGCTCAAATTGGCATCTCTCAGACGTGCCAGTGCCAGCCTATTGGAGAATCAAGCGTGGAAATAACGCGTGCAAGACGATTGGACGTACTTGTGGTTAGAGAGATTGCTGGCCAGCGACTATTTCCAAATTCCAGATATCCGTCCAGCCTGGCTGTTCTTCGCGGTTGGACCCATGACAAAGGCCGGCCATGCTACTATGTAGCAAATATGTCTCTTCGTGTGTTTTTGGGTATAGTTTTCAACATGATGGTAGGACCCTGTATTAACCTGGCGGTACCGTGAATTGCTTGTTGCATGGTCCCAAGTAGTTAGTACTGGGCGCGGGCCACAGACTCCTTTTCCTTTGTGTATAATCTTCAGCACAGGGAAAGGGACGAGTAATCTGCAGACAGTTGCCTTCCAGAAATTCGCGGCAGCTGTCAAGAGGCGCTGTATCATGGGAAGCAATTAGACACAGCCGTTGTCTAAAGCGAAGGGCGGGTCGGCTGGCTGGCCCGCTGGCTGGATGGCTGGCTCCCTGATTCGAGCCCGCAGATATGATGTTGCGCACGAGATGTTATAATGACTTGCAACATTGCATTACGAGTTTCCAAGCGTGGCCGCCGTCCTTCTTCAGCTTTCAGGGTCCTGGGCTAAAAAGACAATTTTAGTGCGGCAAGGTGCGGCCACCCGGGACAGCCAAGCTAAGGTCGGGATGGGCCCGTGAAAGGCAGCCATGGACCCTCGTTTTTTGGGATAAGCCGTGCCATCTGTGTGTCTGTGCAGCCTTCGATTCTTGTATCCGTTCCAGATCGTGATGCCTGCGTACAACAACGGCAGATTGGAGTCTTTTCTGGCTCTCCCGAAGGACGAAACCCAGCGTCAAAGGTAACCCGAGGGTCGCAGCTCGTGCTACTGAATGCTAAAAAGCCAGCCTCAGTAATTCCATACTCCAATCAGAAGTACCTGACAAGCAGCAGGCCGAGAGAAACTTAGTGCATAGACTTGCGGACGTGCGAAGCGCGGACCCTGCGATACACATCCGATCAGCCAGGGAAGTCTGTGATCACGCGCATGCCAGGCGTTGCGCGAAGATCGTTGACAGGCTGGACCATCAGAACAAAACCGGGATGCTGGCAGTCGGCGTCTGCAGGGTGGGTGACTTGATGGTGCGGACTTGTCGGTGCCGATGTCGTGTGAAGTCAAATTCTGGGGCAAATGTCCAATCTTGTACGAACCGTACAAGGCTACCAAGGGGCTACCTGGATACTTTGAAAGTCTTCATCCCAGTCGTTTGGCCAAGGAAAGTACCTTTTACTTTATGATCTGTTGGCAGCCCCGCTCTTTTCCCCGGCGCCGGGTGCTACGAACCCTACATAGTAATCTCGATGCAGCAGCCAGCGTCGGCTCTTTCCAGGGTCTCTGCACCAGAGTGTTAATAATTTTCCTAACTGTCCAAAAGTCGATGATGCGCGTACGTCAAGCAACTAGAACTACAGGCTTCTCAAGCAGGTTTCTGGGAATGCTGAAGCAGTATTCTGAAAAGACTCTTTCGGCAACACGTTACCGGGCCTCTGTTGCTGTCCAGTCCATACCATAGTGAGGCGGGGTGAACCTGGAGGTGACGTCTTGTAGAGGGCGATAGAATAAGGCAGCCAGGGCAGGTACTTCGAATTCTGCTGACGTAGTCGGCGCGCGTTGCTGAAAAGGAGGCTGCGGCTCTGTTAGCAAGCCTTGCCGCTAGTGCATTCGTCTGGCTTCGAACCTGGAAAGAATGACACCGAGTGCTCTCGTTTGGATTGCATTTATTGCATTTATTGCTCCACCAACAACTCCCAAATGCCTCCAGCGGCCCGGGCTCGCCTTGGATTGGCAGGACGGCGGGACTGGCCATATTCCAGCTAGCGGGCGCTATCACACACTTACGTAAGCCGAGGTCAGCGAGCCGTAACCCACGAGGGTATACGTACCCGTACTTGCCGTAACTTACAGCGTAATGCAGGTGTACCGTCGTGGCGGGTCGGTCTCGCTGCGTGTCCCGCGTGGACGATGTGTCTTGAACGAGGACTTGGCATTTTTGATGAATCACCACCAGAGTGAGACCACCAGGAGAATGCCACCATACTGGCGCCCCAATACAAAGTTATCGTCGTCTCCTTGACTGGCAAGAAACGGAGGCCGTTGTCCGTAAGCTACAGGGTCCTTCACGGCCTACTTGTTGTCTCGCGCTCTCTCGCGCGCTCCCATCCACAAGTTGTCGTCTGATGTTGCGCCCGTGTGTACTGTAGTAGGCATCATGTGGAACAGTCAAGGCCCACTCTCGCCGTCCGTCACTGCATGTGCAGACCTTAAGACCTTGGGACTTTGAGACCCCAGCTGTCAAGTGGGTCCTTTTCGCATTGTGTCCTTCGCTGCTTCCTCCTCTAAGTTCCTTCCTGCAGGTGGCCACAGTGACCTGGGTGGCCAGTAGCGATTTGCGAATGCTGACAGCCTGCGCTATGCTTGGGTGCTAGTGACGTCGGCCCCCTCCCCTCCATCCCAGGCCACCGCGCACTGCTACTTGCACCAGAAGAACACAAAAGCCCAGATGAATGATGTTGACACTCCAGTATTATTCTTAGTCTCTTCTCAGGATTTTGCCTACCGTCCATGACCTCTTGACACGACCTCGCGTCTAGTCATGGCCCCGAAACAAAACTGTCGGGTTCCAGACTTATAGTCGCCGCATTGCGCTCCCACCGTATGTTGCACACCTCATACACGACACCACGAAGAAAAGGAAAAAAGAATACGACGGCATTCAAAGGCTGGCTCTCTACTGCACTGGTACCACCACACCTATATCATCGCATCCATCATCAATCAGAATACCCTCCGACCACCGATCCCACCGAGATTTGATCACAGTCGCATATTACTATCACATCCATCTGCTTGTGTCACTGCCCCTAGAAAAGAGGCATCACCACATTCGCCAACAGATAGCCGGTATGAACAGCGTTTGAGCGCTTGCCATCCGGTTTCACGATACGAGCACAATGGGAATCGCGAAGACTTGTTCACCATCTACTGCGTACACACATAAACTCGCCCCTCACTTTCGCCCCTGGCCGTCATACCGAAAGACGGGAGTCGTTTAAATTCTGGTCAGGACTTTCATCATCATCTTCTTCATCGTTGGAGTACTGCCCTGTTGGGAATTTCGCTGACAAGACTGGTGCCTCGTAGGTCTCTGCGTCGTTAAAGATCCTCACCTTCATGGGTACATCTACTCCTCCAGACCACCCGAGCACGGCCTTTAATGGTCAGTCCGCACTGCTCAACCAACCGATTGGTGACGACACGGCAGAACACGAGCCTTATTCTTTCGACGAAGATGAAGAAAAGACGCCAAAAGCCACTGCCGAGGTATTCAAGTGCCCGGTCGGATCTCACGTCTTGTGCGACGTCGTCAAACTGCCATGCGGACAGTGTCTTTGCAAAGCCTGTCTGCCAAAAAGTTATCGACGGGTCGGCATAGAAAGAACATGGCCCGGAACTCTCGACAGGCACTTGGGCATTCTCTGTCCGTGCTGCAATGAAGAGCATACAGAGGGGGATTGTTGGCCAGATTTCTTGTCGAACAAGGCGCTCCAGAGGGTGCAATCACTAATTGCAACTCTGAATGTCATGCCGATAACGGGCGCTCAGCAACTCGTGGAAGCCTTTGAAGCTCTGCATATCGACAGCACAACCCCTGAAGACGACCCTCGCTCGTTGTTTGAGCATGATGAGGTGCCACGCAAGGGTCCTATCGACAAGATGGAGAGAATTTTGCGCCGAGAAATGGACTGCGCAATTTGTCATGCTTTGCTCTACCAACCATGGACGACACCATGCGGCCACACGTTCTGCCGGAATTGTGTCACCAGGTCACTTGAGATTAGTCCGACTTGTCCAACTTGCAGAACGCATATACGCCTCCAAAATTTGGACCATCGTTCCAGTCAACCCAACGATTTTATCGTGCGCATCACAAAGTACTTTTGGTCCGATGATTTGGTTCAACGCAAGGAACACATGCGTTTGGAATATCCCTACCTGCAAGATGACTCGGGGCTCAGCATGCCTCTGTTCATTTGCACAGTGTCATTTCCCTGCATGCCGACACTTTTGCATGTGTTCGAACAAAAATATCGAAACATGATGCGTCGGGTGTGGGGTAATGGATACGGAGATAAACATTTCGGTATGGTCTTGCCAGATAGTGACAACATCACGGCTCCAGTCGGCGTTCGCTTACGCATTGATGAATTCAATGGATTACCGGATGGGCGGAGCTTGCTAGAGACTACTGGCACATCCCGGTTTCGTGTTAAGAGGCACGAATTCCACGAGGATGGTTATGTACTCGCAGAGGTTGAAGATTTCGAAGACGTCAGTCTGCACGAGCAGGAACACCGCGAAGCTGTAGAGATTATGGCTGCACCGCCTCTGCCAGCCGATTTTCAGCCTACGACACACGAAGATCTCAACAGCATGACAACAAAAGAAATGATGGATTATGCTTACTCATCCATTACCCTGCTACACCAGTCAAGTCCGGGCTGGCTTCACGCGCGAATACTCGCAATCTATGGACAATGCCCGAATGATCCAAGCCTATTTCCCTGGTGGCTTGGAAGCATCATTCCGGCGGATGAGACGCAAAAAGTGAGACTGCTGGAACAGGTCACTGTGCGAGAACGAATGAAAATTTGCTGCGGATGGATTTTAGAATGGACTGCGCGACGAAGGAGTAGTAGTTGGTGAGCTTTATCTTGGTTTCTTGTTATTCGCTTTTTTTTTTCTCCCGTCGTCATACCAGTATGCATTCTTTTAATGAGATACATTCTTTTTTCGATATACACTTCTTGATTACTCCACAACATATGGTGCAGACTCGAGAACGATTGTGGCGGTTAGCGGCTAACAATTATGAACAGGTCGGCATGTTGTTCCATGTAAACGGGAGACACGAGTGTCTTTGATCTCTAAGGCAGGAACGGATTTATGGTCAACAACACTTGTGGTTGTTTTGTCATCATATTCGACTATTTGGTGACTTCAATTGCACCGGATCGCACATAGATAGACACTGAGATTTGTTCATTAAGAACTGCACGTCAGGTTTCAAGCTTTTGCTCCACATTCTGCAACCTCAAATTTGTACTTTTTGTTCAACCCAGATACCAAGATACCAGAATACCAGCCATCGTAAAGATGAATTGCAAGATGTCACACAAGGTGTACTTGAGTGGGGAAAGTGAGACACCTTTGCTTACTGATTAGATATATCAGAGCAATAGTCCATCGGATCACGATTTCACGTGCAAACCCATGTGATGCAGTTCCTTGACTCACGTTAGTGCATGTATCGACCTGTCCAAAAGTACCTGAATTATGGACATGCGAGTGAGTGTGATGCGTAATTGTATGTATCTGGGTATCAAAGATGGACAGGACAAAAGAAGTGCAGAGAGAGAGACTGTTCCGCAAATACTGTAATTCGTTGCTCGTTCCCTTTGCCCCTGTGCTAAATCTCATCAGTCGACATTGGTTCTGCAGTCGACGCGCCATCCTGCTCAGGCGGCACCGTCACCGTCACTTCTGCACTGTCCTCTGCCGTCTGTACCGGAGCTTCCGCTTCTTTGCCATCGTCTGAGGGTTCTGGGGGCTCTGTTATCTGCTGCTCTCCGTCTTTGACATCCTTTCCAACACCGGTACCGTCTTCTTCACCGTTTGCTGAAATTTCTAGCTCATCTTCTCTTGGCTTCTTTTCTCCAAACAGAATGCTCACATCCTCATAGCTCTCGATCTTATCAAAAAGCGCAAGCTTTGTCCTACTTGCTATCCGTAGTGCTCTCCACGTATTGCTCGCTTTGCTCTCCACTGCATCCCTCTTGGACGCATCTGACATGGGCATGTCGATTTCTAAATCTGCCTCTTGAATGCCTCGCTCAAAGCTCTTGAGCCCGGGCACGCTGTACCGCTCTGGCTGCTTGAGTTCCTGCATGGCCTGCTCGTTGTCGTCTCCGCCCTCTTTGAGGAAGTCGAGGGAGAGAGGCTGCATTGCATTGGTCCTGATGCGTTTGCTGGTTGTATTACGCATCGCCTCGTCCATGGCTTTTGCCCACTCCTGCGCCGTGATGGCCGGACGTTCGATCAGGGGGCAGTTTTCGATCTTCCACCTCACCCAGTTCTTGTCTCTCGAAAGGATCGTTTCGACCATGCGGAGAAAGTATTGCCCGTCTGTAGCGGATTTGAGGTATTCTGTAATACTGTGTTTCATTGCCGTAGCCCATTTGATGTCATCTTCGCCAAGGACTTGATCCAGGTAGGCGACGGATTTGTTGACAACTTGCACTGATGATAGTCTCTCTTTTGCTTGTGGAGCGAGGGATAAGAGGAAGTCCATAATAATGAGGGCTTGCACAAGCACGTAGCGTCGAAGTGATAAGTCCCCAATCTGTTTACTGCTGTCAGCTGCCGGGTCAATAACTCAACTTCTAGGCCAAGGGTGGTCTTACCTCAAGCTCGAAGAGATCCCGACTGGTCAGATATTTTGGGTTAAAAGATGAAGCAACATCTTTGTCGTCATCGCCGTTGTTGTCATCTTGACTTTCCATCTTTCTCTTCAGACCGCGCTTCTCATCGGCTTGTCTTGAGGATTTCGCGTCGTGTTGGACTGGGCTGGCCTTGAAGGCTGTCAATGTCGCTTCAAGCCCGCTTTGGAATTGTGACAGGCTGGCAGCTTCAAACAACTTTTTGGGCTGGTTGAAACTCTCTTGAAGAGACCAAAAGACCGGGTAGAGTTCGTCCACGTCAATAGTCTTCTGTGAGGGCGTTCTTTTCCTCTCGTTCATAGCAACATTCTTGTTTGCTGCCTGGTCGTTGCTGTCCTTGGAGCCCTGCGCTTGAGAATCCACATCCATCTGATCTCCTGCTTCGTCCACCTTTGGTGGCACTGGGTCGTAGCTCGTCACATTTTGAGTATGGTATTCGCCCCTCAGATTCACCGAGCTCTTGTCGCCTGAAGGGAGACTCTGGAAGAGAAAGATGAAGACGCGCCCGGAGAAGGCCGTATCCTCGGCGCGCGATAGCCGTCGCAAGAGCTCATTGCAGCTTCGCAGTATAACCAGCTTCTTGTCGTTGAAATTTTTGGATATGATGCGCTTTCTGCGCGATTCGAGATAGTCAAAGATTTTGCGACATCCGGGAATGGTTTGGCTGTCGAGGAGCTCTTCAATCAGCCACACAAGGAGCGCTGGGTCGCACTGCCCACGGTCAGAAAGGCATTGTAGAAGGTCGAAAAAGTTCCACACTCGGACAAAGTCGGGAGAATCTATGGATACGCGGGCCTAGAAAGAAGGGGCATCAGCAGACTCGTCGGAGCTCAGTGGCTGGACTGTGAATCCGTACAATCAGGTTGCTCAGGAGACCTCGAGCTGCGGTCTCAATTGTAGCAAACTTGGAGTTATTTCGTTGGCGAGGGCCAGAAAGGCTCTGAGCGTCAGTAATTTCTGATGTTCCAGGCAGGCGACTTAGTGTTGCTTCGAGATCGGACTCTTCGAGTACAGGCTCAATGGCGGCCTCTGGTTTGATTATGCTTGCGGCTTCCAGTGCTTCTTCAAAGAAATTGACGTATTCGGTGACGGCAGCGACGCCATAGCTATCAATTTCGAAAGAGGGCATCGTGAGCCACGCTTAGAATGGAGTGCGCTTGGGTATGCGCCGTGGGGTCGCGTGCTGCAGTCTTTCACGGTTATCGTCTTAGCGATTGTGACGCCAGAGTTCGGAAGCCGGCCAAAAACGTCAGGATATCATTCTGCTGTGTACCGAGAGCCACGAACAAATGCTTGAGACTGTCGGAGGTGGTGCGCGTGTCGTGTATTTGTTCTCGTTCAACGTTCAGAAAGAGTGGTTGCAGATGAGAAAGGACGTTGAATGGTACAGGCAGGTACTTTGGTAGCGTCTGACATAGTACCTCAGAGGTTCCATTCGGCCAGAGCTTGCCTAGGTCGGGACCCTGACGCGACCTCCACTGCCTGCCACTTAACCACTGCACCCGTGCTTAGCGTCCTACGAGACGTCAGTAAGGCTTCCCGGAAGATCAGTAAATTTCGGGAGCGCGTTTGGACTGGACGCGACGACAACCTCTTCTCATACTTAACACATTGCCAGTCACCATGCCCACCGCTAAGAGACAGAAGAAGAGCGCCTCGTCACAACCACCCAAGAACCCGACCCCGGCAGCGGCGACCGTCTCAGTCTTAGAGGGCGAATCCGAGTTCGCGCAGCTTGCAAAGCAACACTGGCTGAAAACAGCGAAGAGGGCCGCGAAGGTCAAAGTCAAGAATGATGTGTTGAAGGAAGATATATGGGATCCTCTGGAAAGGGAAAAGTTCCCTGTTGCATCACTGCTATCTTTGGAGAGCTTGCAGATACTGGAGAGGTGAGATCGCACCGCCAGCCCCCGCTCAAAGCTGGAGTGCTCACAAATGCGCAGTTACCTCTGGCCAGGCTACAACGACCAGTCCTCGAATCACCATGTCCTCCTGATTGTCCTGATTGTCAATGCGAAGCGTAGAGAGCACTTGGAAACATGGAGTAGGTGAAATTCTGCTGGGGCGCATGCGAGAGTATTAGATTGTATACTGACGACACAACGCTATAGGTATTTTAGAAGACCGTCCCGATGACTTCTCGACCTTCTTTCGACGCGTTCTCTCAATGAGTCTCGACCGCTCCCTATCTGTCCTCATACGAACCCAGATCATCTCCTTCATCATATTTGCTTTCCAAAGCCTCGACCGTGCCTTGGTCCGAAAAGAGTGCGCGCCGCTTGTATCGATCTCGATCTGGCATAATCTAGCAACTGAAAAGAAGCGCGAGGAGAGATTAGCTCAAAGCAACAACCTGCGCAAGGCTTGGAGAGCCGCCTCAAAGAGATATGACGCAGGAGACGAGCCGACAAAAGCGCGCCTGCGCTTCGATAGATCCTGGCTATATACGCTGGCTCTCGACTTCCTCAGCTTGCTCTATGCTGAAAATACTGGAAAAGGTAGGTTGGAATCCTGATCTGACCCAAGGTTCATCACTGACACGTGATAGAGGGCCTTTTGTACTGCGAGAGAGTTGTCGAGTTCCTGTGCGACCTGCAAAGTCAATTGCCCACGAGGCGATATGTCAACTTCTTGTTGCAGGACTTGCACATCATTCCTGCGGCTCGACAATCACCGTTATTCAATGCTGAAGATAGTGGTCTGCTCCGCGATTTGCTTGCGCTGTTCACGCATTACACTCAGTTCACAATTGACGACCAGACGGGGCACCAACAAAGCAGGACAGAGGCATACGATCAACACTGCTCAAACCTCGCTAACCTGCAACGGATAGCATTGCGGCATTTCAAGGACAAGCTGACGGTGCTTGCACTGTCCAATTACGCTTCTATTGATACAAGAAACGAGCTTGAGAATCTGCTCGCTCCCCTAACTGGTGAAGAGCTTGTCCAACTGGCCATGTTGCTTGACCTAAGAACGTCCTACCCCGAATCGACCGGTTTAGCTGTCGACCGCAAGTTTCTGCTGGAAATATTAGCCTCTACTTTCGAGAGGCGGAAGACTTTCCAAGAGACAGCTTCGGAAATGGACGTCCTTCCTAACGAACAGAATATCTTCGATGAAAGCCTTTTGAGAACCGACTCCTACGATGGCTCGCATCCACTGGCAATTCCAAAATTGAATCTTCAATATTTGTCTGTTGGCGATTTTCTGTGGAGGTCATTGATTTTGTACAGATGTGAATCTTTTTACAGCCTCAGGACTCATATTGAGGACGTACTGCGCAGGCTAAAGCCAGAGATGGCAAAATCGGGTGCTACCGCCTTTTCGGGCTTTTCGAAAATGGCCCTGTCGATTTCGAAACCAACGTGAGTCTTGAGGAGTTACAGTCATTTACGGGGTCACACACAACTAACGTCATACAGAATCACGGAGGTCCTGCCTGCTTTAGTAGGGGATGACAAGCCGGCTGCTGTGCGGGCAGAAATCACGATCGATGTTCGGCGACTTGGCGAAAATGTCCGCCGAGAGTGGGAATCCTTGCGCCCTGATGATGTGGTGTTCCTTCTAGCTGTCGACGCTTCCACATCACAAAAGACCAGCCGCGGCCACACGTCCGAGGCTCAAAAGCTTGGCCTTGTGTCTCTGCGCTCAGCTGAAGTAGTGCAAATTCTTGACGACAAAGGTCGCGCAGTACGGGATGCTTCCGCGTACTTTGATGGACATGGTCGGAGCCCAGTCAGGCGACTCAGGCTCAAATTGGACTCGGCAATGTACAAGTACGACATGCAACGAGTGTCAGCTGGCAAACCCGACATATACGAAGATATCAACCTTGTGGTCCGCAGAAGTGGACGGGAAAACAATTTCAAGCCTATTCTGGATTCCATCAAGACCTTGACAGTCTCGGAAGTACCCCTGGTGTCGTGGCTGCACGAGGTCTTCCTTGGATATGGTGATCCAGCAGGCGCGTCATATAAACAACTGTCGAATCGCCTAAAAAAAGTCAATTACCGCGACACCTTCCTCGACTGGCAACACCTCATCGAGAGCTTTCCTGGCAAAATCATTGAACCAGGAGAAGGCGTCACCGGTAGCTTCGGGAAAGGAAGTTTTGGACCTCCTTATGTTCTGGAGTCAGTGGATCGTCCAGCGGAGGAGTCAGTCGCCAAATCCTCCAAAAAGAGGCGAAGAGACGCGGAGCCCGCTCTACTCGCTGAAATCGAGACGTTGAAGGTCTCAACCTACAAACCACTGAACAATGGCCCGTACCCCGTGGACTTGCCAAAACTCAACACTGTGCGATTCACACCTGCACAGATCGAAGCTATCATATCTGGAACACAGCCTGGACTTACAGTTGTGGTTGGTCCACCAGGGACTGGAAAAACTGATGTTGCCACACAAATCATCAACAATATCTACCACAATTTCCCCGAGCAAAGAACGCTTCTTATCGCACACAGCAATCAGGCACTGAACCAGTTGTTTGCCAAGATCGTGGCTCTGGACATTGACGAACGTCACCTACTTCGCTTAGGTCATGGGGAAGAGGAGCTTGGCTCCGAGGGAAATTTCAGCAAGCATGGACGCGTCGAATCTTTCCTCGAGAACCGAGATGGGCATCTTCAGGAAGTCACTCGCCTGGCAGCTAGCATGGGTGCGCCTGGTGCTCATGGGAACTCTGCCGAAACGGCCGGCTACTTCAACTCTGTCTACGTTGAACCGGCGTGGTCCAAGTTCAGCTATGTGGCCAGTTCAACAGAAACTACCGCGGGCGATCTCATAGCCGCTTTTCCGTTTCACGTCTACTTTTCAAACGCACCCCAGCCACTGTTTCCCCCGGATGTCGACCGTGCTGTCATTCTTGAAATAGCACAGGGCTGTTACAGACACATAGCCAGGATCTTTTCTGACCTGGCAGACGCTCTGCCCTTTGAGATCCTGCGCCGCGACAGGGAAAAGGCCAACTATCTGCTCACAAATGAAGCCCGCATCATCGCAATGACCTCAACGCATGCCGCTATTCGACGCGGTGAGATTGCGCAGCTGGGCTTCCATTACGAAAATGTTGTCATGGAGGAAGCAGCCCAGATAACAGAGATTGAGAACTTTATTCCCTTGGCCATGCAGAAGCCAAAGGATGGCAAGAACCCTCTGCAGCGTGTTGTACTATGTGGTGATCATTTGCAAAACTCACCCATCATCCAAAATTTGGCTTTCAGAGACTTTGCCAGTCTGGAGCAGTCTTTATTCTCCCGTCTCGTACAACTAGGAGTACCTACCATCACGCTCGATCAACAGGGTCGCGCTCGCCCCTCCATCGCCAAGCTATACCAATGGCGATACCCTCAACTGACTAACCTACCACATGTTGAATCCACAGATGAATTTCTTGCAGCGAATGCCGGTTTCAAATACGACTACCAGTTCATCAACGTGAGAGATTATAAGGGCAAAGGCGAGATGGAACCGATGCCGCACTTCATACAGAACCTTGGAGAGGCCGAATATGCTGTTGCAGTCTATCAGTACATGCGACTCCTTGGCTATCCCGCGTCCAAGATCAGCATCTTGACCACATACGCTGGACAACGGGCATTGATCAGAGACGTTCTTGCTCATCGATGCGCCCAAAATCCCATCTTTGGTCTTCCCAAGATAGTAGCCACCGTCGACAAGTACCAAGGCGAACAAAACGACTGTGAGCAACATCAGATCAGATGGCCCGCTGAATATGCGATTGCGAATAATTATGCTAACTGTTCTTGCAGATATCATTTTGTCACTCACGAGGACGTCCAAAGTTGGGTATTTGCGTGATATTCGCCGACTGACCGTAGCACTATCGCGAGCCCGGCTTGGTCTATACATTCTGGGCCGCCGAGACGTGTTTGAAGGATGCTACGAGCTGCGGCAGGCCTTTGAACTTCTTCTTTCGCGGCCGGACAAGCTGACGCTGGTCACGGGAGAACTGTGGCCAGCGCAGCGTCTGCTGCAATCCGATGCGGATGCGCCTGTGTCGGGCGAGGCGGTCATGGAAGGCGTGGAGCACTTGGGACAATACGTTTACGAGATGACTCAGACGAGAATCGCACAGCTGAACGGTGAGCAGGGAGCCATTGCTGGCGAGGTCATGGCCCTCGAGGATGACATGGAGGTTCGGGACTTGCAACAAATTCCTGAGGAAGAAGAAGATGGTGCAGATGCTGAGGCTGTAGTCGAGGCTGTCGAAGGCGAAGAGATCTGACGTCTCGTCTCTTGTGTGTAGATATTGGGGTTTCGCAATCGTATGATTCGGTGGGATGATGACTCTTTCTACAGCTCGGCAATAGCCGAGTGCTTACGACTGGAGTACGAATAGATCTTGCACAATCTGCAGTGGATTGACTGCCTGATTAATGTTGGCTGTGGAACGCTGGCTCGCTGTGCTTACAATGTGCGGTTCTTGTTTCCTTCTCCTTGGCAAGCTCTCCTGCTTGGCTCCAGAGGGCGATCTTGGTTTATTACATTATGCATCATTTCTGCCAACGAAGTGTGGTGTGAAATACAATATGTATGTTCTGCCAGCAACACCAAATACAAGCGCAAGTCTGGTAGTCTGTAGGGTCATTTGAGGGTCCATCAGGTGACACGTTTGTCTGCTTGTGCATTCTTCGGGCAAGCAGCGCTTCGTAATACTGAAATGCAAATTTCGAGCTGCTGAGCTGTCAGACTGGGATCAATCAAGCAAGAGTGGCTTGGCTTGTATGGGCTTAAATACGAGGTGCTGTAGTCTGCGGCCCTTTCAACACATTGTCGTTACAGACTTACAGTGACGGAATATTTCTGTAGGTACAGCATACATAGATACGGGTGACGGAGATTATTGATCTACATAATACGGACCACCAGAGAGGATTCTGAGACGCCGCGAGTGGTAACGCTGGTGTGTCTAAAGGTATAACATACATATATACTTACAGAACTGACATGTCAACAGCGACGCAGCGTTCTTGGTCGAACAACTACAGACGGACAAGGCGAGATATACACATGAAAATGTTGTCGTCATTTTGCAGACGCACGACACGGCCGGGCTTGCAGGAGGTGATGTTACAATGGAGATTCTATCTGTTTGACTGGTGATCGACACTTCTTACAGCAATCGAGTGTCACGTTGTGTATATTATATATATGTGTGATATGATTTTTTGGGTGTTGCTTTGTCTGGCAGTATCTGGGTCTCACCTCTTGTTTTTTGTTTTGGAATCCCCCTTTTTCTTCTATGAATCTTCCAGCAGGAGACGAGGCTCCCAGCTGCCTGTACTGATATTCAAAACAGGAGGCAGGTGCCTAGTAGCCTCGCGACTTGGTACCTAGGTGTGCTTGCGGTGTGCATTAGGTAGTGGTGGTGCTGGAAAACTTCAGAAGAGAAAAAAAATAAAAATAAAAGCAAAGGAAAACCGAGTCACGCTCATGAAGCAAAATCACAAGCTTAGCGCACTTAAGCAAGCTGTTGAGGAAGGACCATCTGGAGTCAGTGACGCCAACATTACCCACAGTGGGGCCCGGGATCAAGTCGAAGATACACCAAGCAACACCCCCGGGGGGGGGGGTGCGCTCCCCCGCCATGTAAGCCCTGAAGCCTAAGGCTACACACGTGTACATAAATATTCACTTGTCGGCTGCTGCGGCTGTACCGTGCTTAAAAGATAGTATCAAACACGGTGCGCGTAAAGTGGCCCTGTTGCTACACATATAGAGTGCACTCTGATATGCGAATGCGAATTCAGCTGCAACGATTGAGAAGGAGCACGAGAGACGGAACAGGACATATCGGCAATCAACGGAGCCACTGTGAAAGCCGGGGACTGTCACAGAAATTGCCAATCGGAATGAGAAGAATAGAAGAAAGGGCACAAGTTGCCGTCCAGCCTCCTATGTACTGTGGTAGCATTCAACGCGTGACATCGGTACCAAAGACGAGCGCGAGTGGAGGGAGGGGAGAGACTTTTCAGAGCAACAATAGCAGATACAGGTGCGTTGAAGCTAGATAATAATCAGACCAGAGCAACAAAGTCGTCGCCTGTCCAAAGAGAAGATTGGAGGCAAAATAGAAACAAGAAGGGAAGGAAACCCCCCCCCCGGAGAGATGGCAGGTCACATGACAAAGCAGCTCTTGGTTGACGCCGAAAGGAGACAACCTGGCAGCTGGCAAAAGAATGCAGAGAGGGAAGGGAACTCGTTCCCAAACGCGGAATGCGGCACGGCGGGGCGAGGGTTCAGGTCAGTCCCAGCACGTATGAGCCAAGAAAAGTTTCTAGCGCGTTTGGAAACGCGAAACCCTGGCCCCGTCCACAGCCCCCGTCACAGTCGGCTGGCTGTTGCAGTTGCTGCAGCCTGTGTTCAAGATCTGCTGGACACATTGCTTCGACCTTTGGGGTCATGGCGTACCAACTTGGCAGATGTCCAAAAGCTTTCCCGGTGTGGTGCGCACATCTCAGAAAGAGGGTTTGATGGAGTGGAATGGCTTCCAATCATGTGCTGGGCACCTTGCCAATTCTGACGGACTGCCAAAACTGCGCAGGTGGCCGCCTTGTGAGACCTTTTATGGACAATAAGTACTTCCTTCCTTCCTTCCTCCATATGATCGAGCATCTGCTCACTCCGCATCACGGGCGGCAGCTCTGTATATCGGCAGAGTGTGCATGTGGCACTGTTTGACTTGAGAGCAGGAGAAAGGATATCCGTGGTTGGATTGGTCAAGAGGCAAGTGATGATAACTAAAATGCTCCGTACTTGCGGTTGTTAGCCAACCAGTTGTGTGAGGGTCGAATTGCCCACTACAAGCTTGCCAGGTACTCGCACTGTAGGGGACAAAACTCAGTGGGCAAGTGGCAGCTAATTAGCAGCTAATTAGCAGCTGCAGACCTATTACCTAACACTCTAGCGACGGCCTGTAGGTGCCTCCCCCGGGGTACTATACTACTGATCTTTTACAGTTTGGGACAGTGCGCCAGCGTACCTACATCACACAAATTTCTGCTCGTGGGCTTGCACTTCCAAAACTTGCAGTGGCAGCGGCAGCCACCCAAGGCCAAAGCCCAGCGCCCAGAACCCCAGAACCCAGAACCCTGCCCACACTTGTAGCCCAACCCTGCCCAGCTGGCGCAGCGGCCAAAACAGGATCGACCTATCCATCCACTTGTCCCCCAGAAAGGCAAAAAAAATTCGAGCCTCTCTTTCTCTTCTCCTCTCTCACCAACCCTCCTCGGATTACCGACATCCATCTACCTCACCACCCTTTCCCCGCGGAACAGGACGTGGTAGATTATTTTCAACTTCCACATAATCCACTCGGACTGGACTTTGCAGGTCAAGGAATTCGTTTTCCCTCGACTTGTTCCCTCTCCACTCCATCCGCCTGTCTCGTCTCGCCCTTCCTCTGGATCGCGGACGGACCACTCTTCACCCGCCACACCCCATCACCCACCATCATCGTGGGTTCTCCTCCAAGCCGACGCACCGCGCGCTCGTCTTTGGTTCAGTCGATCACCGACGCCTTCGGCTTCACCTGCGATCCTTGATAGTGACCCAGCGTCCCTCAAGGCCTCCACAAAGGTAGGACCCCTGCGACGCCCTTTACTCCATTCAACTCGTCAATTCCTCTCTGGCTGTGACTTGTCACCTGTCAACGCATCGGTAGCACCTATTCCCTTCTTTGCACCCGAAAGCACTTCCACCAGGACAGTCACGGCTCGATCTTGCAGTCTCTGTGCTCTTGTTTCAAGCCCGCGGTTTTACTGCAAAACCCGCCCGTGGTCTTGGCAGCTTGCTGCACAGATGCCTTTCCCAACCTCATGCGATCACAGCCTTATCTCCGACCACAATTCAAATCAATCAACTGACATCATCTCAGAAGTAGCGACTTTACATATGACTTCCACTGCGAGTCAGCCTTCTTCCACCCCAGTGTCGAATCAAACTGCTGCCGCGACAGCGACTTCGTATGCCTCTGCAGCTGGTGCTATAAAGAAGCCTTCCTCGACGCCGCTCGTCGTCACCAGCGCCAATCCTCCTTCGATGGCCAGCTCTTCGAACGTTCAGCCTCATAATGCCAAGACTGACTCTGCTTCCAATATGAACGGAACACGCCAGTCAGTTTCTCCCGCCGTCCCGACAATTGCCAACGGCACCTCCAGTCTGAATGGAGATGCGGCCAGCCACAGTCGCAATGGCTCTGTCACCATAGCCGCCCCAGGCAACAACGGCTACAACCCCAAGTCTGCAGGTTCCAATATCCAGTTTGGCTACGACAAGACTCCTCAGCCGGCCCAAGCCCAGCCCATCAGTATCGCTGGTCGCATTCCTTCGCCCGCGCAGAGCCCATCTCCTATTCCCCAGCCGTCCGCCAGCGGTGGAAAGCCCGGTGCTACAGACAATTCGTTCAAGATTGGCAGCTTTACGAATGATGGCGATGTGAGTGTTTTTTTTTTCGAGCTCTGAAGCTGCGTCTTATTTTCTTGTCGCCTGCCAATCTTGCTAGTACATGTCATGCTGACAGTTTTTTTTTTCTCTTCTCTCTTTTCGCAGCGTATGGCAATGCGCCCTCCCAGCTCGATGCAGATGTCGATTCACAACCGAAGAGACTCGTCCGTCTCGCAGCACAGTGACATGGGTCACCACGGTGGCCCTGGCTCGAACCGTGGCGGATTTGGTCAAGGTGGACGTGGCCGTGGCTACAACCCTCAGTTTAACAACTCCCAGATGGGCGGACAGCCAGGATATCCTCCGGTGTCGAACAATCAGTACCCCCGAGGCCCTCACAACCAGGGCCGTGGTGGTATGGCTGCGCCAAACTATGGTCGCGGCGGCATGCCATATCCTACTAACTCACCTCAGCCGGCTCGAGGCAGCCCTGCCATTTCCCACGCCATGCCTGGTCAAGGCACGCCTAACATGAACGCCGCGATCCCGGTGCCTTCGCCTCACGCCCCGTATGCTCACCAATACGGCCCACCCATGGGCGCTGCCGGCTACCAACAAGTAAAGACCCCATTTCCAACAGACAGTATTTTTCCTTTGAGTCAATCAAAATCATATAAGAAGAAAGTAGCTCGCTCGAGTTCCGAGAACAGACGACTCCGGCAGCAGAATTCTTCTTTTCACAACCACTCAGCTCAAGATTTCCCCGGCAAACCTGGTCGCTTGAGTAAGCGGCAAGGCTCTGCGGCAGATCACCATGGCCGCACAAATCGCGGTCATGGCATGTTTTTTCAGCAGCGAATGCCGCCTACATCTACTCACGTCTCGCATGTTCCCGTCCTGGACCTTACACCCGGTCCAGAGGGCTATGATCGCGTTCAGGATTTGCTGACACAGTCCACACAGACCTATGGGTATCCCGCGCCCTTTGACCCCAACAGGCCCTCTTTCATACCCGTGCCTCCATACAACGCCCCAATGTACCCCCCAGGCTCCCCTGCGCCTGGCGCCTACGCTCACCCATACGGCACGCCATACCCTCCTCCAGCCGGACAGCCCATGTCCCGCAACAACTCTCAGATCTCGGCAGACCGTCCTGCGTCTAGCACTGGCAATCAAGGCCCAATGGGCTTCTCAGCCCCTCCTCAAGCTCAAAAGGGCCCCGTCATTGCATCCTCCACATCGTCTAACCAGTTTGTGCGGCCTAAGAGCAAGGCGATTGCCATCAGAAACCAGGCTGGCGAGCCTATCGATCTTAAGGCATTGAAGGCACCAGCATCTCCTGCTCCAAGCACTCAGCAGTCCAAGACTCCTCCTGTCATTGCTTCGACTCCGACGCCTCCGCCCAAGACTTCCACTCCCGCGCACACTCGTACCGAGAGCACCTCTAACGCCAAGCCTGAAGATATCAAGGCGGCTTTCCTCAATGCGGTGAAGAAGTCGCGGGACGAAGACATCGTCCCAACCGAGGACAAGGTTGTAGCCGAAGAGGAGGACAAGGCTGCCGCCGATGAGAGCAAAGCAGAAGAGACTCTTGCCCCTACTGAACCAGAAACTGTGGAGGCAAAGGCCGTGGAGGTGCCGGAGACGAAGCCGGAACCCACTCCTGAGGCTGTCAAGACCGAGACACAGGCTGAGACCAAGACTGAGGTCGATGTCCAGCCCGAGACCAAGGCCGAGGAACCCCAGGACAAGACTATCAAGCCTGGCGACCCACAGCAGTCTTGGGAGAGTGAAGACGACTATATGGACAGAGTCGTCCGCGAGATGGAAGAAGAGGACGCTCGCAGAGAAGCAGCACAGGCAGAAATTACCGCCAAGAAGGCTGTCGAGAAAGAGGCTGCCAAAAAGAAGGCCGAGGAAGAGCGCGCCGCTGCCTCTGCAGAGAACGACCGCAAACTGCGCGAACAAGAACGCGAGATGGAGCGCCTCGAGGAAGAAAAGGAGAAGGCCCGCGAGAGAGGCGACGCGCCTGCAGACAGCAGCACATCTGTTGCTGAGCTTCTGGCTGGCAAGATCTCGGACCTTACTGGTTCTCAAAAGAAGGACGGCACAGACTCTGCAGCTGACAAGCTGTCCAAACTCAACATCAACAGCTCTCGCGACGTCATTTCCCCAGGACCTTCGTCGGCCAAGTCTACCGGCAAGGATCGCAGACCAGCAGCTCTCAACTTGGCGCCGCTGAAGACTGGCAGTGTCGAAGCGCCTCCTCCAAGTGCGGCCATGCAGGCTCTCAAGTCAGCTCGGTTCCTCACCATCAAAGATGAGATCAAATACCCAAGCGGCATCGCTAGCCCTAACCCGGCCACCAACGCTGCGGCAGCCAAGAAGGGCGGCTCCTTCAAGTACGACTCTGCTTTTCTGTTGCAGTTCCAAAAGGTTTTTACAGAACAGCCTTCTGTTGAGTTCTCTCAGCAAGTTAAGGCTTTAATCGGCGATTCCGACGGTTCGCGATCTGCTTCCACTAGAGGCTCGGGAGCTGGTCAAGTGCGTCAAGGATCTAAGTCGACTGGTGGTGGTGCTTTTGGCGCGTTCACACAGCCTTCTGGAAAGCCTCTTCCTCCGGGTACTACATCGGACCAACGGTTTGCCATGTCGCAAGGCCAAATGCCACGCCCTGCTATGGCTGGTCCTATGGCTTCCTTTGGTCGTGGCGGTGCTTTCCCTGGTCCCAGTAACATGACCGCTCGGCAATCGTCCAGCTTGGGTCTCTCGGCTTCCAGAACTGGAAGCAGGAACCAAAACAATCGCGGTGGCAGCAAGCCAGGCAAGAGTTTCGGCAACGATGCCAAGGCCAACCAAAATATGCCACTTACACAAGGAATGGAACTCAAGCCTATTGTTACTTCGTCTACAGGATGGAAGCCAATGAGTCTGGCGCGCCAGGCGCAAGCAGGTGCTGCAGCTACTGGTCTGCTCGACCCCGAGACCGTCCAGCGCAAGGTCAAGGCAGCTCTAAACAAAATGACACCCGAGAACTTCGACAAGATTTCGGACCAGATTTTGCAAATCTCTGCTCAGTCCAAGGATGAGCAAGACGGACGTACTTTGAGACAAGTGATCCAGCTCACTTTCGAGAAGGCTACCGACGAAGCCCACTGGGCCGCCATGTACGCCAAGTTCTGCAAGCGTATGCTGGAGACCATGAGCCCCGAAGTCAAGGATGTTACTATCACGGACAAGAATGGCAACGTCGTCAGCGGTGGCGCTCTCTTCCGCAAGTACCTGCTCAATCGTTGTCAGGAGGACTTCGAGCGTGGTTGGAACACCGACATGCCTGAGCCCAAGGAAGGCGAATCCAAGGAAGCCGCGTTGCTGTCCGACGAGTACTACAAGGCTGCCGCTGTCAAGCGTCGCGGTCTTGGTCTCGTTCAATTCATTGGTGAACTTTTCAAGCTCGGCATGCTCACGGAGCGCATCATGCACGAATGTGTTCGCAAGCTCCTCGACTTCAAGGAAGAACCCGACGAGGCTGAAATCGAATCACTAACGAAGTTGTTGCGCACTATTGGTGCCAACCTCGACAGCACTGAGAAGGGCACGGCCATGATGAATGCTTACTTTGAGCGCATCACGAATCTTGTTGAGACAACAGAGTTGCCCAGCCGTCTCAACTTCATGCTTCTGGACATCATCGACTTGCGCAAGGCTAATTGGGAGTCCAAGGATGGTCCCAAGGGTCCCAAGACGCTTGAAGAAATTCGCGCAGACGTAAGCTGATGTTTTATTTAACTGTCATTCTCAACCGATGACGATATACTGACTGTGATATAGGCCGAGGCTGCAGCTGCAGCAAAGGCTGCCGAGGCCTCTCGAAGCTCCGCCCGCAACCAGACTGGTGGTCGCGGATCTCAATACGGCCGTGGCGGTGATGCACGCAACTCTTACGGAAACTTCCACCCACCTGCTTCGAACACTGTGGGCATGGATGATCTTCGTCGTCTCAAGGGTCAATCCTCACGAACTGCTAGCGGCGTTACCCTGGGCCCAACAGCAATGTTCAATTCTCGCAGCAGCAGTGGTCGCAGGCTTGGACCTGGCGGTGCCCTGACCCGCGGTGCCGAGGACTCGGCAGCCTCCTCCCGCACTGGTACTCCACCTACACAAGCATCTGTCAATGCATTTGCGTAAGTCATTCCAAGATCGCCAAATACCGTTGATCAAACAAACTGACGAATGCGTAGCGCCCTTGCCAACATGCCTGGGGAATCGGAAAACCCGGCCTCACCTCCTTCCACTGCAGCGTCGCCTGCGCTTAACCACGCAAAACCCGACGCTTCTGCGCAGTGAGAGGCTTGCTGGCCTTTTTCCATTCTACTTACGAACCATGCATTAGAGTGTTGTCGCACAACTAGACTGGGCAGGCGGTTTCTGCATTTACGGCGGGGAAAACACATCTCTAAAAGTTGACCGAATTTCACATTTTCAAGATACCTTAGCGGCATAGACATATGACTTGTCCGCGACCGAATCGGACGAGTTTTACTTCTTTTCTGTTTTTTGATCCATGGGGTTTTGCCGGGCTTTGCTTTCAATATTTTCCTCTTTCTTTGTCTGTTATGAACTCTTGATGACGCTGTGTGGCCCCCCACACCAGATGAAAGAAGATCTTTCATCGGCGATGTACAAGAGTGCACAGGCTGATAATGACATGATGGGTTGCCAGCACTGAAGACCATGATGCCCCCAATGAGAAACATCACGGCGCAATGTCACAGGATTCTCTTTTCAGACAGGTCTAGTTTATGAACGATATGGAGTAGCAATCTGCTTTGCTCCAACTGGGTTATTATTGCCTTACATATTGCTCACGACAGGGCCAGTTGCATAGCTCCGCATGCTAGAAAGGCTTCTCGACCCGCTTCACTGGACCCAAAGTGAGGTGTAGATAGGATAGGCCCCTTTGTAGATTACCAAAGGGCCCCTCGTGTACATCATTTTGATTTTCACACCTAAAACTGAGGGGCTGCTAGCTGCTGCAGAGGGTAAATTGACAATCCTAATTCTACCACGAAACTTAGCGGCGTTGTTTGCTTGCTTGCAGTGCGGTATTATAGGAGCATCACAGTTGAATACGCAATCATTGACTCAGGATCGGTTTAAAAATGTGACGTGTGAAAATCATGGTTTCGTGACTTTGGAGCGATGAAGCCTGCAAAGGTAGAGGTGTAGTATGCTAGAAGCATTGCAAGTCAATAAATGAACTTCATTGCTGCTAGTGGCTATTCCATCGCATCGGTCGGAAGACCATTAACGTTGCTATTCATCGACTAAACACCTCTTGCCATCAGAACACCATTGTAAGGTCAAGACCACTAAATCAGTGGCAAACTCCCCAAGATAAACCACCAAGTATAAACAAATAATGACTGGAAGCCAAGCCAGCCGAAAAGTCAAACAAACAGCTCAAGCAAACCTTGGCCAACTACTAAGTTAGACCACCGTGAAGCCCAACTTGGCAAACAAGTTATCCATGGCAACCCACTGCCTTCCACACTTATCCAGGTACCGGTCAACCACGCCCTTGAGTGTGCCAAACCGCACACGATTGTGTTCTGCCAACGCCGGGATTTTGTCCTTCATTTCCCTATCAGCGACACCAGCATCGGCCTTGGCAGCGCGACTGTCAGCCTTCGTCTTGGCCTTGTCAACGTCAAACAAGCTGGCAAAGTAGACAAGCTGATTGTATATATCCCGCTCCGAGAATTCATATCGCATACGGCCCAGACAATCTCGCGCAAGGCCCTTGGGCCCTAGACATCGACTTCCGTAGACACTCATCTGCCGGGTGCGGTTACTGCAACTGCTATCGTCGCACACCAGCCAGCCTTCGTAGTAGCGCGCTGTCGTTGTGCGGATGACATGTTCAAGTTGCGCTACCACGGACAACGTCGACATGGTGGCTCCACAGGAGCCACAGGACAAGCCAGCAGGAGTGACGCGGTCGCAGCTCTCGACAAGACCCTCAAAATTGGTAGTCGTTTTGCACGAGCGGCAGCGTAGCTGCAAGCGGGTGCAGTCGCGGAACCGCACCTCATCAGGGATTTGCGATTCGAGGGGATGTATCTCTAGATCGTTGTTGTTGCTGCTCGATGCGTTGTTGACATTTGTATAGCGGCGCAAGTCAAGGCCTAAACACTCAGCCAGCTGTGCTGTCGACGTGCCTTCGATATTGGCACACAGACGCTCCACAGGCGGGAAAATTTGCTTGCCAATGTACCACTCCACATCCACTGTCAGAGCTGTGTCGGCCTTCAACACATCCTGAGGGGTATATGCGCGCTTTGCGACCGTTTCCGAACCCTTGCTGTCACCGGTAATGATGTATGAAATGACGTCGCCCTTCCTTACAGTCTTGCCCCTTGCGAGCTCTCGCAGAGCCACTTGCACCTGAGGCATTGTGTCTGCATTCGGATACTCCTTGGGCGCCTTTCCAAGCTGTGTGAATATGATATATTTTTGAGCTGGAATGGCTTGCTTTCGCATTTTGCTCGCCGTCTCTCGCAAGTAATCATGAATGCGTTGGATAGAGACTTCAGTATCGTCGCCAGAAAGAATCTCGTTCAGAAGACGGCCGGATATTTCCTTTGATAGCGCACAATATTCTCGCCTCTTCATGTCAAGACCTTTGACTTCCATCTTCTCAATGAATTTGCCATCAGCTTCAATGAGATTAATGGCCGCGTATTTCTTCTTGGCTTGAAGAAGGATGCGTCTGAAGACATTGTCAATATCAATCTCCAACAGCCTGTAACGCTCATTGACGGCTTTTTTGAAGTCTTGGCCGACACTGAAAGCATCTTGCACATTGTCCACATTGGCATTGATCATAACCGAGTCAGTATCGCCGTAAATAACCTGAAGTGACTTGCTCTCAGCGAGCTCCTTGGTACTTCGCAAGATCTCGCGACCCTTGAAGGTCGTTAGAACAGCCAGAGGGCGAGCGTAGAATCTTGACTTGGTATAACCCAAGCATCCGTACATAGAGTTGGCAGTCAGCTTCAAAGCCAGCTGCTTAATGTCCCAAGTAGCCAACTCCTCTGATGTGGCGTTCTTGGCTTTCATCAAATTCTTCACTTGCCGTCGACGGCTGACAAGGCTGGCAATCAATCGGGGCAAGACGCCCTGTTCCTGTTCCTTTGGAACCTCTGGCACGGTCTCTTCATCGTCGGGCTGTGACATTGTAAGCACCCCTTTAAGTGAATTCATGAGTTACTCTTCTTACCAGTGATGTTCGATCCACCGTGGTGAAACAAATGTTGAATTCCTGTATGATCGATGGATACAGCGAGTTGAAGTCCATGACCAAGACAAACTTGTCGTAAAGTCCACGCTCTGGTTCGAAGACCAGACCTCCTTTGTACTTGTCCTTCTTTTTGCCGTCACCGTTTTGTTCTTCATGCTCCTCCTCCACTCTTTGTCGACCACGAAATGTCTGCTTATCGGGACAAATGTACTTGTTGCGATAAAACTCGTGGAGCAGAATGTACTCGTTTCTCTCAGCGCGAGTGCCTGTGAGGGTTCTCGCCCAAGAATTGCCCGCGAGATTGGTCAGCACTTTTGTTAGTGGCAGCAGTTGCACCTTGAGAGCGAGAGCTGTAATGAAGTACGTGTCAGTCTCGACATGGGAAACATAATCGAGCAGGCCATCCTTATTATTCGCCCAGGTCTTCAAAGCGGCCTCATTGTCAATATCTCGCCGTTTGTTGTTGCCAGAGAGGTAGATACTGCACATTTCTGTCAAGCTCCAAGTAGAACACTTGATCATGGCCGACTTTCCAGCATCATTGGCGAGATCACAGAGTAGTCGGCCAGCAATAATTTGACGCTCTGCGAACACATTGCCGCCAACTTTGCCTATCGATGAAGGCCACTGAGTTCGTCGGAGTCTTCCGAGACGTGACCACTGATGGATCTTCTTTTCGTGCAAGCGGTCCAGGAGAATGGAGTAATCAACACCCTCGAGCTGATGGCCCAAAATCACATCGGGATCAACAACACTGATTTGAGCCAAGAAGAAGGACAGCATCTCGGATTCTTGCCTCATAGGCTTGATCAGCCCCGTTTTCCGGCTTTTTGCGGCCTGTTCAAAGCCTATAGGGAATGAGCTTCCATTGGGTCGGATGAGAGTGAAGGTGCGGCATGGCAGCTTGTCAGCTGGGGTTGTATCACTGAGGGCAACATTCTCGTAAATTCTGGCGCTGATGGACAGAATTTCTTGCTTGTTGTCCTTGTGATTGAACGTAGTTCGCATTGCGACGCTCATCAAGGTCAGTGGAGGTGCATCAAGATTGTCGGACTCGCTCATGGTAGAAATCATGCTGGGGTGCTCAACAAGCACATCGAGCTTGCTATGAGATGCATTTTTCAGTGTGGTAAAGTCGGCATCTTGGATCTTCAGCCAGCACGGCCCCATAACATTCTTCCAGAGGACGAATTGTTCGAACAAAGCGGTGTTGGTTCCAAAAACATGTGAGAATGTTTCACCAGTAGTGCTAGGATCGAGTTGAGGCTCTGAGAGGGATTAGCATAAGTCCAGATCTTGAACCTTCGAAACACTTACTAGTGTAAGGGTAGAGAAGTTTCATGTATTGCCCTTCTTTGGGAATGTCTGGCAGCTCGAAAGCGTACTTTCTTGTACAGCCTTTGATCTTGAACATGCCAACGTTCATCTTTGTCATCAGGGCGTCAACTTCGGCGTAGACATCCATCATTCCAACATCTTCTGTAGTTTCGGCTCCGTTGAGCAGTCGATGCTCACGAGGCAAGAAGAACAATTTTCTCAAGATATTGTCTACCTTGATGAAGCAGCTGACGTACGATTTCGTCTTTTTGTTCAAAACTTTACCAAATAAGCAAAGACTCCCGTTGACTTCAGTGTAGTCAGTCCAGAACATGTTGAGGCTACCATCTTCCTCTACTGCATCTTTGTAGTCGATCTTGTTATTGTCTCTGGATTCGGCCGCCGAACCCCTGATAACGTTGAGGCGCGAGTGGATATCGTTCCAGGCGGATGAGTCCACCGAGGTTTCTCCCGAGCTTTTGCTTGGAGAAGAGTTCGTGGGTGTTGGGTAAGGCTCGGCCTTGATGCTCTTTTTGGGTAATCTTGCCGCAGAGAGATTCACACTAGCTGTAGTGATGGCGCCGGCATGGGCAACTTCCATCATATCATCATCGTCGTCCTCTCCTTCGCTGTCGGCTCTCAGCCGTGACATGCGCTCTGCCACCTTGACTGTCGGAGATGATGGTGTCGGATCGCTTGCAGGGACTTCTGTCGTCGTTATAGGCACATGCAAATGTTCGTCTTCATCCATAGGCATGAATGTATCGTCGTCGTCATCAAACATGGGGCGGTGGGAGGCAGTATTGGGAAGAGCATCATCACTAAGTTTGACCTTTTTGGGTGCAGGTTTGTGAGCCTCGCGGGCAGGTGATGGGATGCGGGCTCGGCGTCTTTCGGCGGATCTGTCTCTCTTCTTGGACTGCCGCGGAATATTCGATGGTATATTCTGGTCGACTTCTCCTAGAAGGCTAGCGAGAAATTGCTCGTCTTCTTCCGTTTTTACTACCTGAGATGCATATCAGTATTCGCTCACTGTTCCCCCCCGTGCTGATTTTCTCACCTTCGCCTTGGGTTGTGGTTTGGCGGCACCCTTGGTGAAGAACTCGCTGATATTTCGATCGGTCGCGTCACGTTTCGCCTGGCTTTCTTCGCGCTGTTTCTTGGCTTTTTTATTTGTACGTTAGCATGAGATTGGAAAATTCTCAATAGTCACCATTCTTACAGTTCTTCGAGCCTTTACCGTCTCCAGGCAGGTCTTCTTCACTATCGGATTGGTAGACGTGGAGACGATCCCACTCTTCGCGGCCATCGTCCGCGTAACCTTCACCATTGTCGTCCACCACGAAATCGTCCTGATTGAGACGGTTTCGCACAATGCTCTTATAACGGTCCTCGTCGACTTCCTCATAGAGATCCTCGACTTCCTCGACTTCGTACGAGTCGAACGTCTTTTTGCCCGATTTGCGTAACGCCGCGAGCTCGGCGAGCCTCGCGCGCCTGTCGGTCTTCGGCATGGTGGCAGGCTGGTGAATTGCCTTTGCCAGGAGTGCCTCAACAATGATAGATACCAATTGTCTGGAAGATGAGTGATTCAAGGCAGTATTCACGCGTGTCGCGGTTCTATTGCATTAATTTGGCAGGACAGAAGTGCTGGGTAAGTGCGGTGCAGTCGGGACAGAAACCAATTCAAAAGTGACAGGGTAGACGCGTCTTGCACTCACTGATGCACGCGTCGTGATTAAAAGCAGCACTTTGTTGAGCGCGAATCCTTGCCTATCGATAAGCAAATGGGCATCAAAGGCGCCAAGTGTAGCGCTAGGCGGACAGTGTCATCCAGCCTAGCCTCCGCACAGTTAGCGGCATTTACATAATAGATACCCACTATGTATAGCTGACCAGGGACGAATGATCGTCATACTGCATGGGTACCGGCTGGGATCTCCCGATAACTTTTTTTCTCGACCTACGGCGCGGCTTATCGAGTATTTTTAAGATCTTTTTGCTGCAAAGTCCATATACAAATTTTACCTATCTTTCGTACACGCAACGCTTGCAGGCCCAGAAATGTTTGTCTGCAGAGCGTGCGCGAACAGGTCAGCACCAAGTGCATTTCGTCCGCTGGCTATCGGCCAAGATCGACTGGCTGCTACATCAAGAGCACTTGCGACGAGCACGACATTGCGACGAGAAAGTCAGGATGGCTGGAGCATCTTGGAAACTGCATCAAAGGAACAACACGGCCCCAGACGGAACAGAGAAGTAAAGGAGCAAGGCTATCCGCGAAAGTCAGATTGGGTGGCCCGCAAAGAATCGAACCGCCTCAAGGAGTCGTCCAGCAGAGAATCGCAACGCAACTCAAGGCCTCGCGGAGACTCGCAGCGCACCACAGACTCTTCCAATTTCGAGCGCACGGCGTACAGCACTTCCAAGAGCAACGAGAAGCTACAGTGGGCAACGAAGAAGGAGCTTCACTGGACAAAAGATCCATATCATATCGCCCAAAATGTGGCCAAGAAACTTCAGGAAAATGACTTCGACAAAGCCTTACTGTTAACCCAGCAGGCCAGCAAAGACAAGCAGGTGGTAGTCAGCTGGAACCATCTGATAGAGTACCAGTTCAAGAACCAAAAGCTGCATGCTGCAATCAAGCTGTACAATGATGTTAGTTTGTTCTAATACTCTTCTCTCCAATTCCAGAATACGCGCTACAATATCATCTCAAGTATTATCGAGGCTAACATGACGATAGATGAAAAAACGATTCCAGCTTCCGAATGCGCAGACGTACACCACAATCTTCAAAGGCTGCGCAGAGTCGGAACACCCGAAATTGGCTGTGGGCGAATCTCTTAAGATTTACAACGCGATGCTCAGCAGCACCCGACTGAAACCGAACACCATACATCTTAATGCTGTACTAGACGTCTGCGCCCGCGCCCAAGATCTTGAGTCTATGTTCGTAGCCCTGCGAACCGCGACTGGCATCCGATCACCCAACAACATGACATACACGATTATCCTCAACGCCTTGCGGCACCAAATCGCCAACAAGATAAATCCGGATCAAGACCCTAAAGAACAAGAGGAATCTACGCAGCGCAACATAGCAACGACAATATCCCGCGCCAAGCTGGTTTGGGACGAAGTCATGACACGCTGGAAGAAGGGTGAAATCATCATGGACGAGGAGCTGATGTGCTCTATGGGTCGACTTCTGCTGCTCGGGGGAGCCAAAGAGACGGACTCTGTCTTAGAAGTTGTTGGAGAAGTACTCGGTATCACGAAACTCTTGGACGGACAACCAGGACTGATCAATCCAGAAAAGCAAGAAAGACTCAGGAAAAATGGAAAGGCGGAACGCGCAGAGGCGTCCACGAACCTGCAGCAGCTTGTAGCCTCCGCCGAACCTCGAAAACCCGAAAAGGCAGAAGATTTCTCGTCGGAACGACCTCGACGTTCGATGCCTGAGGCGGAGAGCGAGGCCCAGGTTCCGCAAGTCAAGAGCACCCCCAAGGCTGTACAGGGAGCCAAAACGAACATGGCAGGCAATAATACTCTTTCACTGGTTATGCGTGCACTTGCGGAGGACAAGCGGACAAAGCTCGCTGCGCGGTATTGGGACTTTATGACACTGTCCCTTGGCATTGTACCTGATCGACGCAATTACCGCGACTATATCGACTGTCTGTCAACTGGCGCATCTTCCGGGAAGGCTACGCGACTGCTCACCAGTATGCCAAGCTCGATTACTGATGGCAATTTGTATCGGCGTGGGCTCCTGCTATGCCACTTCGATGGCCTCAACGAGAATGCCTTCAAGCATGCCACCACAATATACGACGTCATGGCCAAGAGGCTGAGAGTGCCAGATTTGAGATGCATGAAGTTATATCTGGAAGTGTCCATGAGCAACTACCGTCATTTCAGAGACAGGCAGAAGTTCCCAAGGCAAGAAGATGGTGACCGCGCATACGGTAGGCAGATGTTCAAGGCGTTGGATCGTGTCTGGGAGCCGTTGAGGCGCGCTACCAATGATCTGAGCTACTCGGAAGCAGCGACATCATCTGCCTCCCCTCAAGAGGCATGGAAACGTCTGCATTCTAGCCGGGAAGAAGTCATGGATGTGGCCAAGAAATTTATCGCCACCAGTGACAAGCTACTATCCCAGGCACTCATCGCAAAGACGGAAGAGAGTCACAAGATTTGCGTTATCCGCCGGAGGATTATGGACGACTTCGTTCTACGGTGGCTGCTTAAAAATGAGCAGATGATGAAGCCTGCGGCGAGCAGATCTTAAGAGCAGCGCACCTGTTCTCATAATCAATTGTTGTGGCGTATACCCCAAAGTTCGTATTTGATAGCAAAGGGAATCACGACTAGACTACATAATAACCAAACAGTCACCGCTTCGCAACTATGCCATCCATCCACAGTCCGACATTGAAATGCGGGTTGAATGTGATCACCTGCAAGATGATCACACAACATCATCTCCCTAGGAATTTTCGTGAACCAACCCAACGATGCAACGGCACTCATGTCAAGTGAGTGATCCACCTTGGCGACTCGAAATAGTTCTTCCCAATCAAGTAGCCATACCATGGCGTTACAAAGACAGTTCATGGCAGACTGCTTCTATTTCGCTCTCATATCCTACAGTCATCTTCTCCCAATATTCAGGGAATCAATCAAGGCCTAGTTCTGAGTTTGGCTCATTGAACAGAGCGGGGTCACTTCTTTTTCCTTCTTCCCTCTCCGTTCTCCACTTGACTGGTCTGCATGGCCTCGCTGGACATCCCAGCTGAAGTTTTGACCTCATCCCACGAGAATCCGGCAACGCTACAACGTCATGTTGGATAAAGGAGGTGTATCTTTCTCGACAGTTATCGCTCTCTACGTTTTTCTCTCGGCTGGTCGAACAGCCATTTGTATCACAAGGTTGACTACGTTCGATGTCAAGGTCCTACTTCTTGTTATCATGACAAGTCCAGATGTTGACGTTAACGCCATTTGCGATGATGGCGTTTGTAGCAGTCTTCAATCTGTCATCTACTTGTGCAATGCCCCGGACTTCTTGTGAGCTGGTCTCAGCTGCCTTGGAGGCATCAGTGAAGGCGATGATGGCCCATTTGACACAGTACCTGGGCTTGATCTCGACGCGACGGGGGCCCATCAGACTGCGGGTAGACTGTTAAGGCTTGGTTAGTCTCAGGCTTAGTATGCGATATTTTCCGATCCAAACAACGAAGTTGCTCAAATCTCCATGTTTCGAAAGCATGTGCCTGTGGGCAAAATGAGAGTGTGCCTCGTTAACATCGAGAAAAACTCTTCTACCCTCAAGCTGCCAAGGGGTGCCTTTGTAGTAAAGGACGTAATGAGTACGCCAATCATTATCAAGTCTTGCATCTGGTTCAACGCCGAAAATGAACAAGCTCGACCGTTTTCTTGGGTGAGTCTCGTTGGCGAAGGTTACGATAGGACTGATATTACAAATAGGCGAGAGGATTCCAAGCTCGGTCGGCATTGCTATTTTGTAGTCGTTCCCGAAGAGACGCTTTGCTCATTTTATGTCTAGCTCTGAGACGATCTTCATTTCGTCAAATATCATCAGATGAGATCTGGTGCTTTTCGCAGACGGCGGCTGCTTAACTTCCGAATTATCGTCTGGTTGCACTCTGCCAGCAGAACTTAGCTTGCCAACATGCTTGGAAACACTCAGAAGCCTACCTCTCCCAACGGACGTATCAGCAGACACAGTTCTGTGAATTTGCGTGTGCTGGAGCTCATCTTGTAGTGAAGGAAGGTCAAGACAGGGCAAGCGACATTAGACTTCTGACAGTGCAACGGCGCTGGGCTTGTGGCCGCGACGGGCAAACACTTCAGAAGAGGCGACTCTTGGAGCTGGAGCTTTGTGAACCTCTGCTGCGGAACGAAGCGTGCAGACGCTGCTTGATATAGTGTGCGACTGGGCTACTGGGGCTGGACTCAGCACGAATGTGGATGACTGGAGCTGTTGTTCTCCAGTTTTTGGTGGCATCCAAGGCTTGTCGGCTCTGAGATTAATTCTTAACGGATCGGACAGCATTCAGGGAGCGGCGGCCAAGACGTACTCGCTCCTTGAATCGACCATTCTGTTGGCTTTGCTCAACTCCGTTGGCCAGTTTGGACATTTGGACATGATATCGAAGGCTACTTGTGACGGTTAGAAAAAGACCAAGAAAATTGGACTGTATGTCCATGAAACAATGCTTGCTAACAAACCAGGCGAATGATGTTTGACATGTTGACCATGAACGTAAATGGTCGGGGAAGCGCGAACTTTTTGTTTTTGCACCGTATACACCTAGTACCTATTGTCAGACAACACGATGGGTTGTCCCTTCCAAGGCGATCGCCCATTGCCCTGGTATCCAGAAGGGCGTCCTGTATTGAAGCAATGCCCCTAGCAGCATGTACTGCCCTTGCAAAGTGTGCGGATACAATTACTTGCCGATTAGGCGTGCAGCTCTTTCATAAGCATAATCATCGTCCAAATAAATTCCTCGGAGCACTGCCTCTTTATTTTTCTGTTCGAAGGTTATAGAAGGCCTATCACGAATTCAAGCAACAACGTACTTCTTTCTTCCAGGATCAATACCTGTATATAAGCCATTGCCACTACTCCCTTTTACGCGTTTGAACGACAACGCATCACCTTGGTCCGTTTTGAGGGGTATCAAATGTTCAAATTCAGGCTGTGCGACAGCCCAGCTGGTCGCCTCATTCGTCCTTCTCGAAAGCATCATTGAGGTAGCCGACGAAGCTCTCCCTCATTCTAGTTGCGGCCATATTGCCGACCGCCTCAAGTCCAATGCCGCCCCGGTTCATGTTCATAAAAGCTCGACGATACCTCTGTAGTTGTGGCAGTCCTACCTTCTTTCCTGGCAGCTCAACGACAAGTGGTGGCCCTCCAGCACCACCGCCGAGTGATATCTCAATGCTTCCACCTCCCTCGTCGGACTGCTGGTCCAATATACTCCTGACAATATCCTGAGTTTCCCTATCGAGAACATATAGGTAGTCTCCGCCCGCATCTCTGCTTCTCTGAACGGCTGCTTGGTTTGGCTTGATGACCTTTCTTCCCTCGCCAGCAATAGTCTCCCAAATATCGTCGAAAACCTTGCGTGTTTGAGCCTCGTCGTCTTCCCATATGAGTGTGAAAAGTGGACTGTCCCAGCGGGTCATTGGGTTGGGCTCCTCATATCGAAAGACCAAGTTTTCCCAGTTCGCGGGCTCATAAGCGCCCTCGGCCGCCTCATCGTCTCGGCTCACATCCTCACCATTCTTCAGCCTCTCGTCTCTTCGGTTCAAGCGTTCGTCGTTGACCGCCTTGGCTCTGTCGACATTGCAACCAATCTGCAAGAGCACATTCGGCGTGGACAAATTCTTGGCCTCGCAGTATAATTGATACCTCCAGCCCTTGATGTAGTTAGGTCCATCGAGAATCACGATATCCTTGGTGGAAAGCACGCGCTTGACGGCGCTCGACAGCGCAGCACGTGCGTCCTTTTCAGACGCGTTCGCAGAGCGTGTATGAGCGGGCAGCTTCTCGGGTGAAAGATCGTATACAGTGCGACTTATGGACAAAGTCTGGTCTGAAATGAGGTGAAGTCGGTACTTGGCCGCTGCGGGCTGAAATTCGATCTTGTCGGCGAGGTACGCGTGAAGCTGGCCTGCACGGGTCGATTTCCCCGAGGTGGGCAGCCCGGTTACTATTATAAGCTTGAAACGTACCGGTCTGTTAGCTGAGGAAGCGAAGCAAGCAACGTAAGAAAGAAGTCTTACCGGCATGCTGGGTCTATGCTGTGGAGATGTTGCAAGTCACAAAATGTTTGCTCAACGTTGGCGCGCAAGTACTGCTTGGTAGTACAATCACTGCTGCAGCATCGAGAAATTTAGCACTACTGCATTGTCGTAGGTCATAGTGGGGCTCAGCCTGAATGACATTGGCCCCACCATTGATTGCATGTGCCAGGAGAGCATGTGAAAATACTCCTCCTACCTACTATGTAGACGAGTGCCGGATGTGTGATATCGACAACGAAAGTGCTTCAAGGGTGACAGTTTCATATGAATGTCTTATGAAGCCCGGGTTTTAGTATGCAGTCGCAAGATTACTGCAAAAAGCAGCAGTGCTATAAGACTGATTAAAACGAATTCTAAAATCATATCAAGCAACCATTTGGATTAACACTCTCGACATTCGTCGAGTCATTTAGGTACTTAGGTGTAAGCAGCAAAAAGCATGCATCCGATAGTCAAGGAAGTTGATGTGTTAAACCACGACCTAGGAAGATCTGCACTGAAAGTCTGCATGCGGCAGAGCGTGTCATGAGATGAAATGTTTAGGAACCACACCAGTCCAACGTCGCCTAGTCTGATTTGCTTCAAACCGATTTGTTGTTCAAGGATTTTTGTCATCGAATCGTGACCAGTCAGCCGGTACGTGCAAACCGTCAATGCTTCTACACACAGTGTTTGAGTGCCAATGAATTATGTACTTAGAGATGGGGACTTGCAGACTTTGTAACATTGGCTGAGCACAAAATTGCTTTCCCAGAGAGCATTTCGTGGTCTCCAGCATAGTAAATTCATCTTGATGCACCTTGATAGGACGGTGCCAGTGTGGCTTGATTGCTTGAGCATCCACTGTAGTTCTAGCCTCCAAGGCTGCTTATTGGAGTTATACCTGGGCATTATCACAAATCATGATATAATTGCTTCGCCTAGAACATTGGCGTCGACTGTACAGCCTGCCATCTGCTTTTAGTGAGGGACTCCCAGACTGGGAGGTTTGTAGTGACGTGACACTAAGTCTAGCCATCAAGCGTCGACAAAATCATCATGGACTGGTTTCTCTCGTAGACCAGTGATGGGTCAGCGGCTGTGCACAACCCTCTTCTACATACGTCCGTGGAAGCGCTTCAGAGATGGTCTCCCATGTTCACGCACGCAAGGTACCGCACCGCTCCAGCTGTTTTATTTGCATCGTGATGAATACCAGCAAGAGTCCGAATCGCCTTCACCATCAAGAGAAGTTAACTTGACAATTTGGGCAGCGCAATCATGGATTTACCGAACTCATTCGGCACACTTCGTAGCAATTACTACGACCCAGACCCATCAGCGTCGACGAGAACGAGTGAGTGAAGAGACCAGTGCCTGACCCAGCTTGGCAATACAGAGTGGAGCCAGGGATCATCTCCACGCAATCACCAATCGTCAAAATTTCCGAAGCCCGCGGTCTTGACCTTCTTTCTCGAGGGTTCCCAATCTTCAACCACAGCATGGTCATCGACAGGAGGAGGTTCCGAATCTGTGGCAAGCGCAGGCCTCAGGTATTTCCCGACAGCACTGCCAGACTCTTCAAGGCTACCATCTCCTCGTATGCGCTTGCCTGTCCAGGTAGTTCTGTCGTCATCTGTTCCGCCTTGACGTTGAATCTCAGCCTTTTCAGCTTCAGCTCTTTCTCGTTGACCCTTCTCCTTGAGGAATTCCTCGAAGGGGTCCAAGAAGATGACAATATCCTTGATAGTGATTTCCTTTAACGGCCGATTGCCGTCATCAACGGGTACAACTTCAAGTCGATCAAGCACGTCCAGTCCATCTACCACTTTGCCAAATATCGTGTGTTTTCGATCGAGATGTTTCGCTGGCTTGTAGGTGATAAAAAATTGAGACGAGTTCGTGTTTTTGCCTTTATTCGCCATCGATACCATGCCACGGGCACTGTGTGTAAGGGGTCCGTCAAATTCGTCTTGGAAATTCTTTCCCCAAATGCTTTGACCACCTTTTCCAGTCGCCGTAGGATCACCGCCCTGTATCATAAAGTTCTTGATGTTTCTGTGGAAAATTGTGCCGCGATAGTAGCCCTTTTGGCTCAGCTTAACGAAGTTCCAAACCGCCTTTGGGGCGGTTTCCGTTTGTAACTCAATGACGACGTCGCCTACGCTCGTTTCCACCCGCGCGTAACCCTTAATCTTGACCGTCTTTGGCTTGAGTAGCCATTCGTCCTGAGTCAAGGTAGCTCGCTCTCCGCTCGTCTCTGGCGTCAATCCAGTGCTTGTGAAACTTGCGGCAGCCCGTCCAGTCGTATAAGTCGCTGCATTGTGGGCTAATTTCTTCTCCTGAATGGCTGGCTTCCGAAAGCCTTGGACTATAGAAGACTTCTGCAGGGCCTTGGAGGACCGGTTAACATCACCCGAATTCTCCCTCTCGCGTCTTGCCTTCTCGACGGCCTCTTTGGCGCGCAGGACTTTGTCTCCGATGCGACCCAACGCATCAATGTTGACACTGCCTGACTTCCTCTCTTCTATTTGCTGGGGCGTCAAGATCGCGTCACCGCCATCTTTCAGATATTGGAACTCGCTCAAATTCCTCGATGCCGCGTTCTGTGGATCTTGCAGCGTGATGATGTCTTTTCTTCCAAATTCCTTGTCGTCCACTAAGTCGTGCCAATTTTTCTGCTTGATGTTCATTTGCTCGATGGTCTCCCATGCGAAAACATTGGCATAGGTGCCATGACGGACTGCCACGATATGTGTATTGTCTGTGAAAACCTTGAAGGTAACGGGATCAACTATATGTGACCTGAAATCAGCAGCGATTCTTTGCTTCGCGAGGGTCTTGGTATCGAGCAACCTGGTGCTCGAATACACGGGCTTGTCTCAGCTGTTTACCTACTCAAATCTCCCTTACCGTCCGTGGGGCCGGCATTTGGATCTGCTTCAGCATCCGCATTCCGTGCAAAGTTGAGCTTGATGAGGTCCTTTGCGTCCAAGGGTTGACCGTTCACTGGGTTAGTGTTGTGCTTCTCGAGCCAAGCGCTTATTACCTCGACGTCGAATATTGTGCCTTCCGGGGTGCACACAGGGTTCTTGAACGGCTGCAGGCTTGCAGCGCAAAAGTTGAACGGAAGACGTCTGAACTGCGTGCCGACGGCGCGTTGTGCGCGAGACCCGGCGCCAGCGCCGACACTGGCGGAGAAAGCATCTGAGGAACTCCACTCTGAGTGGGTGATGTACAGCTTGTCTGTGCCTTTTCCCATATTCGAAGCTGTAACCACTGGATGGTGGCCGCGTTGAAAGTCAAGGAGCGCAGACTAAAGTGCTTGGATTGGTGTAGAGTTTCCGAGGGCGCGCAAGCATATGACGAACGGACCCCAAAAAAGACGACCTAAATTAGCACATGCAGCCTGCTGAACCCCTGCAAACCCCCTTGCGAATGCCCCGTAGTAGCGTCCTGCGGCCCTAATGGAAGCTTGCGTAGTGTGCAATACTGTAATCACCCTTCTACATCCAGCGACTTGTCCTGCTCCATATTCTATTCATCACTCTCCTTCAACATGCCAATTCTTTCCCTTTCTTGACAGCTGATTTTTCAGGAGACTGAAAGAGTTCCTATTCTGCGGGAGCTTGGTCCACCATTTCGCTTTTGCAGTCGTCTTGCTGCCTCGAAACTGTCCACCCCGAGCGACTCCGCTACAGCCGATGGTAGCTGTCCTTACCGAACCGAACACACGACTGTGACATTCTACAGAACAGGAACAACAAAAGGAAAACGTTGAGTATGAGGGGTTGGGCCTCGCTGCTAGCTTTGCTAGCGTTCTCGATATGGACAGTTCAGGCTATGGAAGTCAAGATGGTTCGTCTCGCGTAGGCTCTGGGCCATTACTCTGCTGCTGCTGCTTACACGCATTCTCCCTTTCCAGGACCAGGACGACGAGAACAAGCAGAGATGCGCCGGAATGTACTCACAACAAGCTTGGGGCGGCCCTGTCGATCCATTCATCCTTATCAAATTCCTGCCGTACGAAGCCGACCAAGACGCCGTGGTGAGCTTGGTCTTGTTTGAGTGGAGAGACGAGGACTTGATTGGCGTGTATCCCTCAGCGGATGCATCTCAGGTACGATATGTGACCGGAGACATACATATCTTTGGGAGATTTTGACTGTGGAACAGAGACTCATTATTTGCGAGCAACAATACGCCGAGGCCGGATACTGCGACGAGCAGGATGTCGGAAAATTCATTCTGTCACCGAATGCGACCGAATTGTCCAAGAACCTCATCCTTTCCGAAGCAATCCATCTGAAGACTTCGCAGCCCATAAAGTACGACATCAAGAACACGGGTTACTACTGCGTCCTCACCGACAGATTCACAGCCAGCAAGTACGAGCTCGTCGTTGAGTTCAGAAATGCCTTTGGCGAGCTTCCGGCCACGCAAATCCCCAAATTGCCTTTCTACGGAGGCATTACACTCCTCTACTTCTTCGTAGCGGCCTATTGGGGATTTTTGTACTATCAACACCACTCCGATATCCGTAAGATACTGCTGTATTAGTCACCTACACTGAATCATTGTAACTAACAATGCCCATAGTACCGGTGCAGAACTATATCACGGCCATTCTGATCTTCCTTGTCGTGGAAATGCTGATGACTTGGGGTTTCTATGGTATGCATTCCCGCAGAACAGGCTTGCTGATTACCGTACTGACATAGTATACTAGATTACCTCAACAGAAACGGCTCGAATGTGGGCTCCAGGGTCATGCTAGTGATAGTCGGCGTTCTCAACGCGGTCCGGAACTCCTTTTCGTTCTTTCTGCTCCTGATCGTATGCATGGGATATGGCGTTGTTAAGCCTACGCTGGGCCGAACTATGATCTGGGTGCGATGGCTTGCAATTGCTCACTTCATCTTTGGCCTGGTCTATGCCATTACCAGTCTCGTCATTACCCCTGAAAGCGCAGGTAAGTTGTGATCAAATAGTTTCGAAGCACTGGGAAGGATGCACGCTAATATATCACAGGACCCTTTGTACTGCTGATTGTACTGCCATTAGCGGTGACTCTAACAGCCTTCTATGTCTGGACGTTGAACTCGCTCAATTTCACACTCAAGGATCTCCGCGAACGCAAGCAGCACGCCAAGGAGAGCATGTACAGGAAGTTGTGGTGGGCCATTCTCATCAGCATTGCCGTCGTCTTTGGCTTCTTCTTCTTGAACAGCTTTTCTTTTGCCTCAACTAGCGATCCGGACTTTGCGCCCTTCCACTGGAAGTCACGCTGGTTCATTCTCGACGGCTGGCTGAACTTGGTCTATTTCGCCGACGTGGCATGGATCGCATACTTGTGGCGGCCAACTGCCAACAACAAACGCTTCGCCATGTCAGATGAGCTTGCGCAGGATGATGACGGTACCTTTGAGATAAACAACATGGACATTGGTGCGCCAGATGACTCCGACGATGAGGAGGCGAACGTAGGCGCCAAGCAACCGAGCAACTCAACGTCATCTGGCCCAAGCTCTGGTGTCGAGGGCTATCACGCGGCATCTGGAGCAGATGATAGTAATCACAGGCCAAGAGCATCCTTGGATGGCGAGACTATCTTTGCCATTGGCGACGACGACAAGTTTTCAGAGGATGGGGACGAGTCGGATGAAGACGTTGGCCTGGTCAAAGGACAAGGCAAGTAAGATGGGTTGATCAGGAAATGTCATCGCTTTCTCGCGTAAGACGACCAAGTGGACGAGCCTGGAAAAGGAGATATATATTGTGCTTTTGTCGATCTTTTGGCGTTAAGGAATGCGTGGAGTCTGCAAAGGACATGGCTATGGTGCATGGGGCATTGGAGGTTCAGATCCAGAATGGTCATCATAGCAATTTCGACCTTTCGTATCATAAGTGATTGGTACAGGTGCATAGTAGCAATTGCAGCTAAAACCTCTCAGCGACAAGATTTCAACTCGCGAGGTGTGCCAAGATGTCTTGTGATATCCTCCTGCTAAGGTATCACTTATGCTCCCACGTCGCCACCAAAACCAACAGGCCTTCTCTGCCCATCGTTCTCGGGCAAAATGGCCAATGCCTTATAAATTTTGCCCATTCCTGCGGGACTTCTGTCCACGAGTCGTTTCCAGGCCTTTTCGACGTCCTTGGCTTTCTCCTCGCTCCCTTGTCTCTGCCTCAAGCCCTTGAGTAATATCTCGGCTCGTTCTCTAATTCCCATGCCTTCAAGGAAGGTCCCTTGCTCCACAGGGCCATGGACCTCCACACCCTCGCTGGCGTTCAGCGCCGCGTCCGCAATTGCCGCAAAGTCTACGTCGGCACTGAGGTCCGTTAAGCCTGGCTCGGCAAAAGGGCTCACGCGTCGATGACGACTAATACCGCGCAGTGAGTTGACCGGAATACTTCCGTCGCCGGGGCCGTAGTCGAGGATGAGAGCAGCGCCTGATGGTTTGGGTTTCGGGTGCTGCGCGGACCCGCCAATGCGTGCGGCCAGATCGGCTGCGTAGAGAAAGAGGTCTGGGCATATTTCGATGACGGCACCCGGCATGGATTTAAGAGCCCGGTAGCGCGCCGAAGATTCTGGAAGGTAGAGAGAGTGGCGAGTCGAGGTAGGAGAGAGGTTGAGCTGGAAGTCTGGCACGGGCGTGTCGTGGGACTGCGTTCTTGGTGTGCCAAGACTGGCGTGCGTGGAATCGGGAGGGGTGGGCGAAACGACGAATTCACGCCACTCTCGTGTTGTCTTGGGCCTATCTTCAGCTTGCGTTGGAGATGCGATTGGTGAGTCGGGTTTGGGAGCTGGGGGGATTTCGACGACTTGGAAAGCGTGAATCGGTAAGGCATCGAAAAACTCATGTGCCACAATCAAAGGCATCTTGGTTGGATCTGCTAAAGAATTAGTTTCTCATGTCCTAGAAAGGAAGCACGGAAGCGTAAAGAAAATGTTACCTTGTGGAATGGATTTTATGGTTTGAGCCCATACGATTGGAAAGCTTCCATATCTGGTCACGCTGTGCCAACCAACTTTCGACTCGCTCATGTGCGCGTCTTCGCCGCAGAGCAGGTTCTTTTGCGCAAGCCTGAGTTCGGAGCTGGCCTCGACCATGTAAATAGCATCGATTGCGCTGGCCATGTCCTTGAATGTCGAAATTGTCTGATTTTTGTGTTTTGACATTAGACACTAGCAGAAGCTGAAGGACGACTGGTAACAAGGAGAAGAACTTACACGCAGTATATCGTCCATAAGCGTTCCTCTGCCGGGTCCGATTTCCATGAGTTCGATGCCAGTCTTGGGCCGACCCTGGCTCAACCATTCCGCCACGAACCAGATGCCAATGAGCTCTCCAAAGACCTGGGAGATTTCCGGCGATGTGACGAAGTCGCCCTTGAGTCCGAATTGGTCTCGACCTTGCTCCAAAGCGCCAGTGTAGTAGCCCCCAACATCGCCAGTCAGACACATGCGCATAAAACTCGCCAGCGGCACTGGGCCTGTCATCTATCCAAAGATTTAGTTTGTTATTCGACAGATAAGAGACACAAAGTGTGGTTACAACAGAGACTCTGCATGGGGCTTGTACCTGAATAGCCTGTGCGAGCTGCTTCGCCAACGGTGTGGACCATTTTCTTTCATCGCCATACCGCGCGTTTGTCGTCGACAAGCCTCTGCATCGTGAGGCAAGACCCACGTTTGTTGATTTTGTCTGTGATAGTTTTTGGGGCGCCCTAAGCCCGCGCCGGGCCAATCTAATTGTCAATGATCTCATGACCCCGGTGATACTAGAAAAGGGCGCTCAGATATAGAGACTCTCTTTCATTCTCGGCAACCATCAGCGAGTTGAGTGGTGGCTGTCAATATGAGCCCTTCGTTGCCAGGGTACGTAGCTTTTGCTGGTCGTAAAGTACATATTCTCAGGGCTGGAGTGGGAACGTGATAGCAGGGATGTATTTACTATAGAAGTGCTTGTTACTGTGGTAACTGCCATAGTCAAGGTCTACAAGTGCACGCCGAGACTCGGCAGGCAACTCCACGTTGCCGCATTCCGACGACATCATCGTCACACTGCCGCAGATACTTCCTCTATTTGTCGACATTCTTCCCTAGTACCAAAACCCCACGCTGTCGAATCTTTTCAAGTCCATCCACGCCCATCCCACCGAAGTCTTCTGTCTCATGGTCCCAACACTCAACCTGGCCGATATTTCCCTTCCGAGAAGCTTCGCCTGTTCAATGAATCTCCAATAATGACGGGCAAGGGCAAGTCGCGCTGGGCCGACAGCGAGGAGGATGCTGCGCGTGAAGCCGCGCTTAAGAAGCAGAAAGAACTAAAGAAGCGCCTCAAGAAAGAGCGGGAGGCCGCAGCGGCGGCGCAGAAGGCACAGATTCAAGCGCAGAAGCTCAGCAGACAAGCTGAGAGGAACGACGATGATCACGACGATGCAGATGACCTTGATGGGCAGCGCCCGACGAAACGACGCCGACTCACGCCGGAGCCCAACGCCACTGGCCAAAACGATAGCAACGTCACTGGCGGCAGCAGCACCAGTACCACCAGACTTCTACGATTTCAGGGCAACGGCTTTGGCAAGTCGCGCAGCGTTGAGAATTATGACAAGCTTAATGATATCGAGGAGGGCGCATATGGCTGGGTGGCGCGTGCCAAAGAGATTGCGACAGGGAAGGTTGTTGCCCTCAAGAGATTAAAGATCGAGGCGAATGACCGGAACGGGCTGCCTGTGACGGGTCTGCGCGAGATTCAGATCCTCAAGGAGTGCGAGCACAGGAACATTGTCAGACTACAGGAGGTCGTTGTTGGAGAGGACACAGCCAAAATAGAAAAGTTCGTATTACACAAACTCTTGATTCTTGAAGAGGTTTCAGTCCAACAACTGAATGATATACAAAAGCAACCGCTGATACGTGTGTCGTCTTGCAGTATCTTCCTCGTCCTCGAGTTCCTCGAACACGACCTCAAATCGATTCTCGAAGATATGCCTCAGCCGTTTCTCACAAGCGAAGTCAAGACACTCCTGCTCCAGCTCGCCAGTGGCGTAGCATATCTTCACGATAACTGGATCCTGCACCGCGACCTGAAAACATCCAACCTCCTCCTGAACAACCGCGGGCAGCTCAAGATCGCCGACTTCGGCATGGCCCGCTTCGTCGGCGACCCGCCACCTCACACGCTCACCCAGCTGGTCGTAACACTTTGGTATCGATCTCCCGAGCTCCTGCTCGGCACAGCATCTTACGGCGAGGCTGTCGACATGTGGAGCGTTGGTTGCATTTTTGGCGAGCTGCTAACGCGAGAGCCGCTGCTGCAAGGACGGAATGAGGTCGACGAGCTCACCAAGATTTTCGAGCTGTGCGGCATACCGACCGAAGAGAGTTGGCCGGGCTTTAGACGGCTGCCAAACGCGAGATCCTTACGTCTGCCGCCAGGGAAGGCGAACACAGGCTCCGTCATTCGGGCCAAGTTCCCTTTCCTGACTGGAGCGGGCGCGGCGCTGCTGAACGACCTCTTGAGTTTAGATCCCTCCAAACGGCCTAGCGCTCGGGAGATGCTGAGCCATGAGTACTTCCGGCAGGACCCAAGGCCAAAGTCAGAAGCCATGTTCCCCACGTTCCCGAGTAAGGCAGGTCAAGAGCGGAGAAGGAGAAGAGATACCCCCAACGCGCCCGGGAGAGGCGAAGCGGTGGATCTGGGCACCGTTGACTTTAGTGGCATCTTCAACGGTAGAGAGAAGGAGGAACGAGGCGGAGGTTTCTCCCTGCGGATGGTCTAAAACGGACACATTCAGTTGTCATCAAAGCAAAGCTATTTCCTCTGAATCTGATGGGAAAACAGCGGCTAGGACTATCTCCACAACACATTGAACTTCACTATAGACATCAACGGCGCCATGTATATATTCGAATGCCAATGTCTTAATCCATTTGATGCCAATTTCTTTATTCATTAAGACAGGTCATGATCCCATATATGTATGATCCATATGCAGTTGACCGAATCACTGAGACAGAGCCACTGACATATAAACAATTTCAATCTCCAAGGCACCTAATTGCCCGAAATGAACGCCATGCCGATTATTTACCCGCTGCTATTAGACCAAGAATGAGATCGTGACAATGGAAGGAAGAAAAATATAACTCGACGACAGGCGACCGAAACGTGCTGCACAGACAATCCTCATTCGATGAACCGCAACGATACCAGCACGAGATCTTTGATCAAGTCATTACGTGTGTGAACGGCTCGGTCCAGTCTTCCCTTCATACCCCGTTACCACAAGCCCATCACAAACCACGTAAATGTGGCTACCGAGATACCCGCCATAGTTATAGCAAATCCGATAGCCCGCCTCTCATTGTCAGACAGAGCCGCGCTGCACGTTCCACAGACCCAACCGCTAGCTAGCGGCGTATATGCTTGACCGGTATACAGACCGAAGGTGAGGGCCGCATTAGCCGTCAGGGAACCAGGCCCGGCTGTCGCCGTGACACTCGACTCGGCATCGTAAATGTACAGCGTGTACATCTCCACAATCAGAGGCTTCTGGTTTGCTTGAGCCTTGGACTGGTAAGCCTCGGTGTCCCACGTGAAGGCAGCATCCGTAGCAAAACTCATGTTGGAAGTAAGTGTCCAGGTCGAGGCTCCCAAGGACGACGTGCTGGCGGAAATGACAACATCTACGGCAGTGGGCGTAATCTCCAAGTCTGTGTAGTTCCAAGAAAAGGTCACATAGTCCCCAATCTTGTACAATGCACTTGTCAGACTGGTCACTGGCGACACCAGCACAACGCTTCCGGCCGCCGCATCAGAGCTCACGCTCACAGATTTGGTGGTTGAAGAAGTCTTTTTACTGGTCCCGCTGGTGCCCGTACCTGTTCCTGTTCCTGTTCCCGTTCCTGTTCCCGTCGCGCTCACGTCGGTCCCTGTGCCCGATGCTGTCCCGGAAGATGATGTTGTCTTTGTTTCGCCGGCTGTGTTGAGTACCGTGGCATCGGCCGCGTCAGCAGATGTTGTTGAAGTACTTGTTTGTGTCGCTTGTGTCGAGGATGCTGTGTGTCGTTTGTCTCAAAGTTAGCTAGCCTTGCTCGGGGCAGACACCAATCCAATACTGTTCTGGTGTGACGACGTACAGCTGCTTGAATCCGCGCGCCTCACCACCACGGCGTCTATATTTGGGAGCCATCTCGGCCAAAAGGGAAAGGCTGAGGCGACAGGGCTGAAGGCCAGGAGAAGTGTTGAGAGGTGCGACGCCTTCATGATTGCTGCAGTTTATATCGACGACGCAGGATGACCTGAGATTGAAAACGGACCGCCGGCTCAGGGGTAACTTCAACGCTGCGGAACGTGATTCTAGATGTCACGACTCGAGATCGCGACCTTTGAAGAGAGCACGCTCTTGTTCGCCCGCTAATTCTCAGCCTTGAAGTGGTGGGGAGCAGGCAGGCAGTCGTGGCCTGCGGGATTGGTTAATATAGAAAGGGATCTCTCTGGTCGTCGGCGTAGTCGTTTGTCAACGGCAGAGAAAGCCGTAACTTGGACGGATCGAGGATCGCCTGTTTTTGCCGCTAAAGACTGGGTTGCCAGTTCAGGGGCACGACACGAACGGGATGGACACTGATGAGCTCAAGTGAGAAGTCGTCAACGAGGAAAAAAGAAAACCAGACCAAACGAATGGGCAGTGATCGCGAAAAGGACGAAAATAGCAGACCGATGAGCAAGCGAACGGAGGTCTAGATAGTCGAGTTGTTGGCAAGAATACTGTCAGAGTAGAATCGGCAAGTCCAATAAAGTTTGGCCGGCGTTGATCGGCTGGGGACTACCGGGGCGACATCCCACCCGGCCACCCTAGAGCCAAAGCCTAGCACCTTTGGGGATTACCTTTTCGGATTTTTAGCGTTCAAGTACACCTCCAGCGTGACACACCGACTACGTACCCATGTATCTCCTTAGGTAGGCAAATCCTGAGAACCTCAAATTTCTCCAGCCCAGGAAGAGACACTTCATGATCTTCAGCCGCAAAAGATGTTAAACCTATCACTCTACACTCAACCATCAAATTTTCATATGCTGCTGCTTCACTACGTCCTTGTGCTTCGACGCACGAGAGTCGCAAGTGACGGTGGCGTTGTGATGGATGAAAGAGGAATGCGCCCATCAACTAGTATCCATCCAGATGCCTTTCGTATTCTGCTGCTTCTTTGTCACGCTCGAACAAGGCCTGTCTACAGTAAGAAGTGCGGGTGGCAGCGCAGCAACAGGGCGCTGCCCAGATACTGCCAGGCTTGCCAAGTCTATAAACCTGGGTACGAGCCCAGAGCCAGAGCCCTGCAGGCAAGTCAGCCCGCTAATGACTGTGCTGGCCAAAGGCAGTGTCTCAGTTTCTCGTGTTGAGATGGGCGTGGGACCCCAGCTAAAAATAATATACCTGAGATTGGCCATCCGATTTTGCCTCCAAGGCAAGGCCCACAAACATGCCGAGCTTTGCAGGATTGTTCATGCCTTGCTCCCGATTGATTTCGAGTTCTTAATGACTTCTTGGTGCAATAGAGCAAAATGCTTGATTAACAGGCTGCCCATGTCCCGTATGCGTGTACTTGTCTGCTCGTTAAGCTCTGCTTGTTGTGTTGTCCGCGCACGCGCTCTTTTCCAATACATTTGTAACCCAGCACTGTATGTGAGGAATGGTGCCACGATTGCATGTGATTTATTCCAGGATCCCCAACCTCCGATCATACTTACCGAAATATGTTGTACTTCTACATCCACCACATAGTATTCAGGTACTTGGGTAGCACAACGCCCTACCGCATTCACCAGAGTACTAGTATTCAAGCGACGCTAAAAGTACTCATGCTCTCAGTGACACATTTCTCCACTATCATGAGGGTATTCGCAGCTTTGCAAGACATATCAATGAATGATTCTCTCCACTGTGTAGCATGTGAGCAATGACTATCCAGGCACAGCGTACGGTCAATTTCTGGGTTCTCGCTCTTGAATCCAGGAATGCAACTGTCATTGCGACAGGACACAAACTGTCTCACAGGCAATTTTATGGATTTATCATCAAATTTGGTTGCGCCAGACTTTTCATTTTGAGATCAACACCGAAACCGCCTAGGTATCTTGATGACTGATTCCAACCAACGCGCTTTCGCCGCGAGGCATCATGTTGTCTCCGAACTACCTGATGGACAAGTGCTAAAGTGCTTGCGCTGCGTGTAAGAACCACAATAAACGCCCTGACGTGAAAGTCGTCTAGCTATTTTGTACTTCACTTCGCCGAATATCAATTAGTCCTTAGTGACACATCCGGACATGTTGCACGTCGATAATCTTGTCGTCGCCTGCTTCCACCCGTTCTCAGTCTAGATACTAGTTCGGATCGTCGCTGTCATCCTCACCGATATTTAACAGGTCAAACCGATTGGCCATAGCGTTTGCGCTGGCTCCTTGCCTTGTGCCGTTCTTTTCACAGATATCACGCTAACTGGATCTTCTAACGCCGTCAGCATTCGTCGACATCCCACTCAATCTTGCTGTACTTGTATTTTCTAAACGTGGCTCAGCAACACAATTTCTTTAGACCATACTACAGGTACAGGAGACTTACGCTCGACTCATTCATGCAAGTCCTAGCGAACATTGCATTGTGCACGAAATTGGTCTTGATGTAGCAAGCTCCTGCGAGAAATTCAACCTTTATCACCACCAGATTGTGTATATGTTCCATATCTTCCTTGATAATGGCTTCGGTCAGGCGTGGATCGTGACGTCGAATAATCAGATTGCGCGTGGCGCCGATGCGGAGCTTGTTGGCAACGTGGTTAGGCAATATGGAGTGGCAATCACTCCAATGGACTTCGACCTGTGCGGCAAGGATCAGTCCTATTCTTTAAACCCCGAGACAGCGTCCGGACCTACTCTCTTATGTTTGATGTATAAATCGTGACGGCGGACATAATCGAGAAAGGCTTGAGCGTCAGCGGATTGCACAAATGAAATCGCCGCGGAACGTTCATGGACCTTGAGGAAAACATCGAGAAGTTGGCCGCCACGCACAGCTTCTGTAATATCTGCATGGGTCGTGACCTTCGTCAGACCACTTAAAACCAACGATGGAGCACATTGACGCTCGTGATGTGGCCGCCCGGTAACATTGCTGTTACATGAATTGTGATGAGTAGATTCATCGATGACGTCTCTGCTGCTTGAAGCAACGTCGCCGTGCTGTATATCGCCAGACTCCAAACATCTATTGCTGTCGATAATGTATGCTTCGTGTAGCTTCGCGTGCACATGGGGCTTGCTGTATTGCTTCGGCTTGCTGCGGGACAACTTTGATCGGTCTTCCAGTTTTGCTTGGGAGTCGAACGAAGTGGTCTGGCCCTTTAAACTGGGTGGTTCTAGCACCAGGACAGAAGGTGTCTGTTGCTGTTCAATTGTCGCATCGTCTTGACCGAGTAGCTGTGAGGGATTAGCATGCGCTATGGTGGATAGATGTCTGTGCCGCAATGTGCTTGTAGGACCAAACGCAGACAAATCTCCAGTGTCTCTTCGCCCACGCCCCCTCTCAACAAATTTCGGCGTAAATTTTCTATTTCAAAAATATCAAGTCGTGTCAACGCAATCCAGACTTCGCAACTAAAATGCTCCAATGTCCTTCTCATACCGTGTCTGGCCCCGGTCGTCTCGAGGCTCTCATACTCAGATCGCGTGATTGTCACGGTGGAAGTGTTTATGTCTTCAGGATTCTCGATCGATACATCGTGTCAATATATGTTCTTGCTCTGCAGCGATACTTGTCTTCGGTGAACATGAACTCATAAACTTTGCACTGTCACCAAACAAGATCAGTAAACAGCCTCGCTCATCAACATTGTGTGAACTGGGGAAATAGAACGACAGCGTTGGCTACAAGGTTGCAAACTTGAAAACTCACCGGCGAAGTAATGTCTCAAAATAAGCACGACCGATCGTAACATTTTGTTCAATAGTGCTCGCCATGGCACGAAGCTCAAATGGTATGTTCGCCGCAAGCGAATTGCAGGCTGAGTGATGAATAATGGTTCCAGATGAAAGGCAGAAGTCTCAAATCTGCAGCGTTTGTAGACAGATGTGATTTGAGGCTCTGAACAAGCCAATTGCAGGGTAGGCTCGAATTGAGCCGCAGGAAACTCTCCAACATGTGGCTCACAGGCATGGAAGGCGCTACTGGTGGTGGAAACCAGTATACTTCTTCGATAAAGGATGTGGCAGAATGAGTAAAAATCATTACGCAGCATCTCTCGGCAACCTAATAGCCTTGCAACAACATCACTCACTTTGGTGCCTAATCAGCGTGAATCTTTGATTCTTTGTAAACTCTTGAAATGTCCGAAGCCACAAATCTCGGATGTAGTCATGGCGCTGGAACCATCACTGGATAATCTATAAACGTACCCTGTCGATTTATGGTAGAAAAGTATGTCAAATCTTGTGAAGTCTGATTATGATACTTCAGATCGCTATATGTCCTGGTCCTGGTTGATGTCTAAACACTCCACACCTGCACAGCCACTTAACAATGCGCTACTACCGACCGCTAATACCTTTTATCAAGTTAGAGCTCCTCATTGTCGACTTTTTGAATTGATCAAGCAGATTACCTCTGCGCGCTGCCTCATTTGGGAGGTTCTGAAACGGCCGACTTTAGGTAGTTCAAGAGGAACTTCTCATTCTCGGGCGATATGGGTGTCTGCTGCTGGCTGCTGCGACGGGAGCCAAGAGAAGGGTTGGCGACATCGACAAAGCCAGGAGAAGCACCTGGCGCAGCTGGATACGTATTTGGTGTGGCTAGGCGTGCTGCACTATAGATTCCTGGACTCTGGCTCATTGTTGCTGTGGCAGGGCTTGCTGAAGGAAGCGCAGAACCGATAGCCGGTTTTGCGAACAAGGACATTAGCTTCTGTAGCTGCTGAGGGTCAGCCTCCTGACGGCGTGCTGATATGTTTGATCCCAAGGCAGAGGTTGCCAGCGGGGTTCCATCAGGCTGATTGAATTTATTATTGTTGTTGTTGTTGTTATAAGGCGGACATCCAACAACATCGTTGTGATTGGGGTAAGATGATTTCGGGAGCATCTTATTATCACCGCTAGCACCATCCACTCCAAAAGCGCCGAGAAGGTGCACTCCAGCATGTGATGGCTGGGGCTGTGGGCTGGGCTGCCCAAACTCCTTTGGTCGCATAGCCAAGTTCTGGCTCCCATACGGTGACGCGAGGTGACCATTGCCCTGCATTCTACCAGTACCGGGGTAATGCATTTGCTTTTGAGGGCCGCTCGCCGTCGGAACAAGCGGATCGCTGTTTTCTTTCAGAGCTGGGCGAGCAGCAGTCATTTGAGGCGAAGGCTTTTTGAAAATGTCCAAAAGCGCCTTCTGCTGTAAGTGGGAGACATTTGACGGCCGCAATGACGTTTGTGGGAAAGCCGCCCGAGGACTTCCTCGCAATGGCATCGTATCCGAGGCTCCGGTCTGAGAGTGGGGAGCAGCAGGTCGACCCGCATAAGGGAAGCCCAGCAGAGCTGGATTCATGGACTGTGGCTGGCTAGGTCGATGGCCACCTGGCGGTGGGAGCTGAGACGCATGTGCTGTTGGAGGCAATTCACTCGCTGGGTTGGCACCCTTTTTGAAGGCATCGAGCAAAGCATTTCGGGTGCGCATATCTGGATGTTGTTGTGATCCAGCGGCTGGTTGCGGGTTTAGGGTGTGGCTCGCAGAGAACGACTCAGCCACGTTCGTTGGCTGCATCGTCTGCGATGGCCTAACGTTTTGTTGTGAAGGAGCTGAGGTCGCAGTCGCGGCGAGGATATGACTCGCCTGCGGGGGCAGGGGTTGAGGATGAGATAAAGCTGGTAAGATTTCAGGGGCAGAAGCCATCGTCGCCTCCAGCTGTTGATTTGGACCTTGTGTTGAATGATGCATGATATGCTCCTCTGGGGCGGTCGAGACACCAAGGACAGAGCGCAGCTGGCTGTTGATATCGCTTGGCTGGATAGGGTAAGTAGGGGGAGCCTGATGGCTACTTGTAGGAAGCCGATGCTCGGTTTGATAGTGATAATGATGATGATGATGATGCTGGGTCTCGGAGTGAGGAGCGACGTGCAGATTGCGATCCAGTTGAGTTTGCTGCAGATGAGGGTGTTGCTGAGTGGCTTGTTGAGCAACGGGGACATTCTGTTTCTGTTGCAACATAGCAAGAAGGACCTTGCCTTGGTCCTCTCTCGCTTGCGAAGGCCCAGCTTGAGACCGTTGTGTTGGTGCCCGTATTTTCAATAAACTGTGAAGCTCCTTACTGGCGGCCTCGTAGGACTCCGCCGTGGCGAATGAAGGGGGCGGATCAGGCACGGCTTCTGTAATCATGCCGTCCTCTTCGGTCATGACATCTTCGAGTTCCGCCTGGCTCAGATGGCCATTGCGCTGGTTTTGACGTGTTCGGTCCTTTCTCCTGCGTTGTTGCCTTATCCACTTGTTCAGGTAGCCGAGGAAAGAGGAGACCATGAAGAATTTGTTGGCATTCAGTGCAGCTACATTGTTATCCTGGCTTGGTTTCTTTGCCGATCGACCCGTCGGTAGGTCAGCAAGGCGATACCACTCGATTTTGGAGATTTCTTTGCGTGTCCTAGCCTCGAACTGAATATCCATAGGAACATTGGGAATGACGAATAATTTCACATGCTGGTCTCGCATCACGACTTCGAAGGACGGAAGCGCTCGGTTTTCGGGGATCAGTCCAGCCTCGGCGGCATTGAAACCAGTTTCCTCGTAAACTTCGCGAATGGCGCAGTCCAGGTCGTCCTCGCCCTCATTGATCTTTCCCCGCGGGAACATCCAAGATGAGCTTTTGCTCCAGCCCTTGACAAGGACCACAGAATCCATGGCTTCGTTCAATAGTATAGCACCTCGCACCGGTATACGTTTCTTGTACCCAATCCAATGAGAATAGGCCTTTTCATGGAGCTCGGGACCAAGCTGACTGGTCAACGGACAGTGTTGAAAGATTCTGAGGGCAAAAGTGCGCAGGTTCATCTGTGGCATTGTCGGGTCAAGTGGGCGTATGAAATCTTCGTAGAACCAGTGGGCTTCTTCAACGTGGGTTCCGATTCGGTCGAATCCGCTCAGTTCCGACTGCGGTAGGTTGACAATGAACCGAACACAGAGGTCGTCCAGCCCTGTGTTGCCATTAGCACTGCTCTTTCCTATGGGCGCAATATTGGTTGAAGTGGGAGAGCCCTTACATTCTTCTAGCGTTCTTCGTTGTGCATCCATTCTGACTGTCTGCCCGCTGGGTCATGTCTGAGATAGCAGGAGGAACAGGGTATGAGGTTAGAGCAATTGAGGTCAAGCTAGCAACAGCCCTGAATAGTCGGTGCTTCGTTAACACACGTGGGTCAGTGGTTGTTAAGGCTGAATGCAGAGCGGGTCGCAGCGTCGGTAGAGAGGACTGAGGCTTGGGAGCCACCTTGTTTGTGGATAGGAGAGGATGCAAATAAGCAGATGCTATAAGGATGTAGATAGAATGGTCCGTCTATGGAAGCACCAGAATGTAGGGTTGGTGTGACAGATGAGGAGAGGCTAATCGTCGTCGGCTAATGCGGCGGTGATGGGTGGAACTATGAACCAGCAGCTCTAGATCACGCATGACATCCTTGTTCTTGGGCATCCATAAACTGCTGACATAATCGCAGTCCCCGGTAACTTGGGTACCCAACCTTCGAGGGACACAGCTGCTGGACTGGAGCTACACCCAGGCTTCTACTGAAGTACTCGATACTTATCCACCTACCAAGATATCTAGGTACCCAGTAGATATATAATAATTTGTATTTACTCTGGTTTGCGATTATTTCTGTATACTCTCATATTGGAGATAGATCCAAGTTGAAATATTAATGAATCCATTGAATTTGTGCTATCTACTCGGGTAGCTCTAGGCACCTAGGTACATAGCCAAATACCTAGAGCTACTTGACCTGCAATATAAACCACACCTTGGGGCAGCTGTGAGCTGAAAAGAAAAGAATTACCTAGCAATCATTGTCAGAACTACAATAAAGCGTCATCTCTATTAAATTCAAGCAGTGCAGATCTTTGATCTTATGTACGCAGAACCTGGAAGGGACCCGCGAAGTACGGGAAATGGTTCCTACGCGCTTTCGAGACGCGTCTTGTCAGACAAGCATGGCATGATGGGTCTGTTTCGAGGACCGGAACGGAGCTGCTTGGGTGCAGCCAAGTGTACTGTACGGAGACACCGTACGGAACTAGCAAAATGAAAAACAAACAACACGTCTTGTAGAGCTGACGGGTGCGTAATGACTTTAGCGTTGTAACGTTGGTATTCATACAGTGCTGTAGCAGGTCTGCCAAGCTCTTTACAGGCATTGCGAATCGCATTTCATCATGCATAACGGTGCGCACCTATTAGAATGCTACCAGAGATGGTCTTACGCTGCTGTGATTGTGGGCACTGGATATTTCAAAATGGAGCTGCAACGTATTGAAAAAGTACGTTTTCACCTGACAAATTACTGAATGGGCATGCTGGATACATAAGGTCATACCTAGCGATGTCGCCCAGTCTCTCGGTGTCAAGGCCGCGGATCTGATAAGAGTTTGGCTCCGGCGCCGGGCCCATATTGCCCACTATTGCCTGCTACCGCGCAGTACAGAACCAAGCCAAAATCCACGTTCAAGGCACCGTTGGAGTCTAGAGATATACAGATGGTGCAAAGCCGCAATGCGTACGCGCGCGGCACCCCTGCCGGTTCGCGCACCAGCCTGGTGCAGCCCCAGGGGCGTCGGGATGCTGAAAGTGGGTTGGTCAATGGGGTACTTTGAATGTGTCGGCGCGGGCGGGAAGGCTGGCGAGTTTCCTTGCAGGGATCAGTGACGCGTTTACTGTGTAGGCGCGTCTTAGTCCTTTTCACTTTGGGCATGACCCATATTTTCCCAGCACAAGGCTCCCTCAGCCATCACCTACAAAAACCTCCCATGCCCAGCGAGACACGTCCGTCTCCCTGCTCAAACAACACGACCCATTCACCCAACCGCTAAACTGAGAAACAGAGACTATCTTCCAACATTCCACCTTCCTTCGCCCCTGCCCTTGCAGTAGCATTGTAATTTTTCCTTTCTGCACATACCCAGACCTTTACCATGTCTCTCAGTGTCACGCCCTCCAAGCAGGTCAGTACCTCCTCATTTATCCTGCTTTGTGATCGGCAAGGACTAGACTAACGCTTCTGCTTCTCAGGCTGCATCTGCTATCGACTCTCTGAAGATGGAATCTCCAGTCAAGAAGCTTGACCTCGGAGTCGCGAACAAAGAGAACAATGCCCAGGACCCCGCTGTTGCCACCCATGTCCAAGAGGTCGATGCCAAGCACACCGACGTGAAGGAGATTGTCAAGGCAGAGCAAGAGCCTACAAAGATTCCAGGCTTGAGGGCCGAGGAAATGGACGAGCCCATACTTAGGGAAAACCCTCAGCGTTTCGTCTTGTTTCCCATTCAGTATCACGAGGTACGTCACGCGTTGCAGCCCCCAATCGACGCGTTAAGTAGGCCCACTAAACACCACCAATTCACAGATCTGGCAAATGTACAAGAAGCACGAGGCTTCGTTCTGGACTGCCGAAGAGATCGACCTGTCCAAGGACATCCACGACTGGAACAACCGCCTGAACGACGACGAGAAATACTTCATCTCCCACATTCTTGCCTTCTTCGCCGCTTCCGATGGCATCGTCAATGAGAACTTGATTGAGCGCTTCAGCGCCGAGGTTCAGATCCCAGAGGCCCGGTGCTTCTACGGTTTCCAAACCATGATGGAGAACATTCACTCAGAGACTTACTCTCTCCTTATCGATACCTACATCAAGGAGCCTGCACAGCGCACATATCTCTTCAATGCAATTGAAACAAGTAAGTTCATGACAGCATTCTCCCAGCAAGAAAAATAGCTTTCTAACACGACTTTTTCTAGTTCCATGTATTCGCAAGAAGGCCGATTGGGCACTGCGATGGATTCAGGACCGTGACTCCACCTACGCCCAGCGTCTCGTTGCTTTTGCCGCTGTCGAGGGTATCTTCTTCAGTGGCGCCTTTGCCTCCATTTTCTGGCTCAAGAAGCGCGGTCTCATGCCTGGCCTGACTTTCTCTAACGAGCTCATCTCTCGTGACGAGGGTCTGCACACTGACTTTGCCTGCTTGCTGTTTTCGCACCTCAACAACCGCCCCAGCAAGGAGCGCGTCGAGGCCATCATCACCGATGCAGTCACCATTGAGAAGGAGTTCCTTACGGAAGCACTTCCTTGCGGTCTGCTGGGCATGAACTCCACTCTGATGAAGCAGTACATTGAATTTGTCGCTGATCGCCTCCTTGTTGCTCTTGGCAATGAGAAAGTTTATAAGTCCACCAACCCCTTTGACTTTATGGAAAACATTTCCCTTGGCGGCAAGACCAACTTCTTCGAGAAGCGGGTTGGTGATTACCAAAAGGCCGGTGTCATGGCTAGCACCAAGAAGCCCGCTGCCGAGGAATCCTCAACGGGTACCGAGGAGAAGGGTGAGAACGGTGGAGACTTCGCCTTTGACGAGGATTTCTAGATGTCCGGCCATACTCATTTCTGATTACATTCTTGCATAAATCGCTTCCCCCTGAACTCTCCGCTGTTTGCTGGGTATACATGTCAGGCGGACGGCATGAGAGTCTAGTGGCACTTGCTGTCCTTTCGATTTGTTGCAGCGGCTTGTCACCCTCCACTCGATGTTCTTATTCTTTTTTGTTCTGTCTTTCATTCCATTTGCGGGCGTCGGGGTGTTGGTTGCGATGTTGGTAGTACCCTTTACTTCGTTTTGATGGAATTAATGAGTCTTATGGCAAAGGGCCCAAGGAAATGATTCATGTCGGATTAGCCGATCTGTAGCATAGATTCTACAATAGACAAATTGTCGCTTGATGAAATCATTATATGCTCTTCAGCATAACGCAACCTGTATGTGCGTTCTATGAGCATGGCCTCCCTCTTTGTACCCAAGCGCGTATTTGTGTTTAAAGAGACGGAATACGATCAGAGCTTAGTTGAAACCATGCTTGCAGCGTGCACGAGCAGCTCACGTGGCCATGCGACCACGATTGCATACTTTTCTTCGAAGTCCAATGCTGAGTGAAGCCGCCCAGCCAGCAGTTGAGCGCAGTTGTAGCCCACAGAGAGTGATTCGTCTTCTTTGTTCTCGTCCTCTATCAGCTTCACCGCTTGCCCTTCTTCTTCTTCTTGCCTTTGCCACCATCACCCCCGGCCGCAGGCGCGCCTCCGATTGCAGTACCCTGCTGTGCGCCGCCAGCAACAGGCGATGTTGCTGTCCCAAGTGCGCCGGTCGCGTCCTCATCCATAACGGCAGCAGGCAGCGCCGCGGGCAACGCGGCCATATTACGACCTAGCGAGCCTAGCATTTGCACCAGACGCCCGACTTCCTGAGCCTTGGTTGTCTTGTACTTGAGGCAGACGCCGCTGTGGGGGTCGAAGGTCTTGAGGATCAATTTTGCGCGGGGTGGCTTCAAGGTTGCAGTTGATGCTGATTCGTTTGCTGATGCATCTGGCATTGCGACGTCGGCATTTTGCGAGGTAGAAGCAGACGCTTTTGCTTTGCGCGAGGTGAGGGCGCGGAGTCGGGCGGGGGATATGGAGTAGCGGGTTGATACGCGGGTCTATTTGGAAGCGCGACGACTCGTTAGCTCGCGTACATTCGCATATTAGAGAGTGCGTATGCGACAAGACATTATGAAAAGGAATCGTGGATGCGTACGGTTGTTGGTCTGGCTTCGAGGAGTTGCGCCGAGAGTCGCAGCCACTCGTCGGCTGTGGCTAGATGGGGCATGATGGCTTTGGTCCACGATATAGAGGCGGCGATACGCTCCTGGGCCTTGTAAGTTCTGATAGCAGGTAATAAACGATGGCGAATCTGTAGCAGAATTTCGTAGTTGGTGTTTCGTGCAATGGCGTGGTGGTCTTGAATGGGTGCTCTGCAACTGCGTTCGGTAGCTTGAAGTTCCCTCGCGGTCGTTCAGCGGGTGAATGTGGGGCCTTCCAGGCTGTCTAAGCCTATAGGACAGACAAGATGCGACAGTCTGCTTATTAAGTACCTAGATACACAGTCACTGTACATCCATCATCTGGACAACTACAAACTTTCTTGTTGGAATGATGTATGTCACATAATTCCCAATTTTGTATTTATTGGATTAAAAGTGTTTTCCAAAACGGCTTTTACACAATCCATCTGGCCTCTTACTCCGCTTTTGATATAGTGCTAATTTTAGCATCTTTTTGGATGTCGTGACGCGTTCAAATAACCATTCCGTACGTTGACATGTTCATGTCCAGCCCACGGTCTATAATCTAGTGTCGGTAGGACGAAATTTATAAGACAAGACCCTCCACCTTGCGAACAAGCTTGTTTGTCTGCTCCGCTAAGCTCAAAGTCAAGATCGTGTGTGGTAGTATACGAGCAAGATGGGGCAGGAAACCCTTGTAAATCGCAAGGAAGCCCTCAGTCTTGACAGTCTTGGATAAACAGTCGAAGACACCCTTATAAAGATTTCCGTTTTGGTTGTAAAGACGAGACATAACGGTGTCTACGCACCAGTGTCAGTGAGTGGTCTTTAACGCTCAGAAAACATACGAACAACGTACCAGGAGGGTGCATGAAGCAGCAAACCACAAATCCACTCACGGCGCTGCTGAGCAGGTGCAACGCTGGACCTTCCTCCATACCCGCATGCTTCATCAACCTTCTCTTAGCAAAAAAGTATGTTGGCAGTTGAACCGAGCTTCCGAAGCCCGTCCTGATCATGGCAGCTCCAACGCCGCGGTACAGACCTCGCGGTCCCTCGCTCGAGTATATCTGCTTCAGTCCGTCGATCGCGTTGCGGTACGTGTGTTGCGTTCCGACTGGAAGGAATGGCGAGTAACTCTGTAACCTTGTCTTGACCAGGAAGAACGGGCTTCCTGCCATAGCACCGATGACACCGGATGCCGCACCGCAAAACATGTTGATTCCCAGCGATTGGACTTTCTCATCTTTGAAGATTGTAGACGACAGTGTTGTGCGCATAGGCTCATAAAAGCCGAGTCGACAGCCATTCAGCAGCACCTGATATATGTACGCGCATCCAATACCTCTGTAAATTCCTTTCAGACCCTCATTCCGTACGATGACCGAGACACCGTGAAAGGGCCCTCGGTAATGATGTGGCTGGTGGCCTTTGCTCTGAAGTTCGCCTTGTAGTTGCATACTGGGTTCGCCGGATCATCAGTCCGTCTTCAAGGGCAGATTCGGGGCGGAAGGCGGACAAACCGGATCTTGACGGTCTCGAAAGGATGGGTTGCTGTCACAGCACCGCACGCAGCGATGCCGCCGGCGATGAAAGCACTGGATAGCACAGTCAGCATCGCAAGAAGCAGTGAGGCAACAGGATGAGATGTCTATACCCTCCAGTCGTCGACATGTTTGCGCGTTAGCTCAGGTGACGACAGATTACCAGCAATGGCCAAGCTCAGTGTTAGAACAGCGTGAAGCCGGTGAGAGCCTCGGAGGATTATTTAAGACCGGCTCGAGACTTAGGATTAGCACACCCGGTGCAGTTCAGCGTATCGTCAGATTGGAAGTTGCTGCCGCCTACCGAGTCCTTGGGATGCTAACCATGATTGCTCGGCTATTGGATGAAAGGATGCAGTTCAGCTGGAAGACATCATTTCATGACGACGGCCTTACTCTCTGGAAATTTGGGCAGTCTGGGCTTCCGTTTTCGGAGCCATTTCACTGGTGCAACCTTGATCCTGAAGCTTCAGGGGGGTGCTTGAGATGTGCTACAGCGGGTCCAGCCGGCTTTACAAGTTCCCCAGATTGTTGCAGCTTCGATACACTGTAGGGTGTACCCTGAACTGCCTGAAGTAGCTGCCCCACTATACCTGCATCGCCAGCTGCAGACGGTTCAAATGTTCCTGCTAGGAACGCGGCTGGCACCTTCCAAGCTCACCGATTTGCTTCCCTCCTCCTTTCTCTGCCAACAGAGGGCAAGTGCTTCTTTGGCAATGGCTTCTACTCCCATGGAACTTGACACCGAGCAGTCGGGTGTCGATGCTCCTCAGCTCAATATCACCAGGACTCTCGGCTCGAACATCAATCCAGCCTCGCCAGTCAGTGATGTGATTGCCAACTTCAGGCCTACCAAGGTATGCGCTTCTAGTCCTGCTCTCTCCTGTTTCCCTGAGGGAACAAAGTTCATCAGCTAACTTGGAAGCTGCGGACAGCTATTCAAAGGAGAGGATATCAAGGAGGACAAGAATGTCCATATTCTATCGATTGATTTTGACGACCCCGGCGAGCTGTGCATGACCTCTGAAAGCGACGAAACGATCCAGATCTTCAATGTTAGGGAAGGCCGACACGACAAGACGCTATTGAGCAAGAAATATGGTGTCAAGCTGGCCAAATTTACACATGCCAGTTCGAGTATAATATACGCTAGCACAAAACAGAATGGTGAGTCGGACAGTACAAACAGAGGCTTCCTCGCGCTGAGAACAAACCTGCAGATGCGATACGATACTTGGCGACGCACGACAACTCCTTCATTCGCTACTTCGAGGGTCACCAAGGCCCCGTCACCTGCCTGACGATCCACCCGGGTGCAGACAACTTCATTTCTTGTAGTCGCGACAATACAGTGAGGCTGTGGGATATCAACACCAAGTTCTGGACCGCTCAGCTCAATCTCCGCACACCCTATCTCGCCGCATGGGACCCTTCAGGCAAGGTTTTTGCTGTTGCATCATCTTCTAGTGGAAGCATCCTCATATACGACCATCACAACCTCGTCAAACCCGTCTCCGTGCTTGACGTTGTCGAAAAGTGCCATCAGGTCGACACGCATTCGATGATGCAGGGCTGGACGAAACTCGAATTTTCCAACGACGGCAAACATATCCTTTTGGGTACGAATGGCAAAGGGCACTTCCTCTTGGATGCTTTCACATGCGAGTTGAAGGCTTTCCTTCGGAAGCCCGAGGGTGGAGTGCGCCGAGCGCCGCCTGGAGAAGGCTCTGACGCTAAAGGCGTCACTGCAGGCACGCCCCAGGCCATTGACACCACTGGCGAATGCTGCTTCACTCCAGACGGCCGATATGTCCTGAGCGGCTCCAGAAAAGATATCTTGGTCTGGGACGTCCTTTCGCAGACGTCTGACAAGAAGGAACTGCTACCGACAGTTGTACTGGAGGACAAGAGAGAAGCGGCTGTTCTGGCCTACAACCCGCGCTTCAATTTCTTTTCGACTGCGGATCAATATCTGGAATTTTGGCTGCCAGATCCGCATGCCTAGGTCAAGGCGACAAAACGCCAATGAGGAGTTCATTTGGGTCGGCGTTTTGGGCAAGAAGCATCAGCTGTTTGATGCCACATTTGTCTTGAGTATGATACCCTTGCATTAGCAGGCGCTTTCCGGTAGCTTAAAACGACTGAAGTGCCACCGTATCGCGCATGATTTCTTTGATTAGCTTTCTAATCTCCGTGTATCTCAAAACGTGACCGAGGTGACCAATAAATGATATTCATAGCAGCTAGCCATGTAGAGCCCTCGCACATCCATAGCACAACCTGCCCTCGTCGCCAGTACTATCGTCGCCCATCTCACCCTTCCACCTCTCGTCTCCCAGCTCGTCCAAGTTCATGCCACACAGCCCGCAACATTTGTCCTCGTCACTTCGTCTTTCCAATTTTGCTGTAGTGCGTACTACATTGGCGACGATCGCTGGATAATGCTTCTCCACACCTGCAAAGTATCTGCTTATAACATCGTCTATGCTGACATCCTTGTGTGACACCACTGCAGAAGGTGCAGTCTCTGACGTGTCGCCCCGAAGCAACTCTGTTAATGGTGGAGTACTAAGGCGAGTATATTGTATCAACTCGTTGCGAAACAGATCGCGATTGGGATACGCAACCCAGACACTCGTTGGGGCTGGATTTGGTCGCTCCTCGCCTGCTATTCTTTGGTGGTCTTGTGCCGGAACAATAGTAGGAAATCTCTTGATCACCACCGACCCATCGCCCACCATGAACGGCAGCGAAAAGCCTCTTCCCTTGGCCGTCTCGCCCAACGTCAACTCTGCAAGCGCCGTGGTGCTGTAGCCCAAGAGCATGGCGCGACACTCGCTCCGCAGCGCCGCGTCAATGAGCAAGTGGCGCACGAGCAGCCTTACCACGTCGGCGCGTGAGGTTGTCGACGGCAGGCGGTCCAGCATGTCGCGCAGCTTTTCGGCGGGGGTCAGGTCGGCGTCTGTGCTGGGCGCTACGTGCAACGCAGCCCAATCAATGGTGTCGAGTGACAATGCGTCTGTAAGTGGCACGCTGGAGAAGTGCATGTCCTGGTAGCGCTCGGCGTAGCGTTGCAGGATTGACGATGGTGATGACGGGGGTGGTGCTGCTTGCTGTTGTGCAACGGCTGGCAACAGATCTGTCGTGTCGATGTGCACTACAAAGGGCTCAAACATGGGGCTGGGTCTCTTGCGCAGCTGGCCCTGAAGCTGGTCATTGAGAATATCCACGAGGCCAGCTGACGAGGGCCCGTACGAAAGCCCGATCAGGATGCGCTTTGTCTGGCTGGGCGCCGCGCCAATGTCCTTGGCGAGGGTCTCGAGGCGCTTGACTGTCTTGACGTTGGCGAAGCGGTGGTAGCAAGTGCTGTTAGATGAGTGTCAATCCTCGTGCGAAACTTGGTCACCAAGCATGTGAACGTGGGCAAGGGCAAGTCGTTACGAACCCGCAGATCGCCTCGGAGCGAACCTTCATTGTGACTTCATTTTGCTTGCATCGTTTGCAGAGCTTGATCTCTGCCTTTTCGGGCTCCATGTTGGGCTTTTTAATCTTCAATAGGCTTGGAAGTAGTTTGATCAATGTAGTGGACAGTTCATTCGTAGCGTTTTAGAGTCTGTAAGTTGGTGTCATTGACCGAGGAAGGAAAGATTAGTGGTTGTGAAATTTTGGGCAGAATTACTCGACGCCGGTGCGGGACGGCCCGCTGCCCACATGGTAGTTGGACTGGAATACTGAGAACTTCATACAAATATGGAGCAACAAATTCTGGTTGGCACTAGTTTGAAGCTGATGTTGTGCACTCTGTGACATCTCTTGCCTGGTTGTTTATTTCGATTAGCGTTACGGGCGATGTCTCGTTGTGGTTCATTCACTACTGTGAAATCTGGCCTTCTTCAAGTAGTGGTACCGTATCAATAGCAAGACGCATACAGAAATATTGATTCATATTTCCCCATTGTTTTGCTGCATAACTGGCTACATACTGCACTATTAAATGCTATTTACAGTATACGTAGCTACTATGCTCTATACCTTGAACGTTGTACCCACTATGTCGAATACTCGACAACTTTATTCGATGTTCCAAACCCACTATCAAAACCACAAGCAACCCTCGGGTCAGTTGAACCGCACCATCTGACTTTCCAATACTATGGGACAAATCTTCCTCTTCTGCACTCATGGTCCTTGTGTAATGTTCCACATGGTGCCCAATAAAGGCGCAAACTCAGGATTCCTCCAGGTCGCCCAGTCAAAATCCAGTACACCCCACGTCTCGTTGTAATCCACCACCCCGTTGCGCACATAGTAACTCCCCTGCACCGCCCACAGCGCCCACTCGGCATCGTTATTCTCCATGTAACCGACCAAACAGCTCAGGTAGCTCGCGTCATCATCGCTAAGCCCGTTGTCAGTGCCCCCTGTCATATCGACACCAAACTCAGACAGTAGCAAGGGCGCCGTGTAATTTTCATTTCCTGTGAGCACGAACCCGTCAAAGAGGCCATACTCGTCCTGCTCCAGAGAGCACAGCCCCAGATCCGCATCAAACGTTACTGTGAACGAGTACGCGTGGAACTCCCACACGTGCTTGCCAGCCCACGGAGTGAAGTCCAGATACTGCGTGTCGCGCAGCATCGTCAGGTCCGTCGCGCTGTACCCGCCGCCCACAATAACGAGCACGTCCGGGTTTGCAGTATGCACTGTTTGTGCACCCTGTGTAATGTACGTGTACCAGTCCGCATAGGGCCCGTTGGTACCCTGCAGCCAACTTTGGCGAATTTCATTGCGCAGACTCATGCCGACGACGCCCGCATGCGAGGGCGCCCACGCAGCGACGGCCTGGAGACCCTCGAGCCACTCGGATGTGTTAAAGAAGCGGCTGTTGTCGGCCACGTAGCCAAAAGCCGTGTCCCACCAGCCGTTACCGTCGGTGAGGTTACAGCACCACTGCGCTCTGCTGACGTGATTGTCGAGGATGGTCATGACGCCGTTGGCCCACAGCGCGTCAATGACATCGCCGTAGACGTCGCGGACGGTGGCTGTTGCGAGAGACGGGTTTTGCGTGACAATCATATTGTAAAACGCTGTCATGTTGTCTGCGATGGATGGCACGTAGGCCAGCTCTGCGGCATTGGAAAAGGCATCTTGTACTGTTTCGTCTGGGTTGAGCGCCCAGTCAATCGAGTATGTCAGGCGCACGCAGTTGAAGCCTGCTTCAGCGATGAACTGTGCGATTGTGCCAATGGACTGCTTGTGTAGACCTTCTGGAACGTGTGCTTCGAGGTGCCCTGCCCAGTTCACGCAGCGCAGTTTCACGCGTGCTCCGGTGCTGTCGAGAATCCATCTGCTGGAGGTGGATAAAGGAAGGGACGGAGCCGTGCCCTGGACACAGGCCAGCAGCGTGAGAAGACCCAAGAGCACTATTCGGAGAGATAACATGGCCGAGCCTTGCCAAGCCTTGAGACTATATCAGTAGGTTCCGCTACGATTTTGTTGATGTTCCGCTTGTGAAGACAATGCTTTATTGTCTTATGCTGTACCAGCAAGGTATGACCATTCGCAAATGAGTACTAACGAAGAGGCGTCTGAAGGATGAATATCTTCAATAAATGCAAAGTATCGTTGGAATGGAAATTGCGAGACCAAAGAGCATTATAATTACCATACAACGAGAGAAAGAGAGACAGAAGAGAGAGACCTCTTACGGACTGCCCAACTTATACAATGGACAATGTACATTTTACCCGCATGGTCATCCAGGCCATTCACCATGGCATGGGCAAAATCAAGCCTGACGATATGTATCATGAAGGTTGCAAAAGAGCTGGAGAGCCAGCTGGTGGCGTCACTTGGACAGGTTTCTATCCCGAGTGTGGATCATGCCTACGACCCTACCTCTTATAGCCCAAGTACGTGATTGACCGGGTCATTGCCAGGCGACCGACTGGTGCAGGGGTTGATGGTAGTATGTCAGAAAGCATTGAATTAGATGGCAATTCGTTGGAAACTTCTCAACAGCCGGACATGAGCGGGTTAAACTTGCAGTGTTGTACCAGCTTCTGATTTGCCATATGTTTACCACGCTTTGGGTCTTGCCGGTGCGATCCAGTGTGCTAAGCCAGATCAGGGAGGCCAGAGTCCAAGAGGCCGCTGCTTGAGACCGGACGACTGCCAAAGGGTCATCGGTAACAATTGCTGATTTGCTGTTGCGGGGTCAGCTGTTGGGCCCTGCATGCTGTGAGGAGACCGTAACCACTCGGGACGAACTGAAAAAACATCGAAGATATCGGACCAATAGCCGATGGTAGCGGCCTGTTGACAGGGAATTCACCATTTCATCGGCCAGCCAAGTCTTCTCAAGTCGTCGTCGAACCCGAGGGCCCAGAGGCTCTATTGCTTGGTCATCTAGCATTTCTGTACTCCTGACCAGAAGTTATGCTTGCGGTATTGATCATACGACGCAACCACAATACAAGGCTGTTGAGTATATTCTGCTCGAAGTATTAGTCTAGGCGCAGCCAATGCGAGTACACACATACACGAGTACATGAGCCCCTTACCGGATGTATAGAAATGTGCTGAGTTCTCTATCAGAGAGCAAACAGTGACAATGAGTAGTGTGAAGTAATGGGACAGAGTTTCCACAACTGTAGGTATCAATATATTCATTGTCGTGGCTCGTTGGTACAGGAAATGGATACATGCGCCTCGACTGGCAGCATCCCGAAAAAGAAAGAAGAAAAAAAGGCTAAATACAAAAAGAATAAATTTTCGAGTAACCACCTTCTGCGCATCTCACGGACATCGCACCGCCGTGCATGCAATTTCAACATGAACCGGGATTTGGAATAGGACTCCTCTCCCGGAACTGGGTTTGTAACCAGGAAACCAATCAAGCAACTGGGAAAAAAAAAAATACAATGCTCGCTCAGAGGGGGTATATACTGTGTGGTTCTCTTTTTCAAACTGATTGTGGTGATGCCAAGACCATTGTCGGTACGGCCGCGGGCCCAACAACAGCCATTTTGGCTTCGAGTTCTTTACGTTTCGCCAAAAGACTCTTGAAAGCGCCTAGACACTTGACCAAGGATTCTTCATCTCGGGCACAGAGCTTATAGCTCTTTTCTTCTGTAATAACCTGCAAACAGTGCGTTTTTGTCCTGCTCATCGGGTCGACATCAACCACGTTGAGTATCAGACCCATCTGGATAATAAACTGGACCGTGTATTCGGACTCGTCCTTGTACAGGATGAGGTTTCTTGGTCGAAGGACAGCCCAGCAATTTTTCCACTGACGCACAGCGCCTTTGGTGCGCAGCCACCAGAGCCAGCCCTGCCAGATGATGCGATCGGGGTCTTGCTCAATATTGAGGCCACTGCCCTGACTGGAATTTCGAATTCCAACGCTCGGCCTGGGCCCCACCGACGAACTTGGAGGCGATTGGACTGCGAGGCTTTCGATGGATGTGCCGTGGTGTCGTTGGATGTCGGTGTCCGAAAAGTCAGAGTGCGAGGCCATTTCGTTTCCTGACCAGCCAGAAGATTCGACGTTCATTGACAATCGCCGCCCACTGTAGGAAGGCCGTCTGAAACCGGTCAAGTGTAGATCGACGGGCTCCGGAGAGCTGGACAGGATTCTGTCGCGGTCTTGTAGGATACAGGTCGTTGTTGCGTCTTTGCGTGGCGTGTTCGGTGGCATGAACGAGGCACGGCGGATCATGGGGCTTGCTAGAAAGAGCTCTTCTTCCTCCTCTTCTATCCTGGCGTCGCGGCGAATAATGTCGACCCATTGCTGTGCCTCTTCAGCGGTAGCTGCTTGAAGATGGTGGTTTTTGGCGGGCGTGAAAAGCCCAAAGACGTTCTCGCGCCTGTGTTTGGGATCCTTCAGCAATGTGACAGCCGTCAGATCCGACAGGTAGATCTTGTGTCGAAGCTTGGTCTCTTTGTCGTCTTTGTATATGGACAGAGTGTTTGGGCGGTAAACCAAGTAAACCGTCTTCCAAATCTTTGTCTTTTGCGCTCGCTTCTGCAAATAGCCACTCTTGATGACTCGATCCAGTTCAAAACTACCGTTCTCATTGACAGGCGAATAGGCGTCGAACGAATGCTGGGACTTGAAGCGAGAAGCCATGTTGAGCGCAGGCAAGGGAGCCGAAGGCGGAGGGATGTTGATTGAGGACCGTCTATAGCTGCTGTTGGTCGTTAACGGAGCAGGTCTTGCATGGACTTCAGCCATCATGTCGGTCGTTGCCATACAAATCGGCAATCACAGTAGTTGCACCAGGGCGAGTTATTCAATGTCAGGGACAGGTCAAGTCGGGACCCGGTGAAGGTGACGTGGTAGACCAGGGCTGATCCACGTCATGCGGCTCAGCAAGAGGAAATGTCATCGAACGGTTCCCGCGATTGTCGATTAGTCAACCAGAGTGGTTTCGTAGAGGGTGTGTATACGTGTGCAAGTGTGTCTGTGAAGGCAGAGGGCAGAGGCAGACCGCACAGGGAGAAGGAGATTGACAAAGGCAAGGGATCACGAAGTGATGTATGAATTGCAAAAGTAGCGGAGCGGAGAGCGGGTGGGTCGCAGCAATATGTAAGTGCAGGACTGTCCGCCGAATCGAGGCTCGAGGCTTGATGGGGGCCTCGAGTATAGCGAAAATGCGATAGAGTTGGGACCACCTTCCTACTGGGGCGCCTTGGGTCTGGACCGAGGATCGAAACAAGAGCACGGCTATGGGGCTCAAGGGCTCTGGCAGCCTGCGAGGTCCTGCCTTGCAGTCCCCAAAGGTCCGTCGGACAGGGACCAGGAAAGGGCTGAAAGCCTGAAATAGCGCGCGGTATGGGAGACGGTGTGGTTGTGTGGATGTGTGGTTGAACAGACCTTCAGGGGCAGTTGGCTGTGAGGGAAAATGGAAAACTGGAGATGCTGAAACTCGAGGCGGACAAGGCCCCAAAGTCGGCGGGAAGATGAGAGCGGAAAGGGCGCGGTAGTGGCCTCGCAAGCTGGCGAAGTTTGAGGAGCAAATGAGCGGCTCGTGTGGGGAAAGCGCTTCCAAACGGCAGGGACAAGCAGCAGCCAAACAGCCGGCAGGGATCCTGAACTGCTGCAGGCTGGCGCAGGCCCGGCGACTGCCCCATTTGCCAACCGCTGGCCCTCTCATGTGAGAACTTTATGCGCGCTACTGCTATGCAGGTCGATGCATCATCGTGCAGGGAACGGGTTCAAGGCCTGTAGGTACATGCTCAGAGTACTCAATGTCTGCCAGCGGTACCCTGGTGTTGCATTCTATGGCGCATGTATAGCGCTGGCGGCGGCTTGCACAGAGGGCCACGAATCGGACCTGCACCAACCAAGGCAACCCACAATTCACGACCAGATGTTTGTTACTTCTATGCTCGATCGCCTACATAGATGAAACTTGCTATGCCCGCTCCCCAACAGGGCCCTGTGGATTGAGCCACGGCAGATGCGTGGGCCAAGTGGAACTCAGTGACTTGAAGTATATGTGATGATCAGTTGGTGAATCGGCGAACACAACTTCGAGCGCACCTATCTGGGTGATACAAAATGCAAGAACGTTGCACGCTTGGCTGCAGAGCTAATGCAGGCCCGCGACCCTGGCCGAAAGACTCATGATGGAAGCCATTCCGCACAGCTGCCAGCCAAGACTGTGCTTCAACGATATAAGCAGGCCAAAGTCATGTCTTACCTCGTGGTTGAAGAAGGACTCCAGCATGCAAGAAAGGCACTACCACCATCGCACAGAAACCTTTCCAGCGTTGTTGCTTTGATAAAGGGATTCTCGGAGCAGACTCGCCCACCAAGATTTCCTGTAGTGAAACGCTCTGCTCGAGATGGCATCAGAAACCCCAGCAGAAGACGCAGTCCAGGCCCAGATCTTGAAGGAGCTCGACCCGACCGCATACGCCTGCACTTCGCTCCGCAAGCTCTCTGGCGGAACCGCCAACTACATTTTCCAGGGCCAACTCAAGAACACCCTCAGCGATGGCACATTCCAGGTTGTCATCAAGCATGGCGAGGCGTTTAGCGCATCAAGCACAAGCTTGAAACTCCCCACCAAGCGTTGCGTAAGAGTTCGCCCTTTTCTATAGCACACACAGTGGAATACCGCAGCAGTACTGACAATATGCCACGCCGTGGCACCAGATCTTGGAAAAAGATTCCCTTGCCGTAGTCCGCAATCTACCAGCCGCAACCAGCTCGTCCTGCAGCGTCAGGACCCCGAGACTCTTGGACTTCATCTCTACATCCAATACCCAGGTGCTAGAGTGTTTGCCCGAGTCCCTGAATCTCAAGGCCTATGTGCTCAAGCACTATTCGTCCACAGCAGCTTCTTCCCTCAAACAGCCGATGATCGAGGTCGGGCGAGGACTGGGCCGATGGCTGCGCAGCTTTCACGACTGGGCTGCGTCCCCGGCTCAAAGAGATCACTTCTGTGCTCTCGCCCGTAAGAACACCGAAATGCGAGATATCAAATTCAAGTACAACTACGAACTATTGCTCGCTCGTGTCGATGCACATCCAGACCTGCTGTCAACAGCCAAGACCGTCTTTGAGCAAGTCCTAAGCATGATACGGGCCGAGCTACAAGACGATGAAAAATTGCAAGCCATTCATGGAGACTTCTGGACAGGAAAGTAAGTTACTCTGGGCCGGACTTGACGTTCCCGACCTGAACATTCATGCCTGCTCCCTGTCCCAGCTATTTTGGGGGCGTCGAGTCTAATAGTAACCACAGCATTCTGCTTCCCGATACTCGAATCGAATCCGATCGCCAAACCCCTCTATTTGTTATAGACTGGGAAATGGTGCAGTTGTGGGCAAGTCAAAGTCCTCCTTCCCCTTTCCCTATTGTTGTAATCGGGCTGCTGGCGATCCACTTTAATCAAGCGACTTCTCCCCGTATTGAGCATTTGATTCATCATCGTTCCGCAATCAAAATCTAACCACTAGTAGCTGCCACAACTCGATCTAGGACAAATGATTGCGGAGCTCTACGAATTGCACCTGTACAAAAACATCACAGCCGGTCTGTGGCTGATTGAGGGATTTGTCGCAGGTTACGGCTTCGTAAGCGATGATTTTGCCTTGAGGACTGCTTTGCATGTTGGCACGCACCTGGTTGGCTTCGGCAGCATGGTGCCAGGGTGGGGCACAGCTCAACAGGCGCGTAATGTGGTTGAAGTCGGAAGAGATATCGTGTTACGAGCTTGGGACAAGGACACAGATTGGTTTCAAAATCATGACCTGGCTCGCCTCTTCCAGCATGTTACAGATTGAGCAAATTGTAATAGAATTACAGAGTCTATAGGTATGACAAGTCCAGCCAAAGTCCAGCAGAAGATCTGGATCCCTCAATACAGGTCCAGTGTTGATTAGTTTGGAAATCAAAAGTGAGTCTCGTCAGCCCATTCGCTCTAAGCCAGATCGCAATTCGGCGAATGCCCGTTGCTTCCTTCATTCGAAACCCTGGAAGGTGTCAAAATCGTTGGAAATGTCCATATAGCTGTCCATGGGGCCAAAATTTGCATCGTCAAAGTTTGAGCTTGTGCTTGGCTCCATGTCGAAGAAATGATCCAGGTCGTCCATTGCAGTGTCGTTGCTCTGGTTCGCCGAAACGTCCATATTGGCAGGATCGCCGGGGCCACCAGCCCCGAAGCTGTCCATATCGAGTATTGCATCCAGGTCTATATTCGCTGCCCCCGGCTGCATTCCATTCTCATTGTTGGAAGGATCGACGGTGAAGGTAGCGTTTGTAAAAGGATTTTGGGGAGGTATGGGAGCCGCAGGGGCTGGAGGCGGAGGCGGTTTGACTACGTGGACGATCGGAGCGGGAGGTGCTGCAACTACTGGAGCAGCTTCCACAACCGGAAGAGGAGGTGGAGGGGCGCTTGCGGGAGGCTTGGGCGTCGGTTTGGGCGTGTTGGCGAGCGGATTAGGCTTGTTCGCAGGTCGACCTGATGGCGGGCTGGACTTTGGTATGGACTTTGGTGTCTGCTTGGGGGTGGGCTGCTTGGGCGACTGCCGCTTCTGGTCCACTGGAGGCTTGACACGCGCCAGTGCAGGTGAAGTGATGGGTTTGGGGGCGCCGGTCGGCCCTCCCATGTCAGGAAAGGGCGCGACCGGGCTTGGTTGCACTTTGAGGATGCCACGGTTGGCCATGAACGGCGAACCTCCAGTGGCCATCATGGGCGCGACCGGTACTGTAGGTCCTGCTGGTTTGGTCTCATCAAGTTCAATGATCATGGGTGCTGGCTGCTGTGCTTGTATGGGCGCGTGAATTCGTTCGGCCTGCTGCTTTTTCTCCCTGAGTTTTCGGAGGTCTCTCAGGAGAACTGCCTTGGCATCCATCTGTTTCAACAGTCAGTCCTGGTCCAGACACCCAGCGGAGTGCGTTGCGCTCAAGCTCACAATCTCGAGCTCGATGTCGTCAAGCCTGCAATGAAACCTGTCGTAAGATTCCTCAATCTTCCTTTTGGCGTTGATGGCAATAAGATCCGCCCGGTCTGGATTTGATTTCTGCGCAGTCATGATGCGGCCCATCTGTACCATCTAAGAGACGGGAACACCGTCAGTAAGCGCGTGCTGTTTGTGGTTGCAGACCTCAAGACTTACAATGGAATTTAGCTGCTCAGTGAGAGCATCAGTCGGATGCCGTGGACCAGGCTGGCCCGCATCCTTGCCTTTGTTGTTCATCCTGACACGATGTGATATTGCGACACGTTGACGTTGCGAGGTGTTCTTGGCTGTAGAGTCATGGGCGCGAAGGATTTGGCCGATGACGTCTTCTCAAAGATGGACATGTAGCTATTCGCGATGGTGGTCTAGTCTCAAGTTATGGATGCGGACGACCCAAATTGTTGTTGCGAAACCGTCAAACGCGATTTCACCCAGTCCGCAGACGAGCGCTTCGAGGTCGACCTGAATGCTTGACCGCGCCGTTGCCTCCTCAATAACGGCACCGGCCCCCTCACCGGCGAGAGACTAGCTTAGAAACAGTGCAACGGACTTGCTTGTTGCGGTTGTGTGATTCACTGTTCGGTATCGAGAGATGCGTAACCTAGGCGTGAGCGTGGGCTGCAAAAAATTCGATGAGTCTGCGGTTGGGTGCTGCAGAGGATAGTCATGCTGAGAAGGGGACCGCCCGTTGGAGAGAGATCAGGGCTATTGGCAATGTTGGTTCCAAGGTACGAAGACTGGGGTCCAGCGGTACCCAAGTAGCAAATGCCTAGGGCACTGGCTGTACTGTGGTACCGTGTTGTGTACGTCCGTGGGCCAGTTTCACCAACACAGACCTTATACAAGACAGCTAATAACCAGGCGACGAACTTGCCAATACAAAATGGCCGTGGAAAAGCACTGATTGACGCATTGCTACTGACTGGACAGGCTATAAGTAGAAGGAAGATTTGACCGGTCCTAGTTGTGACCTTACACATAGCAGAGCACTAGGTACCTAGGCACTGTACTTTACAGTGGACTCCGGGCATTTACCTGCAGATACTAGGTACCTGTTTCCCACAGTGTTATGCTCTCCGTCTTGATACGCATGTATGCAGTGTTCATCATTCGAGTTCACACTGTCCTGGGTTTACGGCTTCGTTATCTAGAAATAACACGCACCTCCTTGATATACGCCGCACCTCTCCTTCTTAATTACTAGTACTACGTAATGTAGCATAGCCTTCTCTTCGAATCACAGCTCACTTCAACTCCAAGTCGAGATAGTATACCTGCAATCCTGCTTGCAAAGTTGCCCAAATTTTGTACTTCTATGACACTACCACAAACAATGGCTGGGCCACTTGACTATCAGCTGGTCGACATTGACGAGTTTGGCGCTCTGTGAGTCTCTCATCTCCTACGTTGTCTCTTATTGCCTGGTCACTGACTCTGGAACAAGATCGATCGAGCTCAATTTGCGCGGGCCACGAGAGCGCTTCTCTTTGGGGTCTCGAGAAAACAACAAATACCCAGGTCCGTCGAAGTATGACCGCAATCTATCATGGACTGGCTCCTAACAATAACATATCTTCAGCAAAACTTCACGCCCACAAGGTGAAGACCGAACTTGGTGTCTCAAGCGGTCTCATTTATCTGCCGGGCCAAAGATCAGAACAGTGGGAGGATACTGACGGAGAGGCACCTTTCCGGCAGCGCAGATAGTAAGCCACCATATCGTTTGGCACCAACGATTGCCAGACAGATTCTCCTTTCGATTAACCAATTCTCAGCGCTTTCTATCTCTCTGGTGCCGACTTCGAAGGTGCGACTGTCACATACGATATTGGTACGGACAACCTCATCTTATGGGTCACTGTCCGCGCCCCGGAACGCATCATATGGGTTGGCGCCCTGCCAGGCATCGAAGAGTGTGCTGCACGCTTCGACGTCGACACTGTCAGAGATGTCAAGGACCTCGGTGCTTACTTGGATGACCAACTCGATCCCCAAAAAAACCCTCCGACCGTCTATGTCCTGCATGAGAGCCAGAGACCGAAGACCAGCAACTCAAACTTCAGTTCCAACAAGACGCTACAGCTCGATACCGATCGGCTGCAACCAGCCATGGACGTTGCTCGTTCTATCAAGACACCCTACGAGATTATGCAAATCCGAAAAGCCGTTGACATATCCTCAGAAGCGCATAGAGCGGTACAGAGATCAATCAAGACTCTGAAAAATGAAGCCGAGGCCGAGAACCTCTTCCTAACTAAATGTCGTGAGTTAGGTGCCAGGCAGCAAGCCTATCCTCCTATCGTGGGCTCAGGCCCAAACGCAGCAGTGCTTCACTACGGGGCCAACAATCAAGATTTCAAAGACCGCCAACTTATGGTACTCGACGCTGGCGCCGAATTTAACTGCTATGCGAGCGATGTTACGCGGACATTCCCACTCAACGGCAGCTTTTCGGCCGAAGCCAAGAAGGCTTATCAGGTTGTTGCCAAGATGCAAGACACATGCATTTCAATGATCAGACCTGGCGCAAGCTGGGCAAAGATTTCTACCACGGCTAGGGAAGTGGCCTACCACGGTCTCTTGGACCTGGGAATTATCAAGAAGGGCAAGCTGGACCAACTGCCGAACATGGAAATTGTCACTCTCTTCTACATGCATGGGCTTGGTCATCTTGTCGGCTTGGACACCCACGACGTGATCGGAGGCGTGAGTATTAGGAGCTACGCGGCTGGACATGCCATGAAGCCATCCGCAATATCCGGTTTCGGTGGCAAAGCTTGCAGCTGGGAGGATCTAACGCCTCTTTCCGCGTCGCCGCTACTCAAGGATATGGTCATCACGTGTGAACCTGGTCTTTACTTCAACAGGGCTTACATCGAGGCGGCGTTGACCACTTCGCCAGCTCTGGAGGAACACATCAATAAGGAGGTGCTTGAGAAGTACTACTCTGTCTGCGGATGTCGGATCGAGGATTGTATCTTGGTGACTGAGACGGGATATGAAAACCTGACGACTGCACCCAAAGGCGATGAGATGATCAAGATCATCAACGAGGGTGCATGAAGCGCGTGAAAATTTGGTGTCCCTGCATTCTTCATACAATGCACAAAAGGTGACTGGCATAGCAACGATTGGAACTTGTGGAAGCCACATAAAGACCTCATCAAAGACCACGCCGTTCAGTGACTCGCCCCCCACCCCAAAAAAGGCATTTCTGGTGTGGTGCATCTCTAGTCAAAGCCAGACAGTAGCTGAGCGCTTTATAGCGGCCTAAGAAATTCCTTGTATAACAGTTTAAGCCGTATTGTCCTCGCATCCTCGAATTCGTGGCGCACTCCTTCGTCGCTAACGCTTTCTCATGCCCGAGTCTTTCAAAGATACTTCTTGGGTGAAGACTTCCTCCTCTTGTACACAATGTAAGCGCCTCCGAGGACAACTTGGCTACCAATAATAACAGCAATAAGGCGGCCGTGACCGGAAGAGGCGTGAGCCTTCACTGTCTCGTGCAGTGTCGTGTGTGTGTCCGCAACAAGGCTCTTAATCGACTTCTCCGAGTTTGTGACCTTACTGGTTACATCCCCTTTGAGTCTGCGAAGTTCACCTTCAAGATTCGTTATCTTCCGTTCCATGCTATCCAGCTTGTCCAGCTTGTCCAGCAGTCCTCTCAAGTCACTGAACTGGGATTTGAGCTCAGCCTGGCGCGCCTCACTGGTGATATCCTGTTGAGCCATCTTCTGGGAGATGGAGGCGATGTGGTGGGTAACGCTTTGCAACCGGGTGTGCAAATCTGCAAACTGCGCCGCAGAGCTGGTGATGGAACCTGCATCCGCATCGGCAATGTTGTCGGAGACTGCTCCGGATCCTGGAATAGCCGCGGCTGGGGGGTTCGCGGCGGCTTGGCCAAAGATGCCGCCTTCCTGAGCCTGGGGAATGCCTCCTTCCGGGGAGAGAACCTTTTGAGGGTTTTGGTCCTGCGATGGGTCGACATTGTCCGTCATGACGACAAGCTTGAAGATCTCAAAGGAGTCTGGATTGTCTGCGCTGGCTGCAGTCAGACCAATTTTGTATCCTGCCGGAATGCGGATTTTGTTGCTCTCGAAACACAATTGCCCATCGATTTCCACCTTGAAGTTGTCCGTCGTCTGCCGGAACTTGATCTGAGACGGCCGTCCAAGGTTGCGATACGCGTGATCACAGTTTCCAAATGATTGTCCGTCTACCGAAATCTTATTGTAGTCTTTGGATCCATCATTCAGAAAGCCGCGCACCATGCCACCACCGCCGCCGTACGTGTCAATCACCAAAGCGAGACCTTCAAACTTGCCGACCGTGTATATCGAACTCGTGCCAACACCCTGGGCACCATCTTTCACAAGCCAAATGTTGAGGTTGCCGCCAGCGCGTTCGGGGCCATTGGCGCGGAAGTCGACATCAGCTGTCCATATAGTATGTTGCAGGGCGTTCTCCGCCCAGATAGCGGCGCGTTGGTTTCCTGGAGCAGGAGGAGTAAGGATGACCCTGTTCGAGAGGACTTCGGGAGTGTTGGGTTTGCCTTGGAGGGAGAAGCCTGGGATCGAGGCATCGTTGTTGGGGCTGATTCTGGACGATGTTAGCTTTGATGTCCAGGGGGTGTTTTGTACAGCTGAAAGCTAGGAGTCTTACCTGTTATCGTAACCGAAACTCAGGTCATTAACAAGGTACTGTGCAGCTGCTGGGGACAAGCCCATGATGAATGCGAAAAGCGATCGCATACTGGGCTACCAGCAGATTTCCTGTTCCTCAATCGAGTGGAAGTTGTAAAAACAAGAGAACACAAGCTGCGAAAAGGATGACTGCCAAGGCGATTGGGAATTGTAGCAAGAGTGGCGGGGAATTGAGGCCAGGCTGGCAGAATATCAGGACAGAGGTCTCCTTGACCTAGAGTCCAAAACGCCTACCTACCCAAAAGTTTCCGAGTTCCTGCTCAAGAGTGACTGGAGATAAATTGCAAAGCACAAACAGAGACGCCGGCTCGGAGACTGCTCACAACTGCAAGGAAAAGAAAGTGGGTATCATGATATGGTTGTGGTTGTTGAAGGCTTTCAAGAAGAACCCTTGGAAGTCAGAGGGAGAAGGATGTCTCAGCATCTGTCTTTCCTCGGAAACCCTGTCAGCAGCTTCCGTCAATCTGGCAAGAGCCTCTACCCCTGTCACCCAGTGCGCGCTGTACTACATCAAATGGGCAAGGGAGCATAGAACCTTAGCTTCTTGGACCCCAGAATTGGGGCTCTTGGGCTCGCAACGAATGGGCTTGTGGAAGGTACCGGTCATGTACTTGAGCCGGCAATTACTGCTAGGAGACTTTCTATGGTGGTTACCACGAACACGAGACCTATACCGATATGACTTGATTCTATCTACCTATATACTCTAAAATGACTATACGCATCAAATCTCTGTATCACTGTCAAGATTAAAGCCTAGAACAGTCTTGGAAAGAAATGCTTATGAAGAACATTGACAATTCAGCAAGTCCTGTTGCAGACCTGCAGGTACTTGCAAGATACTTGGTACTCGGATACCTACCACCTTTCCCGTGCTAAAATAGGAGGGAGTGGCCCGAGCTCCACACTTCTCCAAACCACGTCGACATTTTGAAGCCCTGAATTTCTTCAACTCTCATCCTGTGTTATGCACTGAAGAGCAAACAATTCACAACGAACTGCATGGCCTTGACGGTCAGCGCCTACGAAAATGGCAGAAATTTCGCCCTCACTCACCCAGTGCGCAGTTGTTGCAGCAGCATTCAAGGTCCTTTTGTTCCCAGCATAGTAAGCTCCTCCTCCCCTCCTGTCACAATCATAAGCCATTCCGTGAGACGGGCCACATGCCAACTGGCCGTTTTCTAACCAGATGCGCCTGTGAATAGCAAGTCTACAGACTTTGAGGTCCACCGGAATTGGCTGGCCATCACCCACAGCCTGCCTCTCCAGGAATGGTACTATGAGAAGACTTCAGAATGGACGCTCGACTACCCTCCGTTCTTTGCCTATTTCGAATGGGTGCTGTCCCAGGTGGCGAAGCTGGTAGATCCAGCTATGCTGAAGGTGTACAACTTGGGCCATGATAGCTGGCAAACTGTCTACTTTCAGAGAGCCACTGTGATCATCACAGAGCTGGTGTTGGTGGCTGCTCTTCAGATGTGCGTTCTATATGTATATAGACTTGTATTGCGTGCGCTCGATATTGACCCTGGCCTAGGTTTGTTGATTCATCACATGGAACGTCCAAAAAGGCTGCGCAAGCTGCTGCCATCTCCATCTTACTCTCTCCTGGTCTCCTCATCATAGATCACATCCATTTCCAGTATAACGGCTGCATGTATGGCCTACTCATTGCTTCCCTCGTTCTGGCACGAATGCAATCGGGCTATCTGGCGAGTGGTCTCGTGTTTGCTGTGCTCCTCTGCATGAAGCACATCTATGCCTACTTGGCACCAGCCTATGTTGTCTTCCTCTTGCGGGCCTACTGCATGTCACCGCGGTCGATTTTCAGTATTCAGTGGTTCAACGGCATCAAACTCGGCGGTGGTATCGCAGCCATTCTCGGCATGGCATTTGGTCCGTTTGCGCTCAAGAACCAGATCCCCCAGATTCTGAGCAGGCTGTTCCCTTTCTCAAGAGGCCTCTGCCACGCATACTGGGCACCAAACGTTTGGGCGATGTACTCCTTTGCTGACCGACTACTTATCTATCGTAAGTTTTGGAAGCAGACTTGGCATTCAATGTCAATCTCATAGATGGTTCACTAACGGATGTGTAGTTGCGCCACATCTTGGACTTCCGGTGAAAGTGGATGCGCTTAATAGCGTCACTCGGGGTCTCGTTGGAGACACAGCCTTTGCTGTGCTGCCCGAAATATCTCCCAATGTCTGCTTCGCGCTGACTCTGGCGAGCATGTTGCCACCTCTTGTCAAGCTGTTCCTCAACGCAACATGGGACAACTTTATCGGGGCCGTTACTCTCTGTGGATATTCTTCGTTCCTCTTTGGATGGCATGTTCACGAAAAGGCCATCCTGCTTGTCATCATTCCATTTAGTTTGATTGCGCTTAAGGACAGGCGCTATTTTGGCGCATTTCGACCTCTCGCTGTGGCAGGACATGTGTCTCTGTTTCCGCTGCTTTTTACTCCTGCCGAGTTCCCTATCAAGATGATATACACCATCTTCTGGCTGGTCTTGTTCCTGATGGTCTTTGACCGCCTGGCCCCAGCCTCGAAGGCGCAGAGGTTCTTCCTGTTTGATAGGTGCAACACCCTCTATATCGCTATTAGCATACCGTTGATTGCTTATTGCTCTCTGGTTCATGAGGTTGTGTTTGGAAAGAGCTATGAGTTCTTGCCGCTCATGTTCACTAGCTCGTACTCGGCGATTGGAGTGGTGGGGAGCTGGATTGGTTTCATGATTGTGTTCTTTACGTCTTGATCGAACACGACGAAGGGCTTCCCATAGACCCAGAAATCAACAGACACGATACGACTAGAAATGAATGCGGTATTGCTCGACTTGTACACCAGCGAGTGATATGTGAGTCCACTGACATCCATTCTTGAAGAGGACGAGAATTCTAGGTTGTTAAAGATCATGCTATGGTAATTTTCAGGGTCGCAAAACTGTATACCTTGCTTGCACTTGCAAGACTAACAGACTTGCGGGAGTACGTACGTATGTGTGAATGCTCGCTTTTGATCGTGGCGTCAGAATTACTTACTGGTGGTCAATTGAGTTGCCTACAATGACGCACAAGGCAGCTCCATGATTCAAGCTGGCAGCAAGATTCATGGCATCCAGGATAAATGGCTGTTGATGTTGCAAACCGAAGCCGTGGTTATGAAGACAAGAGGCTGTCCTGGAGTGCTTTGTTGGTCAAGATATGATGGTAAGACTATATTCGTGCTCAACAGAAGCAGATCTGCTGAGCTGGCAGAAGATGGTGGATATGCAGAGACCAGGGACAGAAAGGGTTTTGCGTCAGGAGGAGTTGTAGACGTATGATTCCACAGCAGCTGCCAGTCGCGGGTCCGGAGCCCGCGAGCGCGTTCCACACTGATTGTGCTGTTGACGCAGGTCAAAACAAGCCCAAACATGGCTGGCTTTCTGGGCAGTGGTGGTGAAGAAGGCGCAGAGGCAGTTAGGATGAGGGCTTGTAGGGTTCGACGGGGAGCGGAGGAACCACAGACAGACGGCCGCTAAGTCTCTGAGCAGGGATCATGGCTAGCATCCCTGTCCGCGCACGCCGGGACTGGGACCAAGTAACTTCGTACCGGGCCTGGGGACTGACTTGGACTGGCCATGCCGTTTAGACATACCTCGCTGCTTGCTGCACCTCTACCCAAATTTTGTTTTCGTTTCACGAACTCTTCTCCTTCTCTCCTCCCCACCACTGCCTCTGCCTCCCGTCGCCGCAACGCCCGCTTCAGACCCTCCCGTGTCCGCCTCCCACCGCACCTCTTCGTGCAGCGCCCCTGCACGCCGTTGCGCGCCCGTTCAGCAGCCTCGTGTAAGTCGGGTCTCTTCGTCCGTGTCCGTGGCCGTAGCCGTGGCCCACCGGCACCTGCACCCAGGACGGGTCGGTGCATTCTCTGCGCCTCCACGTCTACCCAACAGCTCTACCCTCCCAGCTCCACGCTCCTCCCGCGTGCCCACGACCGCGACTCTGCTGGCACCACCGCATCTCAACAGCACCTCATCCTGCTCGCTTCGTCCTTTTTGGGCATGAAACCGGACCGTAAGGCTGATCTTCAGCCTTGCAGATGAATTTCCTCCCGCGCCCTGACCGGTAGACCCAGCCGCAACCCCGTCATGGTAGGCCACTGCTTCTGCCCGCTGCTCCCCGCCCTCTTTCTCGTAGCTGCGCCCTGTGCAATTGCCCACTGACTCTTTTTTTCTCCAGGTCCTCTTCAAGAGGAAGCCGGTGCAGTTTCTGCAGCCGCCATATGCAGAAGACGACCAAGAAGTACGTATAACAGAGACCTGGTCGCGACGCGAACCCGTTCTCCCCCAGCGCAACTTCGTACTTACGCGCCCTCTTGACAGATATGGCACATACCTCAAACTGGCGAAGTATTTGTCACGTACGAAGACTATCTTAACAGGTATGTTTCTCCTTTTCCTAGTTCCAATGCTGCCCGTTTTCTGAGCTAACCGGCGCGTCCAGACTGGACTTCTACAAGCAGGTGCGTCTTTGCGCCGCGAGCCTAGCGCAACCCAACACCACGCCCCACTAACCTTGACCTTTTCCCGCCGCGCAGAAACGATTCATATGCCAAATTACAGGCCATTCGGGCCTCAACTTTTTCGAGGCCCTAGAGTCAGAGGTCAGTTATCTCGCTTCTCACCTTGGCTGCTCCTCTTTGGCTGGTGACGTGTGTTGACACCCAGTCAGCTTGCTGGCGCGCAGGAAGTGGAGCAAGCCTTTCCTGAACCCTTGAAGGGTCCCATCCTACGACGCGTCCAATTTCAAACCATATCTCGCATCGACAACCTCGTAGATAGGCTCTACGAAGAGTTCAAGTCCGACTTCTACCCTGGCGAGCACGTTACCGTCTCCGTCCTGACGGGAGAGCGATTGACCGGTGTCGTGAGAGACAAAGCTCGATTCGGCAGCAAATGCCTTGCCGACGGAACCATGAGCACGCCCTTTTCCCGATACTTTGTCAGCCTGGATGACCGAGACGACGAGGAAGCGGTCGTCGACGACCACAACATCTGGCGCGACCGTAAGATCTTCACCAAGTCGGTACTGCGATCCTTTATCAAGAAAACAGTCACACGCGAGGCATGGACCGGAGCGCCCTGGGTGGTCAAGGAGGAGATTGCCGTCCAGTTCAAGATCGACACACGAGTTCCGCATCACTTGCGGTGGGAGTACAAGCTGAACGAGCGTAAGCTTGCTCAGTCTCAGAAGAGACTGTCCAACCAAATATCTGGCAATGGCCCTGATGGAACTGGATTGGCCAATGGCTTCCAGGGACCAGTCCGGTTACCAGAGCTCAAGCCTGCCTCCAGGCCTCCAAAAGCTCCCAAGGCACACGGCCAGAATGGAGATGCAGGCCATGGAGGCAAAGGCAATAGGACGCTCTTCGCCAAGCCAGAGGCTGGTCAATTCATGCACCTGCCTATGCCCGGCAATCCCTTTCAATTCCCGCTATCGTTCCGCAACAGCCAGCTTCCGAATATGCCACCAGCTGCCTCTCAGCCAGAGCCACCTCCACCCCCACCGCCGCCTAAGTACCCCATCGAGGATCTCAATCTTGACCCTGGAAATATCGTTCGGCCGCCAATCAAGTTCCTGTGTCAAGATCCGCCTGTGGAAGTCGAGAAGAAGTCGACAATCGGGGCCGACATTTTGATGAAATCCGTGGGATATTTTCTGGAGACTTGGGACACGCTCAATGTGTATTGCGAAATCTTTCAGCTGGACTCCTTCACCTTTGACGACTTTGTGGAAGCCATGCGGGTCGCATCCGCAGACACCCGGGTCCAATTGTTCGACGAGATACACTGTGCTGTCCTCAAGGTCCTGGTGCACTCGGAAGCGGATGGCGGCAAGGTCCAATTCAGGCTGCCTGAAATTGAGCAAGAAGAAGACAGCGACGAAGAAGAAGAAGACGGGGACGATGCAGAAGATGGAGATGAAGAACAGGACCCCACGCCACAACCTACTGCACGCGCAACAAGAAGCAGTATGGCCAAGATGGAAGCAGAGAGGTTGAAGGCAGAGGCCGAAGCAGCAGAAAGAGAAGAAAAAGAACTCGAAAATGCACCCAAACATCGCGCCGAAGAGCTACTTGCCAACTACGATTGGCTGGACCACCTGAGAAAGCGACATTTCAGAGACGGCGGATGGGAGACCATCGTGGTGGGGCTCATGCACCAACTCTCCAAGGATGAACGGCGCAAGGCAGTATGCGAGGAATTGCTTGTCGAACTGGTGCCTCGCGAAATCGAACCTAGTCTGGATTCAATCAGGCAACAATACGCGTCGCTTAATGTGAATCATCGCATCCAGGCTCTGCAGATCCTCTGTCTACTGACGGCAGAAACCAAGGCTGTCCGTAGGTACATGGAGGACTGTAGCGAACAGATGACGGCTTTCCGCAAGGACAAGATTGACTGGCAGCGACAGCGCAAACAAGCGTAAGTCTTGCGAATGATGCAATGCATTTGATGAGAATGCAATAACTAACGTCGTTCTAGCCTCGAGGAACTCAAAGCTCTCAACGAAGAGCGCAAGATACAGCTGCCTGAGAACCTTCCACCTTCACCCCCACGGGACCCAATCCAGGATGCGAACGGCGACAGCAAGACGGACGAGGTGATAGAAATGACTCCCACCGAAGAAGAGATTGCCGATACGGAAGATGATGCCCCGCGGAACGTAAGACGCGGTCTGCGCGGTGGGAACGACCGAGCGGCAGAGCGACAGCGCCAAAAGGAAAAAGAAGAGGAGCGCAAGAAAGAGCTCGAGGCCGCCAAAGCAGCGCCCAAACAGACAAAACAGTTCTTGAAGCTCTTGAAAGAAATTCAGAAGAAAGAGGACCTCATCAAGAAATGCGAAGAAGAAATTGGAGTCATTGACAACGATCTCCGAGAGGCAGATTGTGCTCGCACAAGAGTCCTCGGCAAGGACCGATTCTGGAATCGGTACTACTGGTTTGAACGCAATGGAATGCCATATGGCGGTTTGCCCGACAGCTCCACGGCGGACGCTGGATACGCCAACGGCTGCATCTGGGTGCAGGGACCAGATGATCTGGAGCGCGAGGGCTACATTGACCTGCCCGAGGACCTGCAGAACAACTACAAAGCCCAGTTCAACATGACCGTACCCGAGCGCAAAGCAAAGGAAGAGGGTCACACCAGCGTATACAACGCAAGGCAGTGGGGTTATATTGACGAGCCAGCTGATGTCAAGAAGCTTATTGAGTGGCTTGATCCTCGAGGATTCAATGAGCTTAAGTTGCGCAAAGAACTTGTCAATTACAGCGGCAAAATCCTCCGACACATGGAAAACCGCCAACAATATCTCGGCGTGCCCGAAGAAGAGAAGAAGCCCAAGGAAGCAGAGGAGACGAACGGTGTTCACATCAAGACAAGCAACTTGAGCAAGCGTATGAACACGAGGACCCGCAAGTCGCCCGTACCGGAGCAGCCAGAATACAAGTGTCTGCAATGGAGCAACACAACTGCCGTTGACGAGTTGGGTCACTTGCACAGTGAGCCTCCTGCTCCTGCACCGCCAAAAGCCAAGCGTGGCGGTAGCCGGAAGAAAATTGTGATCGAGGAGGTCGTTGAAGAGCCACCAGCTCCAATGAAGACCCGCTCAAGGAAGAAGGCCTAGCAATGAAGAATTCTGGAATGAAATCCAAGAAGCAGAGTCAACCACGATATTGGCAACTGCTGCAACGTTTGAATGAGGCAAATATCCGTATGGACCGGTTCACAAGCCTGTAAGGAAAAGAGACTGGACATCACCTTGGACAGTCACCATGGTGGGAAGGCTAGATTGACTCTCCTTTTTGTGATCAGCAAGAGGCCAGCGTGTGTTGCACAAGACAAGCCATTGCCAATGTGATTTTAGGTTGAGTTGTCCTATGTAAGAAGGACCCTCGCAGCGGATATGGAGAGGATTAAGCCAGATGTAGTTGTCATTCCTGTTGGCACAGACTAGGGGTGCTCATAGTCTGAAAATTGCTGGGAAAGGGGTAGTGAAGCCATAACACATTGCTAACATCATTCAGCTTACTGCCACTTGAAGCTCTTTCCTTGAGAAAGGGAAAAGAAAAGGAAGGGAAAGAATGTACATAGTCTAGAAGAAAATGTCCATCAACCTCGCCGAGATTCACTATTTATTTGGCAAGCATGGTGTGGACTTTCTTCAAAGTACATGCATACATCGCGGCTTTCTTCGCCGAGGGAGTAGAAGACTGCTTCCTGGAATACCATTGGATCAATCCCTTCATATGTAAATTTGTGGACGTGGTGAGAATCATGGAAGTGCATTATGCATATGCTTCTATTGAAGACTTGACTAAATGGATGTGCCTCTTGGGGTCAAACAACTCTTTCCTGCTGTCTCCTTGAAAAACCAAGTTCAAGTAACTTTCTACCACAGTTAGTGCAAGAACGAGAAGAGGTTGACAGTCAAGGCTGTGTTTACAAGGCATTCTAAAGCTCGGCCTCTCGAATCTGGCACCATAGAGAACGCTCATTTAGGAGCAAGGTTGCCTGCTGTATGCAGTCTGCGCATCACAAATCTTTGCTACTGTGCCACATTGTGAAAGCTTGAGGATTTCACCGCCTACGAGGCGTTGCGAGCAAGTCAACGCATTGTCAGCCTGTGTCGAAGACTGTAGCGATGGCTGCCCACCTACCTCAAGGAAATTCCAATCAATGACCAACTCGGGTCCCAAATGCCTAGCCAGAAGAATTTTAATGAAGCGTAGATTGTACGAAAATAGAGAAAAAGTCAAGGGCCAGGTGCTTCGATTCTTGATGGCTCTTCCTGCTGCGCTGTCAAACACACGCAAGTACATGCTGCATACTCGGAACATCGCCACACTTTGTCCGTCTAAACAGCAATCAACTTATGGCGCATATTCACTGCAGGGAGACTGAAGCTGTCAATTGCAACGATTGATCTCGGCAAGATCCTGCTTCTTATGAAATTGCCATTTCTGAAATGACACAGCAGTTCTTGCATGCAAAGACTTTTGATGGCGCTCATGGGTCTCGTCCGGTGATGCTTTAAACCCGTCTGCCGAGCGGCGAAGCCGCACCAGTCTAGTGCACCAGCAAGCTGCACTGGGGAAGATCACGTGTGCCGTGCACGGACCATCCACAAATCTCCGCTTGACTTCTACCCGCCCGCCTGCAACTCAGATTTTACACTCAAACCTTTTGACCGAAAGAGCAGGACAACGACATTTTGAGGCAGCACCCATCAATACGGTTGCCCAGCATGTCTCTCGTGTCGGGCGAGAAGGTAAATACCCATCAAAGGAATTGATACCACGAAAGCGATCAGCACGCACTGACAGACAATTTTCTCTGTGTACAGTCGAACTTCCAGTTCATCTTGCGTCTGCTCAACACCAACGTCGACGGCAAGCAGAAGGTCGTCTACGCCCTTACCAAGATTAAGGGTGTCGGTCGCCGTTACTCCAACCTTGTGTGCAAGAAGGCCGATGTCGACTTGAACAAGCGCGCCGGAGAGCTCACCTGTATGAACCACTACATCACATGACGAGACTCTTGGTACCGAACCGAGCGAAGCAGCAGGATGCTAACTCATATTCTTTCACAGCCGAGGAGCTCGAGCGCATCGTCACCATCATCCAGAACCCCACTCAGTACAAGATTCCCAGCTGTACGATATCCCCGATTCCGAACACCGATTCGCAGACGAGCTGTGCAAGGAGCAGGTTATGCTAACATGATGGAAAATAGGGTTCCTCAACAGACAGCGCGACATTGTCGATGGCAAGGACTACCAGGTTCTGGCTAACGGTGTCGACTCCAAGCTCCGTGATGATCTTGAGCGTCTGAAGAAGATTCGCGCCCACCGTGGTCTCCGTCACTACTGGGGCCTCCGTGTCCGCGGTCAGCACACCAAGACCACTGGTCGCCGCGGTCGGACCGTCGGTGTCTCCAAGAAGAAGGGTGGTTAAAGAATTTCGATGGTTATCTCTGGCGTCCCGGTGGATTGTGGGGATCGGTCTTTTGGGGGATATCATACATGGTTTTCTTGCAACATTGTTACTACGCGGTGCAATGTGTTCATGGCTTTGCGACATACGGGTCTACCGATAACGGCATCGAAAACGGCACTGCGGTCTCTAGCAACTGGGCTGGAGGAGAAAACGGTATCCCTCTGAGAACAAAATGGATTTGTGGAATTGAATTCAGCATTTGAACACCTCTGCTTCTGCACCATGTCATATTGTCGACTGTGAAGGAATGCAGACATGCTGAAAAGGCCCCACCACAGTGTCTGTCTATCAAGTTACAAGACATAGAGAGCCCTTCAATACCACCACTACTGCCCGCCGATTTCTCCTGGGTCGTGCTGACATCACACGCTGTCGGGCCGGTACTTGAGGGTCATTTGAGAGACGATAGAGAACACTGGTTTTGAAAGGCGTTTATGAGGGTTTGCATTCAATCGTCTTCTGTCGTGACAGCCGCATCTAACACCTCAACCCTTCCATGTCCTTTCGTCTCATCCGCTATGAAGTCAGATAAGCCCTTGTATGCGCCAGGTTCAACAAATCCGACCACCTCCCACTCACTGCCTAGCACATCCTGAGTCTCAACCTGTTCTATGAAACCAAGGATCTTGTCTTTCACTGTGCCGGCTGCCCTCTTTTCTCCATCCTCGTCCCCACCGACATCCTCATCATCGTCCCCGCCTTTTCTGCCCTTCTTTCCCTTCTTGCCCTTGGTGCCCTCTTTGGCCTTTGCGGGAGCAGGTGTCTTGACAGACTGTTTCAGCACATGTGTGGCACAAGCAATTCGCAGTCGCATGCGCGCTCTCGCAACGGGAATTGGCTGATTCGCAATCAGGGCCTTGATTGCTACGAGAGCCTGGCTCTTGGCACTTTTGGTTGTCACGACGCCCGTCCAGATGTGTTCCCTCTCCTTGACCGGCCGCGGCTTGGCCACGCCCTCCTCGCCTGCTACGGGCGTGGCTGCACCACTGGCCGCATTGCTGCCCGCCGTCTTGTTGTTGCCGTCCTTGTCGTTCTTGTCCTGGTGTGCCTTTTGTGACAGCATATCCAGTGCCTTCTCAATCATACCCGACGTGTAGACTCTTTTTGTGCGTGGATCCACCAGCTTGCTCGCGACAATGCTAATCACCTCGGCGTGAACGCGCTCGAGCTCGGCGGTGCGCTCCCTGTCGCCAACCTGGATGTCGCCCTTATTGAGGATCTCTAGGATAATGTCGTCGCGCTTGACGCCCTTTCCAAAGGACTTTTCGAGCTGGGCGTTGGGTGCCGTGGCGCCCTTGGCGACATCCAGAAAGACGTTTGTGATTTGCAGGACATTGTCGAGGTCCGTCTCGACGCCTTGCCGCCACTCGAGCACTTTGTTCTTGTAGCAGGCGATCTCGAAGCGTTGCTTGCCCTTTTTTAGCCGCACTAGGCTGACGTTTGTCAGGCGGATTTGGTTCGAGGGCTGGTTGATTTGTCCGCCCGGCATGGTGAAGGCGGCGGGATCTTTCTCTCTATTCCTCTCTGTGGACTCGCGGCTTGCGCTCCGGGGTCGTGGATGTCTTCCGGGTGTAGTTTTTCTCTCTCCTCCTTTCTTTCCTTTTCTTCAGAAGAAAAAAAAGGAAGGGAAAATCACAAGATAGAAGATTACACTCGGCGGCCGTGTGTATGTGAATTAAGGGGGCAAGATATCTGGTTCCTGAAAGCGTAAATTTTGAGTTGGACAATGAAAAGTTGCAGCAGGGTTGGCAGAGTCGCGGGTTATGAGCTCATTTTTGGAATCATAGCATTGATTTTCACTGGGCTTATCTGCTTATCCGGGCTTGCGGGGGCTGGCTTTTGTCATCTCCCGCGCTCGACTGTAGTCCATCATATGGCATCAAGTATGATTCACTATTTCCAAAGAGACAAGAGGTTCTCATACAAATATTTACGTTCGTGTGCCATCCGAATCAGTTATGCCAACTCGCTGGGTCTTTAGTTTAACGCACTTGGTGCCATATGTAGACCCCGGACGGTTCTGAAATGAATCATATGCTGAGATGTTTGCGATTCATCCACATGACCATCTGCTTGATAGTACTGAGGTCGTGTGTACAAATGGAAGCAGTCGAATGTCTAGATAGGTCCAAGATTGGCCGTACTAATTCGTCTATCCGCCCGTAAACAAGATGGAACTTCAGGAGCCTTATGTAGCAAGCCAACAAAAGATGACGGTTCTTCAGCACTGATTCATTTATACAGGTACAGTCCTGAGTGGTGCTGCTCTCACAGAAAATGAGCGGCATTGCCGCTGGCCTTGAGGAAAGATGAGAAGGCGGGATCTCACGGTATTGGAGATGCTCACCGTCCTCTATCACCTACACTTTAGCTTATCAGTGTGAGGCGTTGCCCCCCTGGGATCAACCTTTCTTACGTGTCGCCTTGTGTCTTCGCTAGCCCGGTGCGACAAAACAGCCAGGCTTGCTCAGCGACCAGCTGGTGCATATCAGTGACGCTTATCAGGGGTAAGGGATGCTATTGCGCGGGCCACTGAGAAGGTCACACGCGCGATTACAGCGCATCCATCAGGGTTCTCACAGGCACTGACTAGCCTGGCGGGCAGGCCTGGCAGTGGGGGCAAGCTGGGGGCAAGCTAGGCGTGGTGGGCAAACAGGCATGGACGGACGCCTTGCTTCCTGCCCTCTCAGTCCTCGGTAGTGTCAGATGCAAGCCGATGCGTGCGTCTGGCAGGGATCTCTGCTGTACCTGCTGCTGCACCAGCCTTCCCCCAACAACCCAAGCTATACCGGTTTCCTTTCGGTCTTGCTCTCTCTCCTCTCCTCTTTCTCTTTGCTTCTGCTTCATACATTCCCTCTCAAACCATTGCCATCATCCTATCCGTGAACCCGCCACTGCTTGCATCGTGAGCAGCCGGCAACGCTTCTTCGCTCTCATATCCTATACTCCAACCAGCACATCTGCCGCACGTCATAGTGCGCGCTGTTTGTCTCTTGCTATCAGTGCCCTCCCCATCGCGTCATCTCGCACTCCGCCGCCATGAGAATCACCACCTCATCGGCGCTGTTGGTCGGCGCAGCCTCCGCCTTCAGCTTCCAGCAGGATGCGCAACAGGTCTTGGGCGGCGCCACAGACAAGCTCCAGAAGGTCGCCTCGGGTGCCGCTTCGTCCTGGGCTGACAAGGTCAAGGAGTACGAGGCCGCCTTTGGTTCCATGACTGAGGATGCTAAGGCACTCTTTGACGAAATAGATATGCTCGTGCCCAACGCTTTCGACTCTCTGCCGCCTCTGACCAAGCCCAAGAAGTCTTTCCGGAAGCCGGATTCGGCTTGGGACTTCGTCACCAAGGGCGCCCACGTCGAGAATGCCTGGACACAGTCCAACGCCGATGAAGAGAGCCACCGCGTCATTGGCGGTGACTTGGCCGACTACAATCTGCGCACAAAGTCTGTCGACCCTTCCAAGCTGGGTGTCGACACCGTGAAGCAATACAGTGGCTATCTGGATGACGAGGCCAACGACAAGCATTTGTTCTACTGTAAGCCGCAGAAGCGCCTTCCTGTTCGCTTTGTCGTCCGATTTACTGACACTGCCTTGTATAGGGTTCTTTGAGTCACGTAACGACCCCAAGAAAGACCCCGTCGTCTTGTGGCTCAACGGCGGCCCAGGCTGCTCTTCTCTGACCGGTCTCTTCTTCGAGCTCGGACCATCTGCCATCGATGACCAGGTCAAGGTCAAGTACAACCCAAGCTCGTGGAACAGCAACGCCTCCGTCATCTTCCTAGACCAGCCTGTCAATGTTGGCTACTCATACAGCGGAAATTCGGTCAGCGACACCGTGGCTGCAGGCAAGGACGTCTATGCACTCCTGACCTTGTTCTTTGAGCAATTCCCTCAATATGCCAAGCAGGATTTCCACATTGCAGGAGAAAGTTATGCCGGTCACTACATCCCAGTCTTCGCCTCCGAGATTCTGTCTCACAAGCACCGCAACATCAACCTCAAGTCTGTGCTCATCGGCAATGGTCTGACCGACCCTTACACTCAGTACCCTCTCTACCGCCCAATGGCGTGTGGTGACGGTGGCTACGAAGCTGTTCTCAGTGAAAGCGAGTGTCAATCCATGGACAACGCTCTGCCTAGATGCCAATCCATGATTGCCAACTGCTACGAGAGCAAGAGCTGGCTAAGCTGTGTTCCGGCCTCAATCTACTGTAACAACCAGATTCTGGGTACTTACCAGCAATCGGGCCGCAACCCTTACGATGTCCGCATCGACTGTGAGGGCGGCAGTCTGTGCTACCCGGGGCTGAGCAACATTGACAAATACCTCAACAAGGAGGATGTCAAGGCTGCGTTGGGCGTCGAGGTCGTCGAAAGCTACGATAGCTGCAACTTTGATATCAACCGCAACTTTTTGTTCAAGGGTGACTGGATGCAGCCTTTCCACCTGTTGGTGCCTGGCATTCTTGAGCAGATTCCAGTCCTCATCTACGCTGGAGACGCCGATTTCATTTGCAATTGGCTTGGCAATGAGGCCTGGACCAACGAGCTTGAGTGGTCTGGCCATAAGGACTTCAAAAAGACCAAGCTTTCCGCCCTTGAGGCTGACGGTGAGGAGTATGGCAAAGTCAAGACCTCTGGCAACTTCACCTTCATGCAGATCTATGGCGCTGGCCACATGGTAAGTGACACAAATGCCGCTCCTTACGCTGCGTCCAACCATCACTAATACGGATCTCTCTTCAGGTCCCATATGACCAGCCTGGTCCAGCTTTGGACTTCTTCAACCGCTGGCTACACGGCGAATGGTTCGCCTAAATACATAAATACTTAGCTGCGATTTGTTTCATTTGATCACGATTGCAGGAGCATTTCTAAGCACGACCAATGTATGTTTTGTCTCATCATGTATTTTGAGAATACCCAGATTGTATAAACAGGCGTGTGGTAGGCAATGCGTTACTCATTTGTAGCCGCCTGATTATAACTCTGTGTTGATAATGACTTATCGTTCAAAATCCTCAAGGCTATTGTCTGATTCCGTGACTTGATGTAATGTCACTGGCTGGTGGTAGCAAGCGATCGATGGCCTAGCGAACGGACTACAGCACTGCTCAAGAAGATCTTACGAGTGCTTGGCAGTAGATTCACAAACTTGGGGTGGGCTTGTGAAAAGTTAATTGGCAAGCATCAACTTGCTTTAGGGCGCAGTCACCCTTAGGAGTCACTTATGAAGCACCCTAAGCAGAATCAGAATATATCTATAATGTGGAACAGCAGTACTCATTAGGTCTGCAGGAGGAAAGCCCAAAAATCCAAATTTTGGTCTGGTTGGGATATCGTTTTGTCATATATTTGTACATAAAGATGCCAAGTCTCATCTCGTGCCTCGCCATGTTGAGACGACACGTTCCTATCCCATTGCTGCATTCATTGGCAAGCAATAAGCAATAATCGAATGCATACTCTTTCCGTTGATTTGTTTCCCTGGCCAGATGCCCTGTTTTCCGCAGGAAGCATATATACCGGTAAGTCTTGACCACAGAGCCTCCAACGATAACAGATGCGCCAAATTTATTATACTCCCCGAAAGTCACTGCTCTTTTTCTCGACGTTTCCATATTGGTCAATGACGGGAACAGTGAGATATGAATATCATATCCACCCGCGGCCTGCTTGTCGGTGGGTTGAAAAGGCAAGACCGCAGGCCAAAGGAACCGCCTCTCGCTGGTGCTTTCACCATTCCATACCCATGATTCGGTAATGTAAGCGAGTTCAAAGAAGGCATAATCAAGATCGTCAACGCAACCACAGTATGTCTTCTGTCTTACAACAACAAGCCAAAACATCTCTTCCTTCGATGTGCAAGGGAAGACGCCATAGTCTACCAAAATCAAAGACTTCCTAGCCGTCGTGTGATTCGCAAAGCTGGTCAAATTGTACCGCTCCGTAGCATATTCATAGCACCGCCATAATGTTCAAAATCACCGAAGTGAGTTGTAAACCATCTGAAGATATTCGAATCGTCTTGACGCTAGCAAGTTGAGGAACAAGATCAAGCTGATTCGAAAAGCATACCATCGCACCGGATCCAGGCGCATCGCGTTATACATGTTGCCGCTCATCATATGCACCAAGGTGCTTGAATGCAATATCATATCGCGAAACTGAGGAGAGCTCAACATGAAAAGGCTTCATTCGAGCAAACCGTTGGCGCTAATATTTGGTACGCAAGCTCCAACACCATCGTTCGCTGAGAACGGGTTTCAACCGATGTTCTCTGCCATATTGAACATACTGTTGGCATGTGTAACGGGATTAGGCCTCATGGCGATTCAGGTGCAGGTTCTTGCGACTTGTGTCTCCTAAAGAATTGAAAAGCGTTCATTCTGAACCGGCTGGGGCGCTTCTTGATCGACTTTTCTTGTGCCGAGTTCAAGGAACTCGCAGTCTCAACCTCAAAGATAGGCTGCCCGTTCGTTTTCGGTTCCGTCATGTCCTTGGCCGAGTCGGGCGCGGAAATGGTGGGTATGGGATTGCTCCTGGGTCGCTCAATCGATTCCTGGCTGACAACACTTGTTCCTTGTGTGCTAGGCGACAATGGCATCCTGCCGGTAGTAGCGCTGCTGGCGTAATCACCGTTTGTGTGAGCAAATGTACTGCCTTCTGTTGCTGCGCTGCTACGTTGTGCGTCCCCCACGGTCTGCCCATCTTCAACTTCGACAACAGACTCAAATTGTGACTGAGGTCTGCTACTATCTCTGTGACCCCCTCTCAACTCTGGAGTACTTGCTGACCTAGGAATGGGATCGGATGTCTGCGCAGATGGGCTGGGTCGAGACCCTGCTTCGAGCCCGGTTTGTCGTTGACCCCGCTCGGCCTGGCTTTTGGTCAATGCTTCAGCAACCTTTTGCTGAAACAGCTCGAAATTGGTCGAGAGTTCGCCCACGGTATATCTCATGGTGGGGAGTATGTCGGCCACCCCTTGAAACAACGGGAGAGCAAACATGCTCATAAAGTTCAGCTGAGATCTGAATTGAGATGCCCTCTCGGTAAGAGGCGGAGCCATCAATGATGTCGGGATTTCGAGTTCTTTTTCCATTGATCGTTGCCTTGCGAATTCATCTGCCAAGATGTCCATCCACTGCAAAGCCGTTCCGTGTCTCCGGGCCTGAATTTGGAATGTCAGACTGATATAAAAAAACGAAGACAAGTAAAAAAGGAGGGGGGGGGGAGGGAAAACGTACCACGTTGCTTATATCCGCACATTTGATCAGCAAGGCGCAAGCAAGCGCCTTTTGCTCATCCAGCATACGATTATTCCAGCCTTCCGTACTTTCGTTTGCAGCCAGCTTTTCTTTCAGATCGGCGAGCTTTTTCATATATTCAAAGTGCAGTCCCATGTCGGTGGCTAAAATGGAGCTAGTCATGAGGTTTCGCATTTTCCTGTCCTCAAAAGCGGAAGGCCAGTGTCTCCGGAGAATCTGAGAGAATGCAGCACAGTGGAAAGATTCCAAGACAGATCGATCATTGTAAAGTTGGGCTAGCGGGGCGTTGAGCGTAACGAGGAAACCATTATTGACGCCTGGGTGGCCGACATCATGCCCAATTGCAGTGATTAGCAGCGTCAAAGCCTCGAACGGTGTCAACAAAGACTCCACTGGTGATCTGCGCACACCGTTTTCTTGTTCGCCAAAGGGATAAGCCGAAAGCGTATTGGTGTGCAAGAGAAAGCTGAATGTGGCTTGCAAGACATCAACAACGTGTCGGAAGTTGTGATAAGGGACAAAGCTGTTGTATGCAGCCCGACAGGCAATGACAAACTGAGTGAGCTGGTCTGTGAAAAAGCAATTAGTCAAGAACAAACCCAGACTAGAACGAGACTGTTTAAAGGAATCTGCGCGCCAATGACAGCCGCTACTTACCACCAGGAATACGCCACTGTTCCAGTTCGGGCATGGAAAGTGCATGGCTGAAAATAAGGGATGCGGCTACAACCAGCTCATCATCTGTGAAGTCGTGAGCGCAGAAATGCCATCGACCGACAGCCTGTGCAATCTCAGTCTGTCGCTCCGCAGGTATGGATATTCTAAATGCTCCAAGCGAATTGACTTCATCGTCATCTAACCTGCATATTCCTCGCATAAGTCCAGACACCATTGCCTCGCGGAGATATGCAAACGGTTTTCCTCCCGTGTCCACACCGACCCATGATCGCTTCCTATTCTTGCGTATTTGCAACTCTGCCTCTCGCTCCTTTGCTGCGGCTTGGTAGGCCTTGTACGCGTGGATTTCGAGACTAGTCACATCTTGCGGGAGTAAGGGGGCAGTCATGACATCAGCAGCCCCGTAGTCGAGGCACAACTTGATAAGTTCAGGTCTGCTCGAAGAAATGTTTGTCGCGGGCGCTGATCTGAAGCCGGCGACAAGGCCGCCTCCATAGGTGGCATCAGAGCCAAGTTCGGGCCCAAAAGTTGAAGAGGGCGGCGGAGAAATAATTGGGATCGGCACAATAAGCTTCACGAGCTTCAGCATGTCCGCTTCAGCAACTATTCGCTGGAGCAGCCTTAGTCCATATAGCTCGACGTCGGATATCTGGGAATCGCTCCTTCTTGTTGATGGCTGTGGACTCGAATGAGGCGATGGCGATCTGGAGCCCGAGCTACTCCTCCGGGGCTGATTGGGGAGTCGTTCTTCGAATGGAACGTCCAGCAAGACGATGGTAGGACTTTGATCGGCCGTGGAGGCATGGTGGAGGGCAGAAAGGATAGAGAGACAAGATGAACTGCTTGAGCAGACGTGCACTGTAAGCAAAGCCGGCGAGTGTTAGCATATGGCATGGTGCGTGGATATAATTCGAGAGCAAAGCTCTGGAGGATATAGAAGAGAGTGGCAGACATGCCTTGAGTAAACTTTTCCTTCAGTAGTCGTATATTTTCTTGTAATTGCCCAAACTCGTGGCCGGACGACGTGTTGTGGTTCGCAATACCATCAATGTGGTTCAAGGAGGGAGGATGACCGCCGCCGGCGTGGCGATGGACATAGATGACATTGGTGTCTCTCTTGTCCATGATGAACAGGTGCAGAGCCCGCGACCAGTCTCGCGACTGGTGCGCCTCTGCCGGGAACGGGACGGAGTCTGGAACACAGACGGATCCGGTAGAAGATGTGGAGGACTAGCTGCGGGATCTCGAGCGCGAAGCCAAGCAAGAAACCGACAGTCGAGCTCGAGCGAAGGTCGCCCGACACCGAGGGAATTGTCGGCTCACACCAGGGCTTCAGAGACCTTGCAGCAGACGGCGCCTGCCCACGACTTGGCTAGCAGTCTTTGGGACTGGATGCCAAGATTGTCGGGTGCACAGACTGATTAGGTAAAGAAGCGACGAGCGAGCACGCTCAACGAGGCATTGAATTCGACGTGTCGGCAGCTCCAAAGCCTGTCGCAGGCAAGGTGGATCGTAGCTCGCGATTTTCGGCCGAGGAAAAGGGGTCTGTTTCGCAGGTGTCAAGCGTAGACTGGGATGCGAAGATGGTGAAAAAGTATGGGGGTATCGCGGAGATTGGCATCAATAGGATCGTGAGCAACAGGATCGGCACCACGCGGGAGCGAAAAGTGACAACAGGGGGCCCAAGTCGGCTTGAGGACGGCGATTGGCTGCTGCTGATGCAGACAGCCTTGAGGCAGCACTTCTCAAAGCAAGCTTGAGAAGTTGTACTTTGCGGCGAGGGCGTGGTGGAGGACGCGGAGGTGGTGGAGGTGGATTCGAGTTGATCCGCGTGGCAGATTGTTCCCGACCGAGGTGATGTCAATTGAATAAAAAAAGAAGTGAAAAAAAGAAGAAAGGAGAATTGGAAAGAAAGAAGCGGAGGGAAAAAGAATCAGATGTAGCAGAAACCCAGCAGCAGCAGCAGTTGCAACGAAAAAGGCTAATTGAGTGTGAGGAAGGCGCGAGTGCTAAGCAGGGGATCGAATCCAGCCGAGTCTTTGGTTCCTGGCGACTTTTGGGGTCGACTGCGTCTCTTCGCGATGGATGGTGGAGCGTGCACACTCTGATTTGGCGAGGCTCATACGGCGGAAGAAGAGAGAGGTCGAGGTCGAGGTCAAGTTCGAAGTTAAGGTTGTGTGCGCAATGTAGAGGTTGGAAGCTGGACACGGGCGCAGAACAGGCGCCGAACAGGCGTGGAGAGGGCGTCAATTGGGGGATAGCAGCGCCCGCGTTGAAGGTTCCAAGGGCACCCAGGTTGTAAGAGTAGCAGGTGCAAGTGACGAATGCAAAAGGCAAAAAGACAAATCTCAACCTCGATCCCAAGAATGGGGAGACATCAGGTGGGAGAAAGGCAAAGGCAGGGCTAAAATTGAAACGGAAACGGAAAGGCACGAAGGGAAGGAAGTGGACAAGAGGCAGACCCGGGGTGTGTGGTAGGTGCGACTTGGAGACTTGGGGGACTTGGGGACTTGGGATCTGGAAGGAAAGCCCGAAATGCTTCAGTGCTCAGAGAGGAAGCGAGGCCAGGCCAGCCAGGCCAGGCAGTGTGTGAGAGCGAGTGTGACTGAGAGAAGAGCAAGGACAGGGAAGCACAGGTGAGGTGGTGGTGGTGGCAGCAGCAGCAGCAGCAGCAGCAGCAGTACCCACAGTGCCGCAAGTTTGGCAAGTTTGGCAGGCTGGGCGAGCTGGCTTTCTCTGGGGGGCTTCAGTGGCCTGGGGACTGTACGGGCGCTGGAATCCGCACGTCAAGTCGAAGCCAGCAGGCTGCAACAGGGATGGACCGCCCTGGCAAAGCCTGGCTGCCAGCCTGGGCGGCACATGTACCTGCTAGCGAGCCCCGTCCATCCCAGTCGAGCAGGCCCCAAGCCCTCGTCCTAGTCGCAGTCGCAGTCGCAGAACCCAGTCCCAGAGCTAGACCTAGACCAAAACCGAGACCACAGGCCAAGCCGGTTAGGAAGGTAGTAAGGCAGGCCAGTCCCAGGTGTGCAGGTACCTGGGGACAAATGCTGCAATGCATCGACAGCCCGCCTCCGAGTTCCGTACTGCGGCTCTATTCTGTTCAGAGCTCCCACCCAGCAGCAGCTCCACCCGCCTGACATCCTGGAGAAGGCAGGGCGAATGGCGTGGGCTGCCCGCTCTCCTTCAGCTGAGTGAGGCGGCGTGTGAGGCGAGCCCAGGACACTGGCAGCAAAAAGCAAAAGCAAAAGCAAAAGCAAAAGCCAAGAACAGAACGACCAAGAAAAACGTGATTTGGAGATTGGGGGCCCTGGCGCTGGGCCCTGGCCGGGAACGGGCCCATGACGGGGAAGCTCTTGACGAGTGAACCCTGCCGTCATTTCTTTTTGATCGCGTCACACACGTACATAAGAGGTTGGTCGTACTTTACATTGCGCACATCGCACATCGCACAGCGCACATTGCACATGCACGCCACACAAGGGCCCGCCGAAAACAGCTGGTACCTTTGCTCCTCTTTTGGCAAGAGCCCTTCCGTTGTCTTCATTCAAGCAGTCGTCCCATCCGCCGAGCTGCAACTGGGATTGCATCTGTTTATAATACACCATCAATCTACAAGAAGAAAAAGAACACTGATCTAAATACATATCTGCACGCACAATATATTTTTAATGGAAGGATGCACGCTGTGGCATTCGCCGCGTGGGGAGGAACAAGCTGGAAGGATGCGTTGCCGTGGAGGAAGGAGCGCCCGACAAGGGGGTCCAGACGAAAGAGTCGAGGGTACCTGGGCCTCAATCGTCTCGGCCAGTCTTGCCAGCAGCGCCTGCTTGCTTGGGTTTTCAGCAAGAGCGTCCCTTACCAGCTGGGAAGGCTGGCCGAGCAAGCTTGCCGTGCCGCCTGTTCGGACCTACCGACACAGGCAGAATCCCAGCACATCTCGCACGCCCAGATGGCTGCTGGCTGCTGGCTGCCTTAGCCGCTGGGATGTTGCTGCTGCTGCTACTGCTACAACATCATCCGAGTAATTTGTTCACCAGCCAGGGCTCCTCCCCGCCCCGCGCACGCCTTGACGCCTCCGTATCCTGATCCTCCCTCAAGATCAAAGGCCGATTTATTCGTCTTGCATTGGAGTGTGTATGGATTGCTTGATTGCTTGATTGATTGATTTATCCATTCATCCCTTCACCGTGCCATTGCTGTCATGGGCCACCTTTTACAGATTGGTCCCAGGGTTCTGGACGCCTTTGCCGCTGGATACGAGGTCCCGATAACTGTATGTAAGTTGCTGTTCCTTTCTCGAGATTGCCCTCTGCTTCTGCTTTGGTGGTGATGATCCCCAAAGCTCTGCTTCTGCTACTTACACGCCATGCAAAACCACTACTGTGCAGTTAACAGCGTCCGAAGTGGCCTTTGGGGCTACCTGGCGCCACGCCTTGTCTTGCCACGCCTCCTTCGCATGTCCTCTTGCTTCGTCGTCCATCCTGCCCCTCGTTTGTCTTGTCCTCGCCCAGTAGATGTCCCAAGGCCGCTGCCAAAAGCTTCGACGGAATGCCAACGGACAATTCTGCCCCACCGGGCCCGGCGTGAGCTCCATTGCACACTACATGGCAATGCAGAAAGCGCAGAACAGCAACGCAAAGTCAAGCAGCTTCACCAATGACCGCAGCACGGAGCGGCAGAGCGTGTGAACCAGCAATTGCAACTGCAACATATAACGCAAGTGCCGACCTGTTGACGTGTAGGCTCTCCAAACCCACCCCACCCCACCCTACTCTTGAGACAAAAGACGAAAGAAAAAAAAGAAAAAGGCCTTTCGATTGCTCGGCACAACCGTGGTGACGAGGTTCGGTTTCCGGTAGCAGTGACGGGATTACGGCAAAACAATAGCAATGCATGCGCCATGGGTCGCTGCATCTGGCCACCCACGAGACAACGAAAAAGACTGGAACAAGGGCTTGCCTGGGCGTTGCTCGGCTGGTTGCTGCTGCTGGCTGCTGGCTGCTGGCTGCGTACACACCGTGTACAACAATGGATGAGTGGCTGCATGCGACCGATGCAATTACAGGTCACATGCGGTGGCACTCTCCACGCCGTGGCCCCCTCTCTTTGTTTCTTTTTGCATCCGGCTGCCCATGCCCTTTGGCCCTCCCCTTGCTGCGAACAATCTGCTTGTTGTGCACAAAACACACATGGCAGTCGCAAATGATGACCAATATGATCTGGCCAGCACCAGCTAACAGCAGCTCGCCTGGAAATTTGCCCACTTACACGACCGGCTCACTGGTCACTGGTCACTTGGGCAATTCTGATCAGCAGCGCCTCTACCTTAGACGCCTGGAGCAAACAGTAATTAACTGGCGATTGCATGCAGTACATCTGCTACCGTATATTTGATCAACCACACTTTGGCATGCTAGAAAGCACCACACAGTACACAGTCAAGGGCATAGGACAAACAGCACACAATACTTACCTTTTTACAATAATCACAAAAGCTCAGACTGTGCGTGCTATCACAAGTCCTTCAACAAGCTGTTGACTGGAAGGCTGTCGAGCATGACACCAGCTTCGTGCTGTCTGCTCCGATCCCAACGACGCAGCTCCGGTCGATCGTCCACCGCATACCGTGCGCGGAACGCCATATGCATGCAGAGAAGAACGGGAGCCGTGCTTGGCCCGTGTTTCCACTCCTTCTACACGCCTTCCAGAACACAGCCAGAAGGACTAGCGAATATTCCAGTTCCCTTCTTCTTTTCCATTTCTTCTCTGCGCTAATGTCAGGTACTTTTACAAGTACAAATGGTGTTGCTGCTATTTCGACCTTGATGTGTGCAATTTTGCTGCGAATAAGCAAGAAAGAAGCCTGTGGCGAGTGCTACAATAGCCGTGCGCTTCCCTGGCATTTCTTCCAAGCATAGCAACGGTCCTTGGTCCTCGCGTCAAACAAAGGGCTCGCTCAAAGAGCAAGACCTCGGCACCAACTACCGCCGCTGATGCTGTGAGATAAAAGACACTGCTCTTCGCGGGACAAGCAGCCAGCCGGCACCCATGTACCGTTTCTGAGGACAAAGACGACTACGCCTGCGTGACATGGAAGCAAAGCTGATTGGCAGCAAGGTTTAGAAGTAGCGGCCCACCCACATCCTATCTCTAGGAACTGTCATATAGTACGAAGCCTACAGGCTTTTGACTAGCATAGACTGCCTGTGGCCGCCGTGTACGTTGTGGTCTTGGTCGCCGCCGCCGCCGCCGCCGCCGCAACCCAATGAGGCCATCAGTGGTCATTAGCTTACAGCTCAGCGGCAAGCCCCAGTGCTGTCAGCCTGCCAGCCTCGCAGCAGCACCACTCACGTTGACGATGGTGACGGGCGACGGGCGACGGGGAATGGAGGGCCAAGCTTATCTGTCGTCAATCTGCGGGTCATCGTCCCATCCCGGTAGCGACGTGGCAAAGTGTGGGTGACGATCAGCTGCGCCTCGAATGAGATCGCAAAGGCTGCATCTGAGAATGTGGCAAAATCTAAATCCCCGACACCGCCGACCTCGACGTCGATGGCGTCATTCTGCGGTTATCGCCTTTCCACTGACGGCACGGTACATAGTACCGTCTCACAAAGATGGCCCGTGGATTTGCCAGCAAAAACTCTATACTTGGCCGTACCTCTTCTGCGCTTGTAGGTGGTTAGACCATCTTTAGGCTGGCCTTGGCTGCCAACTGCCAGCTGCTAGGCCCAACGACCAGGGCCCATCGGGGCGCTAAGTACGGTGTCGTGACTGCTGTGGGGGTGTCGACACAATCCATAACCAGCAATGATCGCAGCCGCTATCCCACTTTCTGGTACCATGGTGCAGGCCTCATCATCCGCTGCTCAAGAAAGCAGTGTCTATCCAAGAGAGTTTGAGTTCACTCGGTTCCTGTCTTCGCTTTCATCGTCCTGCTTTTTGACTCTTGTGCCCCGATTCTCTCAAGTTCTGGTGCGTCAATATAGCGAGCCAACGTGCTTGTGCATGCTCCATACAGTACTTGCTCCGTACACCACTCGACGAATGCTAGAGCGACATTGGGATGCATACAGATTTGTACCGACATTGGACGTGTTCCTGGTGCATCTGTACCCTATACAAATCAGTCACAATTCATACTCCATCCTTTGGCATAGCACAATGCTATTGGCTCCCCCTTCCAGGTCCGTTCAATCTCGCCTATTCTTTAGCTCTTACCTTCCCCTTTTTCCCAAGTGTTCTAGGCGCGCCATCTCTTTGCCCGCAACCTTCCTGTCCAAGATGTCCAACAGCCGCGCTTCTTTGCAGGCCGACACAGTCTTCGGCGGCCTACTAAGCCCTGGGCCCCTTTGTGCGGCAGCTCTCTGGATGGTGGAGACGAACGTCTGACACCCTACGGGAGCTGCTAGGCTAGTAGGCTAGCAATCTGCCATTCTATAAATTCTCTTTCGCCTGCACTGTACTGTTACGACAAAGTAGACGACGTGTTAAAGGGTACCAGGATGCCCTCTCCCATTGTCCGTCTGATAGATGCCATGTGGCAGTTATTCCAATATGGAGGTTCTCTGTCTGGGGACACGCGATCCGTGGAGAGGGAAGGAAAAGGGGGCTGGCTGTAAGTTGTTATCAACCAAAAGCCAATCCGACAACCCTGCGCTGCGACTCGGGAGTTTTATGGCTTCCGCAACCATGGAACAGTATCCATGGCACGCCTTGAGAGGTCTTTTGGGCCAAATCAATGGCAACCCTGGCTGGGAGACAACTCAAGGAATATACTGTAGAGCCTAACAAGTCCATGGACCCACAGTTCCTCGTGCTGCATCAGCTCGAGGGCACGGGCTGCGCTTGGCTGCGCTTGACACGAACGTTGACCTGAACAAGGTCAACAAAAGAGTTGCAGGACATCAAGAGGATTGTTTGTAATCATCTCAGCCAACTTGGCCCGTGACCGCCCAATTGAACTCCAGAACGCTCGCCGTTGCGCCGAGACGCGAGGGAATTGCCTGATAAGGCACGCTTTTCAACCCCGGGGCTACTTACGAGTGCAATTTTTGATAGTTGACAGAATACTATTCCTGCAGAGCCGCTGCGTGCCCATGTTCTGGCTCATTTCAATTTGGTTTGCAACTCCTGTCGAGATCGGCAAGAGCTTGTCCTAAGTAAGTGTTGATGCTCCGCGGCCAGGCGTGGCAAGGCATGGCATGGCATGGCATGGTTCGGCCAATTCGCAAGGGTGGTCCACCGCTGCGCGTCGTGTCCGATACTGTCATGTATGTACTCGTACACAAGTATATGGAAATGAAGTCGGGCAATGGGAACAGGGGCTTTGGGGGGAGACGAACTGATTAGAGGCTCTCAAAAAGGAGTTTTGTATGCGAAGGCCCATCCACTTTTTTTTATCTTGCTAAATCATTGTCACAAGGCTGACCAGGATTCAATCCACTGCAGACATACAAAACAGTTGAAGAGTCGCACGCCGCGAGCGAGCGCGCGCCCACCCACCTTATACCTGCTTTTTGTTTCTAAAGTCCCAAAATGGCAAGGTTAAACCCCCGAGACAACTGGTGATTATGATCACGATGATAGTTGATGCCGGGTTCGCCTTTTGTCGTAGGTACGTTTCCTATTCGCCATTAAGAGGTTTCACATTCCACAGTCTTGAGGCAGACAGGCAGAAACGGGGTTTGTTGTACGGGGTCCATACGTACGGCATCGGGCGAGTAGATCAATCCGACCTTGTCCTCTTGGGGCTTGTAGAGCAATTTTCTGTCCAGCGCTCTGGTGGGCGTACTGGGCTGAGTTGATCTTTTGTATTTATGATTGTCACAGCCTGGGATGTAGCTAATATTTCAGAGAAGTAGATATGTTGCTGAAATCCCGATTTGATTTCGTACGGAAGTACAGTGAGGAGCTGAAATGTCTCAATCGCCGTTTTCTTCTTGGGTTTTCTATTCATCGCGTGCCGATGTGGTTTCCGTTCTGCATTCTCCGTGAATATAACGATTCCTAATATAACCTCTGATGATAGCATTCATAATTAGCACACAATATTGAGTGTAAGAAAGATGCCAAGCACCTACTTTAAACATATGATTTAAAATTTTCTATTGTTGTCTGTCCTTAAGATTCCTATTGTTAAGACTTAACACAATTCTTCGTAACCATGGTGCGCTAGGCACATCCAACTCCAATGAACAGAGGTACGTTTGGGGAAACATCGATATATACATGAAGTATACTCCAACTAAACCTCATGTAAGCAACCAAAAGCCCGAAAAGACTATGCTAAACACCAGCCTTCGCACAAAGTATTCTTGATTAAGCACTTGGGTAAAGTATGCTCGAATGACAAGTATCCCAGTATTTCGTCGGTCTCATTTGGTACACCTATGTTCCCTCTTTCTTTTCCCCTACTATTGGTATCATTGATTTGGTACGTAAAGCAACAAAAGCTTCTCCAAGGACATGACATTTTATAAACACCACGCTGTGCCCTTTATGATGTTTAGACACGCTTCGCGAATGATTTTTGTCTGATTTCTTTTCTTTCCGCTCTTCTCCTGTAGCCGCTTCTGACTGGGCTTGTCGTCGTGGGCTTCAGGTGCCACATCCACCCAGCTCTAACAAACAGAAAGAAATTTAGACAAACAAAGAAACTGACCATCGGAAATGTCTTGGCATAGCCAATGTATGCTAGTTCAGGCCCCAATGGAGATCTGGTGTTTCTGTATGATTGACTCCAGTGGTGCAAGGAAAGGGGATTTATCCAGCACACACACACATTACTCCTGCCTGAAAGTTCTCCCCTTTCCACATTCTACTCCGCATTCTTTCCCAGATATGATAACTGGCTAGGTAGAAGGTCCATGACCAGTTGAAAGAGACTACGCTGTATTGATCTTTGGGGCTCACCAATGTGTCCGCTATGGAAGAGATAACCCCTGGCCGATAAGTGCATCTACTAACCTTTTAACACGATAACGTGTTTTTTGTGAGGGCAAGAGATGGACATCTACCGAGATTCGGTGCTCTCGCTGTCATTGAGTACTTCCTCATCGTCATTGGAGCTGACATCCTCGTTGAACATACGCGCCCATTGACGACAGCTTTCCTCCAGTACCGACCCACCCAGAGGCCCAACACTGCGGCGCCTATAGAATAAAAGGTAGGCATGAGACGTGATCATCCTCGAAGTGTCCCTGACTTCAGACACTGTAGAGTCGTCGAACTTGTACCACGTGCCATTCACAAAATTCTTGGCAAAAGCCGTGTAGTGACCGCCGCCGAGCCCACCCATGTGATCATCCACAGCAATCAAGTCGTAGATTTCGTCTTTACCATCGTGCTTCTGTAGAACACGATCTGAAATGTCCAAACCTTCGATCGGGAAGTCGACGACAGCATCAATCTTGTCGCGGCGATGACCACTGGAGCTGAAACGCTTCAGGTGGACAACAAGGACATCTGGTGTGTGCCATAAGTCGAACTTCTTTGCTGCTCGGACATGTGCCTTGCATTGTGGACAGTACCATTGGTCATGCTCGGAGAGAATTTCTTCCTTTTCAAACTCTGCCAGGCAGTCATCTAAGCTGATGCCTTGGCTCGATCGTGCGCGACGAGCCTGCATCCTAGCCTCAAGATGAGAGTCCTTAAGAGTTTCGAGGGCAGATGACACAAAGGTAGATCGAGTGGCAGTCGCATTGTCCTCGCTGTCCCCCTTTCGGCCGAAAACCACGTCCCATGCGTCCGGGTTCCAGTCAACGATTATACCTTCGCCTAGACGGATAAGGGGACCACCATCTGCCTTGGAGCCTACTTCAGGATCGTCGTCCTCGTATAGACTCAGGCTGTGGTTTTGCTGTTGATAGGATCGCCGGGCTTGTTGCTGCTGCTGCTTATTGAACCGCTTTTGTCCCTTTTTGGAATACGTCTTGTGTCCCTTCATCTTCTTCTTGCCACCTTTCAGTCCACCAGGTCTGGGGCTTCTATGTGGCAACTCCTGGGAGTTGTGAGAAAGCTCCTGAGAAGTGTGTGACAGGTCCTGGGAATTGTTAGCTTAGAGTCTCGTAACTCCTGCTCTAGAGTGGGAAATAACGTACTGTAACTTCTTGGAGAGCCTCATCTTCGCTTGACTCGTCGGCCATTCGAGTCGAGATTTCAGGAGTAGGTGCGAGATCGGGAGTTTCTTCGGCACTGCTTTCTTCGGAACCAGTACCAGAACCAGAAGGGCTGGGCATGTCCTCATCGCTAGGGCTTTGGGGTCGTGGTTTTCTTACTTCGAGTCGAGGATAGAGCTTGTCGGGGTTGGATCCGATGCTACTCCAGCCACTTGGAATGGCAGAGTTTTCGGAAAAGTAACTCAGGTTGAATAGATTTTGCAGTTGATCGTCGAGCGCCACCGCCGTGTCATGCCATCGAGGTCGTTGAGAGTTGAAAGCCTTGAGCAGTTTATGGGTCCTATTTGCCTACGTTAGTCCACCTGCTTGTCAAAGTCAAACCTCACTGGAATAAAATTACGTACTTGCTGGGATCTGATTGCGTTGAACCCGTTTGGGCGGTATCCCGCATGCTCACATCCACAATGTCATCCTCGCCCTCGACAGACTGCGCAATCACTCTACCATCGGAGTCTGTATCCGAGACCTGAATGGGTGTCTGGTCAAGATCAGAAGCCTCCAGAGTTTTGCCTTCGCCCTGAAGTGACAGCATAGCATGTGTGGTGAACGTGGCAACTTTCTCCAGTACTTTACGTCGAATCTTGTCCTCGTCAAAAGCCTGCGAAGTCGTTAGTATGTAATCTTGAGATGCTATTATCGTTTCAGGTGACATACCTCTTCCTGGCTCAGTGTAATGAAATGTGGCGGGGAAACATTTTCCGAGGACCGTGAAGAAGCCACTCTACTTTGTTTATTCATCCTGGGATTGAGTCTATGTAGAACGGGCACTGCCATGTTCTTTGCCATTTGTTCTGCGAGTGGGTCGTCGGACGAGGGAAGTTCGTCGTGGCTGACGTATGTGTACTTGTACGCCTTTTTCTTCTTCGGAAGGTTTGTCGCTGCGGATTCCAATTCGAAGAAGCAAGGAGTGTCATCTTTTTGAATATCTTCGGAAGCCTGCTGTGTGTCTTCGTAGATCTTGAAAAACTTGTCCTTGTACTCCTCAGCGCCTATCAGACGCTCAACTGGGACCCCAACCCTACAAGAGATGAACTCCTTTAGAGACTTGATGCTTGCTGTCTTGTCCAATTCAACGAGGATGGAGACAGGTCTGTCGTGCAGAGGATAATATTTGACCTTCTTCATCCACATATTTTGGACGGGCAGCGGCAATGTCAAGTTGGTGAACGGCTCGAATGTAATGCTGATTTTTGTGCAAGTGGGGCAAACAAGTGTCGACTGGTACAATCCAGTGAAGAGATCGCCAATGACCGAGTCGTCTCGCGCCTTGTGAATCGCCCAGTTCTTCTCGGCCAACTCTCGTATCTTTTCTGGATTGCCAACCATGTCGTCGGTAGAGTCTGGCTTTTCGATATACGGCTTCTTCTTGACTCGGTTGAGATCTTCTTGAAGCCCATCAAGCAGGAAACCCAGGAATTCTTGAGTATCCTGCTGCGCCCAGCCGGAAAACTGAGGTGCATACCTACCTACAGTTTCCTTGAAGTTGCGTGGGGTCACAGAACCGGGTGAGGGAACCTTTTTGTAAATGCTGCCCAAAAGATTTGCATATGCTCGCGCAACATTTCCACCGTGGCCCAATGGATTGTCGTAGTTCAGCTCCTCCAAGTACTGCTCGGTGACGAAATACTTTGTCAATTCCTCAACGCTTCGAATGCACTGAAGAGCTGAGTTCATGTAACAAGTGTTGCCTAAATTCGAAAGGCCCGTCAAGCCTAACCTCCGCCCTGCGTTGGCTTGTCGACCGCGTGTGCCTGGCGCTGAAGGAGCCGGGCTGTTGTGACTGCTACGATTGGCCTTGCTTTTAGCACTTGCTGAGATTCCAGCGCCAAGGAGAAATGCTGGAAGTTTGCGTACGTCAGCAGGAAGGCTTTCTTGTGGTAGATTTGGGAGTGCAGCTATCTCACAGCTCTTGATTGGGCCGTCGGCTGACGCCGCAGTAGACGGCGTATCCATAGCCTTCATGTCCGAATCAACAGATGCTTCAGTATTGGCTGTACTGGATTCATGCTGAGCTAGCCCCTTGTCCTCACCAGAGCTATTGTTGTGTTGCAACTCAGAGTCCGTGGAAGGATGCTCTGGCGTGTTATTCCCAGCGGAGAGGTCATTCATCAGGCTGACGTCGCCAAAATCTGAGCCCGGATTCGTCTCGTCCACACTTGCTCTATCAACTTCCAAGCCAACAAGATCTGGAATATCTTCGTCGTTAGCTTCGGCTTGCGCCGTGATGAAGGCATCGTTAGGTGGCGAGCCGACGTCTTCGCTCTCAATGGTATCGACGTGGCTAAGGCCTGAGGTTGGCGTGCCTAAGGTATTGGCTGAGGGAGGCAGCGAGGTCATGTCAACATCTTCCGTCGTATTTTCGCTGTCGTCAAGAGTGGCACTCGGGGCGCGACGCTTCAAGGGGGATGCCGATCGTGGCAGCTCCTCAGGACGTGACATCTTCCGTTTTTTTATCGTGGAAGACGTGGTGAAAGGGAGCTGCCCACGCAGCTCCAGGATCGCAGGCGAAATAAGGCAGGTTGAATCGCGGGGCGGGCACAAGCAGAATGCCTTGGTAGTCGTTGCTTTTGATGTTGTTATGCCCGAATGTAGGAAAGAAAAGGGCGGAGAGTTGTGACAGCGAGAGTCGTGTGCTGCTACGCTCCAGGACTGTAGGGCCCAATTGATGGTTGAAAAAGGATGTCGAGCCGCAGAGTTTCTCGTAGGAGGTGTCGATGAAGGAAGCAAGTCAAACCAGGTCGATCTGAGTGGCAAGGAGAAGGGTTAGCAGAGTGCCTGGCAACGGTTTGGCAAGCATGACATAGACCCAGTTGGATCTTGGGAAACCTTGTCAAAGACTGTGCCCTCCGCTTTCTTTTTTTGGTGACCGCAAGCGAATACAACAGGCCCATCACATAGACCGCAAGCGATTTGCGAGAGAAGTTTGCGCTTGCAAATGTAGTACCGAGTCGTAGCTGAACCAGCAGTCGGCACATGTCAATGGATGGAGGGGGTGAATGTTTGGACACTGAATTGGCGGAGGCACGGCGTTACAATGCACGCAAACAACTGCCCCAGTTGGTGGACGGATGGCACGCCCTGGGGGATCTGAGCGGTGCACTCAGAGTGCTGGCAGACTGGCTGGAGACTTACCGGTCCTAGCAGCATGAAAGGCACGTCTCCTGTCTTTCTGAAAGTAGTTTGGAATGATGAGGGCAAGGAGCAAATGTGCTCCAGGGTTGACAGGCGCAAAGAGAAGGACGGTGGACGGAGAAGGGTCGGTGTTGCGCTTGTCCGGCCCAAGGTTTGGGCCAAAAGTTGCCAGCCGGAGTCCCAGCCTGCCTCCACAGGCTCTAGATGACTTTCTCTTGGGCGCACCTTGAGGCATCTGGCTGTGGTGGGGCTCCCTGTAAAAATCTGCCGCCTGCCGTCAGCAACGTCAGAACCTGCAGCATCCTGTAAGCTACTGGCACATGAAATGTATCAATTGGGGGCAGTAGAATCTAGGTACGTAATCACAACTTTGGAACCCTAGAGAGTTTATTAGGGGAATGTATTTTTGTATAAGTACAAAAGCAGTTCTAAAACGGGAGTTAATTGGCCTATACGTCGCAACCCGGATATCGAAAGTGATAGCTTTGGAATTTTCAGATTCCTTGCCATTTGATGCTTTTACTTAGTCTACTTGATTCTTTGACGAACATAATTTTGTCATGCGATTGTCTATACAAGGGCCAAGAACATATGGAATAAACGCAAGCAGATTTGAGGCGCGCTGGCAGCATCCACGCCGTTGCCTTCCGGATCATTTGATCAAGGATATCTCAACGTAGCTTGTTGCGCGCCATCTGTTCAGAGTCTAGGGTCCAGATCCTCGTATTCTATCAAGTCCTTGACAGGACGGGCACCCACACTGACGGGCAGACGCGCTTTGAAGTCTCGCGCATCCTCAATGAAACTGATGGTCGTTCCATTCAGAGAAGGTGGGTTGTGCTCCTCATGGACGCCCTTTAACCCGTTGGTATTGGTGTGAAGCTTCCTCCATGCCTGCTCCGCTGTTTCAATTTTGTTCTCCGCGACCTTGAGGTCGTGCAGCAGGTAGTCCTTGAGTCCTGCCACCTCCTTCTCCTCGTCGTGACCTGCTGCGCTCAGTCGCGCCTGCAGGTCTGTGGCTGCCTGGGACTCGCTCTCGGATGACTCGAGGTCCAGCGTTTTGACAAGCTCCGAGATCTGCTTGGTCGACACGTCGCTTGTGGCTTGCGCAATCATCCACACCGATAGCTTTGCACGTTGAGGCGATGTAGGGCTGATGTAGTGGTCAAAGAATGAGATCATGTCCTGTTTGGTCAGTTGTTTGACTTGGCTCGCAGTTCGTTGTGCTGTTGAACTTGTTAGCTTGCGATTTGTTTGTCGAGTCAGTACGCAAAGCAGCATCCTGGAAATGTACTCACGCAGCTCAAAGTCGTAGTATTCATTGTTGATCTGACCCCACAGCCGGTTGGTTTCCTCATCTAGGTTCTTGGTCTTTTCCAGCAATTTGATGACCACACTGCGCTTGTGGCCCTCAAAATCCGAATCACTCATGGTCTTCAAGGTCTCGGTAACGCCGGACAGGAAGCTGTCAATCCTCGTCTCCAGAAACTGTGCCGTCTTTTCGCTTTGAATTATGAAGCGGAAACCCAGCGTAGTCGCTCCGGACTTGATACCGCTGAAGACAATATAGCCCAATTGCTCCTTGGTGCGCAGCTGGTCAAAAGCAGGCTCGTGCAAGATCTGACTCAACAGCAAAACCTTGGATCGAAGAAATTGCTCGTGTTTCTCGCCGACAAACAAAAAGTACTCGATACAGTGGTTGACATTAGCAGGATCGCCCAAGCGTTTCTTGAAGACGAAGTTGGAGCCCGGTGGAAATAGGAACGAACGCCATATCGGCCATTGGGTCTTGGGCAATGGGCGAGTCTTCAGCGTCTGCTCTAGCATGTCTGTGAGCTTCAGCGCGTCTTCCTTGTACAAGTTGCCGTGCACCACGGCTTCCAGGTGCAATTGCGACAGAAGTTCCTTTTGGAAAGCCCGCATGGATTCAAAGGTGACCACAGGGAGCTCAGCAGCAAGTTCCTCGATCGTGAAATCATGCTCAGTAGTCAGCCAGTACGTATACTCGCCCACTTGATGAAAAGGCTGTTGAAGGGCCCAATTGCGGTACGCCCGGCTCACACGCTCCTTGATAATGGCGAAGCGGTCTTCCAAAATCTCCAAGTCTCGCATTGTCTTGAGAACCTGCTCCAACAGTACTGGTAACTTGTCGTTGTATCCACCAACCTCGAGGAAGAGTCCTCGAGAATCGAGCGTAACGTGGTATTGCAAGCCCGCAAGCTCTGCATCGTACGAGTACTCCTCCAACGCGTCCCGCACAAGATCTGTGAAGATTCTCGCCTTGACGGCGTTCTCCGCCGATGCATAGATGATGGGGCTCTTGCCACTGACAATCAGATTGGCCTTGGGCACCCAAAATTGGTCGTCCTTCTTGTACCACGTGCGTGCTATGCTGTCATTTCTGAGCAGCTTGGGTGCAACCGCTGGCTCCTTAACTTCCTTCTTCTCAACCTCAAGCTTGGTAGGAATGAACTGGTTTTTGTGAGGTAAATGCAGGTTGGGACGGTCAGCAGCATTGCTAGAAATGGCCTTTTCAAGTTCGGCCAACAAATCGTCGGGAATCTTGCTCGAGGTGTACTCCGTTCCATACCACACTTCTTTCTGATCCCACGTTCCAGGAAAGTCCCGAGATATGATGGTCATCCGGAGATTGTCTGGTCGCAGGAGGTCTATGCCCTTGCGTATGCCCTGGGGGTCGAACTTTCTCAATCGACTGGTATCACTCAGCAGCCACTCGCGCGGCAGAGGCTTCTGCATGACCGAGCTGATCTTGCTTGTGAAGCGACTGGCTGGGGTTTTTTGCTTGAATTTAAAGTCCACATCAGCCATACCCTTTTGTTCTTGCCAGATCCACTCCTGTGGCTCAGAGTCACGGAGCAATGCGACATATTGGAAAAAGACCTTGACGATCTCCTGGTAGTTTTTCAAGCCCTAGTGTATGCAATTAGTGAAGAATAGCAAGGAGAGACAGATAGGATTTATAACTCACCTCTTCAGTAAGCCGAATCTGACAGTCAAACATTCCAGGAGAGCCAGGGCACACAGGGTATGCGCCAGCACTAAGACCGTTTGCCCAGCCCTTGCCCTTGATATATGACATGATACTACCGGGACCCTCATGGCCTATCAAATGGCTGATATACCTGCTGGGTAGCGATTCGTAAAGCTCGCTCTCGTCAAGGAACGGGAAACACAGGCCGAGTTCTCTCGAATCCATCACGGGCTTGGCGAAGACTTGCACAGCTAGCTGCTCGGGACCCAGTGGCAAAACATCCGGCCATCGATTTGGCTTGAGACTCTTGTCCTCAATAGCCGAAAAATACTCAACAACCCATGCTTCCAAAACGTCCAAAGGTTCTCTCCCCAAGACCACAAGCTTCATTCGGTTGGCAGAGTAATGTTTCTCATAGAACTCAATAAACTTTTGCCGCACGTTGATGCCTTCTGCCTCAGGTTTCGTCTTTAAAGTGTCAAGACTGCCTGTCGAGAAGTGACAGTAAGGATGAGCGGGATTGGACAAAGACTTTTCGAGTTGGTTGAGCCGCCACGTATCACTCTGCAGATTCTTCTTATTCTCAGAGTCGACAGCACGGAGCTCCCGATCCAGCGTCGATTCAAGAAACAATGGCTCCACAAAGAACTGCGCGAACCGGTCCAGACCACCCTTGAGGGGTGAAGGGTTGGTCGCAGAGGGCTCCTGATCATCGCCCGGTAAACTGCCAACTTCAAAGTAGTAGTTAGTAGACGTGGATGCAGTGTATGCATTAGAGGAGCCAGAATGGGCTGAGAGGTATTGATTGTAGGCGTTCTCTTCCGGGTACTTCTTGGTGCCCATGAACAAAAGCTTGTGTGCACTGTTAGCACATGAGTCCGTCACAATGATCAAGAGTGAGTTTCACTTACATGCTCAACAGCATGAGCCATGCCAGGCATGCTTGCATCATCGCTGAAACTGCCTACATTGACGTCCATAGCCGCACTGGCTTTGTCCGTCTTTGCATCGTGCACAATCAGCGCCTCCAGCTGGTTTGGCAGCCGAATCACGCGGTAGGTCCGGTCATCGAGAGAGGGCGTTTCCAAATGGTCAGTGACCAATTCAACCGGGCGGAGCTCATGTTGTGCGACCGGCATCTTGGCTTGATGTCGTAGAGTGGCAACTATCGACAAGGAATGTCGAAACTGGTCGAGCTGATGAGCCAAGGATCGCTTCTCAAACCAGGAATGGTGGCTGTTGAGCGGAGGTCGAAGCGGAGACAGCCGAGGGACAGGGCCGGCTAAAGTGCTTCCACGCGTTTGAAATTCGGAAGGGTGATGGATACAGCGACGACAATGATAAGATCGAAGTGTTGCTGGGGTCGAATAAGACAGTCTCGGTGCGACAACTGGGGTAGTTGTCTGGTGTAGGGCCCGTGCGACTTGAGGCGAAGAGGAGATGTTGTTCACTTGAGATCTTAGGCAGGAGATCCTAGATCGTGGCGCTACCGTACGCCCGGATCCTAGACAGTCTATCCCTAGGCTTGGACGGCCAAGGGACCCACTGTCAACGGTAGGGCGGCGAGAGCGGATGCGGAAGCTGCTGGGCTCGCGACAGTCGACGTCAGTCAGGCGCAAATCGTTGTTACGAGATGGTTGACGGTACAGCAGTATACTGTATGTGCAGCGTGTCAGCCCAGTTGCCAGGGAGGCGCCGGTGGTGTAGTTGAGAGCACTGCTGGAGGACGCTGTCGTCGCGGTCTCGTCAGCACCAGAGCGCAAGATTGGATTGGATTGGCGAGAAGAGCAAGGAGCAGCAGAGAAGAGCTGGAAGAAGACAGTGTGGAAGAGCAGAGTGCAAGTAGAGGGGGTAATGAAGCACCTACCCTCCTTCGTGTTTGTCCCGTTGGTGTCTCGCTGGCAGGAAACTGAGCTGTTTCACCCCGTAAATTTGGTGAGATGGAGGGCAGAAGAGTTGTCGTGGCACTTACTTGCAGTTGCTGAGGCTGCACGTCCGCTGGTGGCCGTTAGCGTTGCCGATGCTGGTGTCGCGTGAGTGCAGATGGGTGCGACTCAGAAATCTCATCTAGTCTCCTTGGCAAGACGACCGTTAACCGATGAAGAGAGTTTTGTGCAGGAGAGGCCGACAGCACGGCGGCGGCGGCGAAGCTTGGGACTGGACGAGAGGCTGCAAGGGAGCGCCAACAAGTCAAGTGTCACTGGCTGCTTGTTGCTGCACTGTATTGGTATCAAGTCCTGACAGCACTGTAAGGAACCCTTGAGAGCCCTGGAAAGGATGTAGCAGCGCCTAGCGGGCGAGTTATAGCGAGCGACAGCGGCACTGGTGGTAGGCTACCCAGTTGGGAGGGCCAGTGGCAGAGTGAGGAGGACCTTGATGGAGCCTGGAATGGAAAGGACCGCTCATTGACGTCGCGGCCACTGGGGGGCGCCTAGCTGTGGCGACTTTCGGCGAAGGGAATTCAAATCTGGGGCTACTGAGTCAGCCTTGTGGGAACAAGCTCTTTGCAACATCGTTTGACGTTGCTGGACCAGACTGAGGACCAGGTTTTGGCATGCTTGGAGCTGGTGTGCATTGAGTGCCAGGTTGCTTGACGACATGGGATTGGCAGTGGTTGGTTGTTCGTCAAGCACTTGAACATTGATCCTTTGTGCTGCTTAGGGCAGAGGAAGATTTAGGTGATTGAATTGAGCCAACGCCTTGATCTGCCTTGGCCTGCCTTGATATCAGAGGGCAGATTTGAAGGCTGGGGCGGAAGGCCGCTTGCGAAATCGGTCATGGCTACGCCAAGTTGAGGCAATGCAACGCTTCTGCCAATTCCGAGGCTGACTGCGGTCGTGGACAATGTATCGCTAGATGGAAGCGCCGCGTGAGCCTGCAGTAACTTTTGCCGCGCGCTGTTTTATGTCTCTTTCGACTAATCTTTTGCTGCACAAATTCAATTGAGCCAAGGTGGGCACAGTGAGAGAAGAAAACACCCAAATATTACACGGCACTAGTTCTGATTTAGTGGCGAACAAACTGGTGATTGTCAATGGTGGGCGTAGACCGCTCTTTAATTATCAAGCTATCAAGCTCATTTTCAAGGTCCTTGCACCTTGCCAGCCATGCAATCGTGGGGAAAACGCGCGGGCATCACAATCTTGGATCAAGTATAGAAGTACTACCATGCATGCATACATTTAGAGAGAATGCTTGGCCTGTCGCACGATCGGACCGTTGGTCTCGATGGCAAACGATTGCACCGCCTGTCGACAGCTTTGTATTGGCTCGCATCACCTTGACCGTCGTCGTACTTGGGTATTTTATGTACATACAGCTCACTTAGGACATGCCTTCAACAGCCTGTCTACGTACAAAGGTACTCAAGATATTGGTGATCAATAAAACCAAAAGGGTTGATAGGAGCCAGAAGTGGTTACTCCTTGCGGATGCAAACAGGACATCTACCGGTTCACTCTCATGTGGACCACAAACTGCAGAAGTAACAAACAACCAATGTTGTGTGATGTAAGCCCTCTCCCTAGTCATATGATTGCAAATATGTATCGCCCCAAGTTCCTGGATAGCGATGCAAGAGGCGGTTTTGCTTTAATGAAAGCCCTGCTTGAGGTATTTGAGTACATAACATCAGCCCTCCTCTATTCAAGTTCAGCATTGGAGTGTGTTTGGATCATTGGCGTGAAAAGAGGACGCGGCGCCATGACATTTCTCATGATAGGCACAGGGAGCCTAGTGCCTACACGAATGCATACGATCTTGCAAATCGTAGATTGCTTGTCTCAATCACTCTGAGCGCTTTGGCGAAGTGATCAGTACTGCAGTCAATGTGCGATTCTAACCTTTCCAGAGAAGTGTGTTCGTACATTGCATATGCAGCTCTGCTATGGGTATCATTGGCTCGGAATATGTGATTTGGGAAGTTCTGGCCCTTTCGTTACGCTCGGGCTGTAGTGTCTACGAGGCATTTCAACCTCATGATACCAGATACGCAGCTCATGAAGCTATGACTCTCACCGCCGACCCGGCTTGCTCTGAGGCGGCTTCGAGCCGTACGCACCCGCCCCAGAGATGGAACTCAGCTTGTTCAGTTTGACCACCTTTCCTCTGCGCTGTGAGGACAATTTTCTAGCTAGCTCGCGCTCGGCATTTTTCTTTGCACGCAGCGCTTCGCGGCCCTGGGATCCATAGACGGTCCGGCCGGGATTACTCTGCGCTCCGCCCTCGCCAGACTCTTCACTGGAGGAATCTGACGAGTCCGAATTATCGGAATCGGTGTCAGAATCAGAACGAGAGTCAAAATCGCTACCATTGTTACTCTGCATATGCTATTAGTAGTGGTACTTGTGCAAGCTCTGAGAAGATGATGTCTTACCTTTGCTTTCTTGACCTGCTCACCGCTGCCATAAGTGTGCAATATTGGCCTCTCTGGTCTTGGCGGCTTTCCTTCCACTGCTATACTCTCATCAAGACCTTCTACTGTGTCGATCTGCGTATACCCAACTTGCACAACTTTGAGGGGAGCCACGACTTGGGATTTGGGCCGAGGGAGTTTCGCTGTGTCAAGAAACCAATGCCCATCTCCTGACTGCTCTGCCACTTTTGCCATGGCAATCTTGCGCTTGCGCTCTTCCTCTTCCAAGGCAGCCTGTGCTGCCCTTTGATCGATCATGTAGCTAGGTGTCTGGCGCTCGCGCACATCCGAGCTGTCTTCTATTTTTCTGCGCTTCGACGAGTGAGCATCGCCGGGCGTCGGTGCGCCTGAGGCGCTTTGTGACGATGACGCTGCTGCTGCTGCTGCTCTCTGCATGAAGCCCATGGTGAGCAGCCTATGCGAGGCGCCACTGGGCGTGCCTGAAGCCATTTCGGTTGGTCTATTGCTTCCACAACGAGGGGTTCAAGCGGGTTTCTTGTCGAGGAATGGCGGGAAGAGTCGAGCCGCCGCAATGTAGTATTCCTAGAAGACTGACTAAGTCGACCTTGTGACAGAGAGCGTGAGTTCTGACGCTGGGCAGGAGATAGCGGGTTGACTTGCGAGTTGAATATTAATGCGTGACAGAGGCTTTGCTTAACACAAGTCCAAGTGCACAGCGACCCGCGCAAGTGCCCAAATATTTACCAGGCACACTGGTCCCTGTTGGCTAGGTGGGACCGCTTTCAGCGAATCAGAGTGCAGCTAACTAAGCCGCCGCAACCTCAGCCCGTACAGTACTGACGTCCGCGGGAACGACATGCTCGAAGCTTGCGATTGCTTCAAGCCCCTTCAACATCCAATTCCTCACACCACAGGCCCAAAATGATGTCCACACCCAGCGTCCGAGCAGCCCGCGGGCTGGCACGCCTCGCCCAACGGTCCTTCTCCACGACGGCGCGCCACTTGGAGAGCAAGGCTGTCACTTCCGCCCCCTCGACCGCGTCCCCCGTGGCCAAGAAAGAGACCCAGGTGCCCGTCGAGCTTCCCCAAGCACCCAACAGGAAGGAGATCTGGTCACGGAGCCAGAAGCCGCGCGATGTCGCCATGTCAGGACCACGATTCGAGCAGACCGACTTCGACCTCCAGGTGCGTTCCCCCTTGGAAGATATTCACGCCCTGAAATTGAAATCCGAGAGGAATTGATGGCAGTGACCGCTAACAAAACACAATTGTCGTTTGCAGCCCCAATCTTTTGCCGCTATAGAGCTTATCCACAAGCAACCGGTTCGCTGGACACATGAACGTGTTGTTGCTTGCGATGGTGGTGGCGGTCCCGCCGGCCACCCCCGTATCTTCATCAACTGCGACAAGCCCGAGATTTCCGTCTGCAACTACTGTGGACTTCCATTTGTATGTCCCGAGTGACTTTGATAGTCCAAGCACATCCTCAAGACTGACGCGAGACTTCACACAGGCAAACGAGCACCACCGAGCTCACCTCGAATCCCTACCACAAACATCATACCCTTTGGAGGATACCGAGGGTGTGGCGGTCGCTCCCCCTCTGTCAAGACCTCACCCGCCTCATTAAATCGATAGCCTTGGTTCGTTTCCCGAGCCAGAGAGTTGTGTATTTACATTAGACTCGTCTAAGAATTGAGGTCCTATTGAACAGTCTGTCATGCTTGGTAATGCCGATTACTCATGCTCCATGATAAACTGGTGAGTATCCAGGTAGATGTTATCTTGGAGCAGGCGACGTTCGGCCATTCTATCATCTTGAAAGACAATAAGACGTGCGCATTTTCGACGCCCAATAGTCCTAGTCGCAAACGTAAGACATGGGACGACCCTTTCGCTCCATTGTATATTATACAAACAAAACCTCGGATTGAGCGCCGCTATCCTGCGTTCCTAGCCCGTGCGAATGCAAACATTCGTAATATTCGTCATCGCCCTTGTGAATCCTTTCGAGTTGCTGGCATCACTTCGACTAACCAAGCGCCGGCCAGTAGTTTTGCTTCCGGCGGACGTGTACTCGGCGTGGTAGCCTCTAAGGTTCCCAATGTTATTGACCGCTGTCGATCACTTTGGAATTGACCTCTCGGTGGACCCAATGCCCTAGCTGCGGCTCCCATGTGGAGTGTTTGCCAAAAAACCGTGATTGAAGTGTGCTGAATGGTAGATGCACCATATGCGTCAATAGGTATCAGAATTCGTGGCGTTTTGAATTGCCGCCAATGACCCAGCAGATTGCAGAGACGCTCAGCAAGGGCCTGTGAAATCCTTTCAATAGCGATAGCTGCCTCGTCCGGTTTGAAAGCCTCGTCCTCTTCGGTTGCTCGATGACCCAACAAGTTGATCACTATACAGGTTTCCACTGCCTCTGTCATCCACTGCCATCGGCTCAAATCCCATTGATCCATCCACAAGTATACCATTGTCGTGAGGTCTCTGTGAGTGTGCGCCATCTAAGCCAGACACTGATCTTGGCCTGTGCACAGTCAATATGTAACTGATACCGGTTCGGGCATCATAGTCGGTCTGTACAGAAAGGCACATCAGTAACCACAGCCTCAAAAATTCAAGCATGAGATTGCCACCGCCATTCTGAGACCAACCTCTATATTGTGAAACACTTCACGTATCCGATCCGCGTCCTCCTTGGTGTCGCAGTACACGTCAACGTTCACAGTTGGTGAAGATTGGAGAAGTCGGCAGCCGTAGACTCCAACGCCCTTGTGCCTCGAGGCTTGCTCGACATCAGCAGCTGTTGTTCCCGGAGCGAAACCTTGAACCTCGACAACGTGCGGTCCTGCGAGGCCCTTGATGGTAAGGCCTGTCATCGGGCGTGGTACTGCCCTCACGGCTGTCCCTCCCACTTGCAAGCCCTCTTTTCTGGGTATATTTGTGTTTCTGTCGCTGGACTTCTTGGGTTTATTCGAGTTGTTGGGTTGGTTGAAGTGACTGCGCTGCTCGAGCTGCTTAGACTGATCGGGCTGAGGTCGGCTTAGTTTCTTCTGGCTCTGTCCGAGAAGAGCATCTGCAAGAGTTTGGGCATCGTGCGCGGCGCGTAAATGGGCTCTTGGAGCAGTAGGAGGTGCGCCGCCGCGACCAGCTATCCGTGCTGCTAGAGTGCCAGGCTTTGCACCTTTTGATGATGGTGCTAACTTCTAAAAGTCTGGTCAGCTTGAAAGCCCTGCCAGTGTAGCGTTGCGCGACTCTTGTACCTTGTTAACTCCTGCCCGGCTGGAGAGCGATCCGTTTGCGCCGCTTGCTTTCTTGGATGAAGCTGGAGCATTTGTCTTTCCGAATATCTTGTCTGCCGTCGCTTGTGCTTTCTTGCGGTCGCGCTCTTTATTCATGAAGGTCAACAAGTTAGCGTGGCCACTTGAAGAGGTCGTTGCGATTCTTTCGGTAACGCTTACGCTCATTGATCATCGCTTGAAGATTGACCTCTGCACCTTTATCTTTGGCCATGTTGAAAGAGTATGCTCGAATTTGGTGATGACTCGGTCAGGTGCGTGTTATCCACTGCGAATCGTGCCTCAAGTCTCAAATGGGTTGATGAGAACGCTGGTGATTTTGATTGCGAAGCGCGAATGTTGGTTGCGAGTTGAGGACGTGTTGCCGATTAGAAAGTCCAGGGTTCCTGTTCACTGCACAAGACTGCAGCATAGTGTTAGTTCCAAAGTATTTGCACCGATAATCCCTGCTTTGGGTGCCTGGGTGCAGCACAGAGGCAACGGGAACTGCCGTTGGTTTCCAGGTACTTTCCTACTGTTAGCTTTCTCAACGTCACCGCATTGCAGAACACCACGCTGTCTTCCAGCCTCACATCTGCCCTTCTGTATATGAACCCCACAAGTGTGTCTACCTAGGTAGTCTTACACCTATAGCCTATTGAAAGGTCACAACAAAATGGCCAGACTTTCCTTCGATCCTCTCGCTCCTCCAGCGACCACGAAACAGGCAGATCCTATGATCGACCTCGACCGTCTTCTGAATCGCCTCCAACAAACCATCCTTAGAGCGGACGCGGAACGAGAGCGACGACTTAGATATAGCGAATATGAGCGCCAGAAATTGCACTTTGTGCGTAGCGACATACCATGCAGGCATCATGAGTTTGAGACTGACCGTTGCATTCGTTTAATGTAGAACGTTGACTATGCGCGAACGCTGCTCACAAGACTGGACCAGGATGCCTTTTCGATCAAAGTCTTGACAAGGAAGCAAGACACGCAGGACGACTTGAAAAGGAAACGCGACCTGCTAGATCACATAACCGACAGACTCAAGGATCTCGAGGAGATGGGCGCGCACTTGGAAGAAGACGACACCGACGATGAGGAGGACGAAATTATGAAAACCATCATTACGACGCCCAGCAATAACTTGGAAACTTCACCAGCAGATGTCACAATTCATGAATTAGGAGAGACTGTTGAGCGCGAAAAGGACTGTTCCGCGGGACCACGACTCACAGCAGAGGAGTCGGGAAATCTTATCAATGATCGTACATCTGAGAAGCCGGAGGCTATCACGTCAGGGAACTTGCGATCCAGAGGGAGACAGGCCAATGCATCGGAATCAGACAAAGTACGCAATGACTTGGACACGGCAAAGACTACAGGCGCCACTACCTCTTCATTATTCGGAAACCGATCGACAGGACAAAACGACACCTCCACCTCTGAAGCAATCCTTGACCATCAGCGCAAGGAGCAGGAAGTTGTCACAGAGGACCTCTTGAGAATGGCCAGTCAGCTCAAACTGTCCTCTCAAAGATTCGGTGAGGCGCTGCAAGAGGATACAGAAGTACTAAGCCGGGCGGGCGAGGGTCTGAGCAAGAATGAATTGAGCTTGGAAGCGGCTGCCAGAAGAATGGGTGCAATTACCAAAATGACAGAAGGCAAGGGCTGGTGGGGTCGGATTATGCTGTACGCATGGATATATGGATTGATGGTGGTCTTAATGCTGGTCGTCTTCGTCCTGCCGAAATTAAGATTCTGAACTACCTCGGTAGCTCTGTTTCGAGGGCATGACAGCAGCTGAATGGCAACCTTGCACATGTGATCGTGATTTTGATAACAGAGGAGTGAAACTTGAGCTCGAGTCAGGAGACAGGCAGGTTGTTTTCAACTTCACTGAGTCTAATCTCATATCCGAAGCAAGCTTCGTCATCCTATGGCCATAGATTACATATTCGCGCAGCCATTCGAAAATCTTTGCGATCAAGAATCGATTTGCCTAATTGACTAGGTATCTAGGTATGCGGCGTTGTATGCCTTATACCAAGCAGTCAGATCCCGGGACCTAACGTGGGCTTGTGCGAGAATTGCTTCGAAGTTTACTAGTCTTGTGTTTTGCGCTCAGGTCTTGCATCGCTGGTGACTACACTACCTACTAGCTTGTGAATGTATTGCGGTCCAAATAGCTTTAAATTCTGTTCTGGACTTCCCTTTTCAGCCGTTTCCCACTATCAAGTTTGGCTAGTACCATGGAGAAGCCCAATGGCTAAGAGGATATTTAAAAAAGCTCCTATCCGTCCGTGTCTAGAGCAATACTGTCCTTCAAATGTGCGCAAATATCAAGCAAATTCAAATAGCCAGGCGTGTTCCTATCATCGAATTGGCTGCTTGATCTCGATGCCTCCACGAAAGCAATAGTCGGCTTCTCTATTTGTCAGTCTCATTGCGAGTTCATCTTCAGCTTGGCAACCGTGCCCAAGTGCGCCCAAATTCATTGTAGTGCTTGTGCTGCTTGAGCATGGAAGACAGATTCGCGAAAGCAATCTTTTATTTTCGTGATGATGGCATGGAGCTTCCATAGCATGTTTGCTTTCGCGTTTAAACCTTCTGAGGCAGACCTCCGAGCCGCATAATATGCAAGCGACATACAATCGTGCCGTTCTTTTGATCCACAAGTCGTACCCATGGTTTGCAGGCTCTGATTGAAGCGTCATTTTCATGGCTTTTGAATTTTCGTTTGACGACTCGAACGAAGAGGTGCCATCGCTTTGCGCTTGTTCTGCAGTTTCGACAATATAGGTTCCACAGCACCGAGCTTTACGCACTCGGGATGACCCGGTGTGTACTCGTGAGGAACAGTGCCAGCGGGCTTTCCCTGAGGTGGAGGGTGGTATTGCCAGTTTGGTTGGGCGTTTTTAGCCCTAAGAAGTCGCTCATCCCAGTTGTAGCCCGTCTTGCCTCGGAAGAAGACCTTGAATTGGTCCAATGCCTTGTTCAGACTGGCGGTTGGGTTCCTTGTTTCTTCGACTTTGGGTTTGGTGCCTTTGCTGTAAAGACCGGCCCAAAAGAGGTATGCCTTCTTCACAGTACTGGAAGTGGAAACGTCAAGTCTGATAATCCATTTCAAATCATCCCTGAGAAGTTCGATGCAGTATCGAAATTGGTCTTCTTTGTCTTGGAAGGGTCTAGGAGCTGCAGCTACTATCCAGGATTGGAGATTTGGAAAATCTGGAAAATCGAGGCACCTCTTGACGGGTGGCAGTCCAGTGGGACAGTCCTCCACGGCGCTCTTATTAGAGACAACAGATGAGGCACTGTTCAAAGTAATGCTCCTTTGAGAATGAGCCTGCCAGCTTGTGCCAGCTTCCTTGCAAGCCGTTCGAGTATTCTCAACAGCTGTCTTTGTTGTCTCGTATTCCTTCTTGGCTGTATTTTCCTCTGTCGCCGAGCTTTTCGTTGCCCTCTTTGACATCTGAGCTTGTTTAACAAAATCAGAAGTGATACCCGTCTTGTCGACAAAAACAGGAGACGTCTTTCCTTTGTCGTCACTGTTCTGACAGGGTCTATTCACAACTTTTCCAGCCGTCGCAGCTTTCTCTTCTTCTCCTTCTCCTCCTTCTCCTTCTTCTTCTGTCTCATCCTCACTTTCGATGATTCTGTCCTTCTTGTAGCGCTTGGCGTTGATGGCGTCAATGTCACGAGGCTTGCTCGGATCGTACACCTCATAATGTTCGTAGTACTTTCTGTCCGTAATAACGTCGTCCAGCCAATCCCAAGTCACGATGGCAGGCTTCCTCTTGCTGAGCCTCATTGCCAAAACTCGCTTGACTATAGACATGCCAGAAATGAAATCAGCCTCAATATTCACATCAATTACGTTCCTTTGCGTTGATTGAGTTTTAGTTTGAATCTACCTTCTGGCTCTCGCTCTCGAAAGGCTCTTCGACTGACCACCAGATGTGTGACGGCTTTGGAGAGCCGATCAGCTTGCCGCATTCCGGCTCGTTTGATTTCAGTCGACAATTTCTGGGGGTTGGACCAGTCGGCTGTGACAAAGGCGTCTTCGCCTAGGTTGCCGACGATCAGCACGACAATGCTTTTGAGTTGCCGCATGGTGGCTGGGTGAGTTGATGTTGTATTGAAAGGTGAAGGTAAGAAGGAAAGAGCCCCAGATCTGTTACCCCGGGACTCGTGAGTAGACTGTGAAGATGTCTCTGTGTGTGTGTGTGTGTGTGTGTGTGTGTGAGAGAGAGAGAGAGAGAGAGAGAGAGAGAGAGAGAGAGAGAGAGAGAGAGCTCGTGGATCTAGGAAATCAGAAGAAGAGTTGTGCAGGACAGTATCATCAGTTCCTGTTCCCAACGATAGTTGCAAGCGTACACCAAACTGGATGGAAGAGGCAAGTAAAAGATGCAGCAAATAGCGGGAAAGAAGACAACAAATTGCAGAACACGAAAAATCAATTGATGAAGTCTCAAACGAAGCGTGCAGACTGCGGAACTGTCAGTCAGTACATATTGGCCGAATCGGATGTGTTCTTGATCAACCGTGTAGTCATCAATGCTATCTTTTGTACACGAGCCAGGTAACTAACCTATGTATGATGAAAGCGGCTTTCAGTCAAAGAGGTTGAATCCTTCGCAATAGATGCAGCGTTTACTAGCAAGACCGTGGAAACTCACGTTGCGACAAGTGCGCCTTGAAACCCTGGTCTCACGACCTCCTGCCTTTGCTGGAACATGAGTGCTTCGCTCATATCTACTGTTTTGCATATTTTGCAGCAATTAGGCTCGAACATGGTGTTCGACACACGAAGCTACTCATCTAGTATTGTCAACTGCGCTGCCATAGGCACATCATGTCCTAAGAAGGATCCGATTCAAGGCATAAGCTGGTCAGAGAGTAGTCATACACTGAGCCTCGACCAGATGAACATTGATCACAAGGCAAGAGTCCAGTTATTTAGGGACTAAATGATAAACAAGTAGCAAAGGCGTGTCGCCGCTGAGTGCTGGCAATTACTTGCTTTGAGATGTAGAGATCTACCTAATGGCTTTCGCTACTTTGACAAAGGCACGAATCTTCTCCAAGCTCTGCTTTCCGTCTTCTTCAACACCGCTGCTGACATCGACTCCCACTATTTGGGAAGAAAGGGGACCGACAGCAGCCAGAGTCTCGGCAACATTATCAGGGCTGAGTCCGCCCGCAAATAGAACAAGCAGCTGCTCATCCTTTTCTAAAATTGAGTGAACGGCAGATTGGTCGAGTAGTTGCCCAGATCCGGACCCAGAATCCAACAGAGGCAGGACATGGTAGCCACGAGTCGCCAAACCTGGCTCTCCTGGCCCGAATTTGTGCAAGACCGGAACAGGGATGAGCGACGCCCACTCTACAGGTTCCTGTCCGTGCAATTGGACAATATCAAGGTCGTACAGCTTCTGCTTCTCGAGTATCTCCTCCAGAGGCTGATCCATGAATACACCGACAAGGAGTGGGCCCTTGCTTGTCAATGTATGCCTTGCAGTGGAAAAGAAGTCCACGGCAGAGGCAGCGGTGACATTTGGTGCCACTGAGGGCCTTGATGCGCGATTCGCATGAACTGCTTGCGAAATTGCGAGAGCAGTCTCATGCGAAACACATCGCTTAGTGCCAGGCACAAGAATCATGCCTACCAAATCTGCGCCTGCTTTTACAGCTTCGGTCGCAGCTTCAGCGCTGCGGGTTCCACATATTTTGACAAGCAGCTTCTCCGGTTTGGCTTCCTCTTGACACGAGGGCTTGCCTGTGCAGAGCTCTCGAATGAATTCAGACGCGTCCGCAGCGCGCATGATAGCTTCTCCAACGAGGACGGCATTCACGCCGTCGGCCTTGCAATCTTGTACGTCTTTGTGTGAATTGATACCGCTAAGCGCGCAGATGATCGTCTCTTTCGGCACCATGCCCCGCAAGCTTCTTGTGGTTCCAAGGTCGACTTCGAAAGTCTCGAGATTGCGATTATTCACGCCAATGGCCTTGGCACCGAGTTTGACAGCTGTCGTCATCTCGCTAGCATTCTGAACTTCGACAAGAGGCTCCATGCCAAGGGACAAAGAGTATCTGTAAAGTCGCTCTAGCAGTTCTGTGTCAAGCATTTTGACAATCAGAAGGATAGTGTCGGCACCTGCCAAGCGGGCCTCGAGAATTTGATATTCTTCGAACACAAACTCCTTGCGAAGTATAGCTGGCCGGTTGGGCATGCCGTTGAGAACCTGCCGGACTGCGCGCAAGTCTTCAATATTGCCTTTGAACCATTCTGGCTCAGTCAGAACGGAGATGACACTTGCGCCTGCTAGTGCATATCTTTTTGCCTGTGTTGGGGCATTAATATCCATGGCGAAGACTCCCTTCGATGGGGAGGCCCTCTTGATTTCAGCCATGAGTGACACCTCGTATGGAGATCGGCGTAGTCGTTCAACAAATGGGACCAGTGGTGGAGCACCATTGAGATCGAATGCGGCTTGTAAATCTGCTGGTCTTTGGGATGGGACCTGCTTCTGAGCAGTCACCGCAACTTTCCTATGATCGTATATTTGCTGGAGAATGTTGTTCTTTGGCTTCGCTGCCACCGCGGGAGCGCTGACTCGGTTGCCAGCTTCCTTTTGCAATCGCTCGCTCTCGGCCCAAGTGCCTCCTTGAGTGAGCAGAAAGTTTTTGAACATGGCTCTGCCGTCTGCCGAGAGGATACTTTCCGGGTGGAATTGGACGCCCTCGATCGTCAATTCCTTGTGGCGGACTCCCATAATAACGCCTTGGGTCTCATCATCCTTGGCGATCCAGGACGTCACTTCCAAGCACTCTGGCAAGGATATGTGCGTGCCGGCGAGAGAGTGGTATCGAGTCACGGGTAGAAATTGTGCCAGACCTCTGTATACGCCCTTGGAGTCATGACGCAGGGGCGATGTTTTGCCATGGAGGATCTCACCCGTTTGGCTGACATCTCCTCCATACACATCAAGAATACATTGTCTTCCCAATACTGGTCAGCACCGCCAATGCAGGTCTTAGTTTCGAGGAGCTGAGGATACGGATACTCACTGGCCCATGCAGACACCGAAGATGGGAATCTTGCCTGCAAAGTGACGGATGGCATCCCGACTGAGACCAGAGTCTGTCTGCGGGTGACCTGGCCCCGGACTGACAACCAATTGAGTTGGTTTTTTGGCAATCAGCTCGTCGAGCGTGATCTGATCATTGCGGAAAACCGTGACGGTGGCGCCCTCGAGGACTAAGTACTGATAGACATTGTAGGTGAAGGAGTCATAGTTGTCGATGAGGACGAGGTTGGAGGCCGAGGAAACAGGTGGCGAAGGGTCCGGATGATGGGGAGAATGGTCTATCAAATCCAAACCAGACATCTTGTTTTCCTAATTACTGGCCTGCGCAGTGAAAGCTTCGGTAATGTTTTGTGTTGACCGCAGCGGTGGAAGAAGTATAGAAGAGCGACAACCGTCGGTGACTCAATGAGCACCAAAGTAATGAAGTACCTATGTACCAAGTGTTTTTGAAGCTGGCCCAAGCACCCAGGTATAATCCGAGCCGATCTAGCTAGCAGCCGCCACCTGTTCACCGAGAGATGTCGCCCCAGCAAGTCTGGATGATGCAGGACGTGATCAACGTTGGCACAGGAGTTTCTGTGAAAAAGACAAAGGCCACGGCTACGATATCACTGCTCGAATGCGCTAGGTACAGACAATATTGCAAGAGGCCGTTACATAATCAAGTTAATACAGGTGGGTTCTGGGCGGCGTGCCTTTGTACACCGTGCTTGAGTCCCACTTGCCAGGGTGCGTTATCGCTTATCTATTCACACTGATGGCCAGAGCTCTTCAGCTGCCAGCCGTTAGGAGCTGGGCCTGGTGGATTTGATATTTTCTACTATTGGAGTAGGAAGCTCTACACGTCTGGCGCGTTCTGCTGGGTACCAACCACTCGGCTCCAAAATCAACAATTACCAATTTCGCCCTCCCAACACGCGCACCACATTTCATATTCTCCGCCCGTGGATTGCAGATTCCAATTCAGCTGCTTTCCATGACTGCCCGTCATATCTTTTCAAGCGTCGCTTGCTGAGCCCTGCGACCATGCCCTCACCACCAGGCGCTGTTTACTTCCCGTCACTGGACCAGTGCCTGAACGGCGACAAAGCGTTGCTGTATGCTTAGCCCTGAAACCCTCTCCAGTCTGTGCAGAAACTTATTACCAAGTATAACAGTTCCTGGAGACTAGCCGCACCAGCGCTGCAGGATGCTGCTGATGACCGAATCACGAGCGACTCCGTTTCCGACTTCCTGCGCGATCCTCGCGTCCATAGCTTCCTTCAAAATCCCCCAATCGCGTTTGGCAAGCCCGACGCAGCGAGCAAATCCGACTTTGACACCAGGACAGCTGCGATCAATGTCACTCCCACCCAAAATGACAAGTACGATATCAAATTGATCAAAGAGGACGCTCTGTGGCTGAGCCAGAACGCCGATGTTAACGAAGTGGCCGCCCTGCGCATCGTCGTCGTTGAGTTCCAAAATCGAGCGCAGAACCATCTATCCGGTCCTCTATCAACACAAGACATCATCAATATTCAGCAAGCCGTCGGCGCAGACGGCACGCAAGCCAGCGCGCTGTTGGCAGCTGTTACTGCATCTGAGACCCTGGATGTGGAGACAATATGGACGACCTTCAATACAGAAGCAAGCAGACGGCGGCGGCTGCTGGATACGTATATGTCTGAACGGCGCTATTTCATGATGTTTGTCGACAATGTCCTGCATTTCATGCTCGACCGCACGAGCCCAAAGTCGGCTGGGCCAATAGCAGGATTGCGACAGCAGTTATTGGAAGCAGTCTTTGGCGAAACAAATGTGGCTAGTCTGCGACACGCAAGACGAGAAAGCCTTCTCAAAAGATACATTGATCTACTTGCTATGTACATTGGGCGCGCCGAAAGTAAACCAATGGGCATACAGGACGGAACGGACCTGGAACTTGACTGGGTCAAGATGGTTGTGACGGAGACATTGCACCTCTTGTCCAGTATCTTCCAGATTGTCGACCTCAATGACGCCTTCCTGCCTGCCCAAATAGTCTCTGCTTGGTTCAACTTCGTCGACGCTTACTCCTTCATGGATCAATTACAGGCTTTGGACGACCAGACGGCCGAAACACTGCAACCAGTCAAGTCTCTTGTTTGCATCATCTCAATGAAGCTTCTCAATCTCCCCAGGTCTATTCCTTTTCTTGAAGGCGACTCTGAGGTTACTCTTTACCCAGACGAGGATTCATACATCACTTCAGAGGAAGTTCTGAGGCAGCTTGAAGAGACCATGGCCGGCGCGGCTAACGCAGGCTATGTTACCGCCGGACCCGTCATTTTTGCCTGGACACTGATTGTTCAGCAAATGCTCGCATCACATCATGAACGTCAGGAGAGGAGGGATTTGCAGCAGAACCGCCAAGCTCAGGAAGGGTTCGAACGCGAGGTGCAGCATATCGAAGCTCGTCCTGGAGTCGGAAGACGCTCGTCAGCTGGAAGCATAGTATCGATGGAAACCCAACCATACGACAAGTTCATACTCAATTGGTGTGGTAATAGTCAGCAACAGCAAGACATGCAGCGGATCGAACAGTTGGCCATGGCCGTGACCGCTGGAGGTCGAATGCACCATTTTCTCACAGAAATGGCTGTCGGTCTTGGTGAGTCGTACGATGCACCGCTTCGTTCATACACTGGAGCGAGGATGCGATTTATTCTTCTGGACTTCTTGAACTTCAGTTTTCCTGTGGTCGGCTACATATCAGAATCCATCTCCACAATATTCGCGGTACTCTCGGCTGGTCGCGGATACTGGGACGTCTCCAAAAGCCAGGTGTTGAGCTCTGAACAGGACATCATTGCAAGGGCGATGGAAGATCCTGCGACAGTTCAGTTCTATTTGAACCAAGTTTGGCTCAGATGGCCCTACGAGTTCACGCCGTTTACCGACTTGTGCAGAGTCATCTTCACCTCATTTTCCGAGCGAGCGATCTCAGAGCTCGGAAAAATACTTGCCAACACTCCGGCTCTGACTTTCCATCTACCAGATGCTTTCTGGGAGTTTTCTGGTGAAGAAAACGACCTGGGCAGGTTGGAACTTGTCAGAGATGTCCCCTTATTCTCTGTCTTACCGTCTCGCAAACGTCTTGTGGCAGGTGAAGAGTCATTTTACATACCCGTCGGCACCCAAGGTCAACTCGCGTCTGATCCAGCTCGGATCGTGCAGTTGCGATACGTTCACTCAACCTTTGCACTCTTGGGCAAGCGGCTGGAGACCAATCTGGACTCTGACTTCTATGCACTCGCACTCGGCACTCTCGAAGCAAATGATCTCGCAGAGGCTATATCGCTTCTAGCTACTGTGATACGCCACCACAGCGTTGCCGCAAAGAAAGATAAACCCACTGCACCTCACATTGCCGCTTTAGAAGTCCTTCAGGAAGCCGGCCGCGACCTCCCGCATCACAAGGACATTGTTACCGTGATAACCGACACGCTGGATTCTTATATTGAGGGCGACCAGCCTAATCTCGATGCACCATCCATTCGAGTCATCACATCATGTCTGCAATTCTTAGATTCAATCCTGCCAATATGTCCAGGCAGAGTATGGTCCTACATGACGCGCTGTGATCTTCTGATGAGCCCTTCCAGAGCTGGAAGGCTCTCGAAGATCATTAGTACCTTCGACATCGTTGAGGAGCATTTCGAACTCCTGGTGTCGGTCGTCAACCTTTTCTCCAGCTTGGTTGACAGCTCTGTAGGTGGAGCTGTGCACATGAAAATCGAAAATAAGACCACAGGTCGAGCAATCGATACAGAGCCCATTTGGCAAGGAACGTCCGATAAAGCTCTCAGTCAGGTCAACCTATCGATCGCACATACGTCAGTCGACATCCTCGAGAATTCTCTAACCTGGCGCTTCGCATCAGAAGTGCACCGCAGTATGCTTCTTGGCGATCTCGTACCTGTGTTGACAAAGATTATCTCCTTCACGTTTGGAACCGGGGCTGAAAGTGATGAAAATGACAATGCCAATTCGATCATGATTGGAGACTCATTGCATGAGAAGAGACCGAGAGCACTTACGCCATTCTTAGAACCGGCTTCACGCTACATCATCGACGGATTCTTGTCATCTACTCCTTCATCCTTGCGATTCCAGCCTGTTCTTGCCTCGCTGCTTGTCGCGCTAGGCCTCCCCGACTCGACACTGTATGAGAATCGTCAGAAGGTCATTGCAAGACGTCAGATCGCATTTCTTGAATTCGCAACGGCACTTATACGGGTTGCGAACCTCAAGCAATCACCAGTCACCGCTATAGAAGGGCAGCTTCTGAAGTGCGCTTCTCTGCTTGCTCGTCTTTGCGCAAGGAATGCGGTTTACAGAGATCCCACCCTGTCTCTGTTTGGGGCTCTAGCGGAGCGAATAAGTCGTGATGATAGCGAGGCGCCATCGCTCCTAGGTTATCTTGGACCGCAGATCTCTCGGTCGTTCCTCCAGACCGTTTCCAAATTGGATAAACCTTTCGATAGACCGACAGCATCCAAGAACGCGTGGACGTTCTTCTCTACAATCATGCGCAATGGCCAACATTGGATGGCAAATTGTTTGCTGACAGGCAAGACTCCGCGCGAAGCTCTAAACAAGAACGGCAAAACAATCTCCAAGTTGGCCTCTGATTCGATACTCAAAACCGCCGTGAACCGCTTACGTTCCATTAAGTCACTGCCCAATTCGGAGATTCTGGCCATTCTCGATCTTCTTACCTCAGCCCACAACTACTGGCAATGGACAGTCTTCGCTTCACAGGAGGACAACAGCTGTCTGAACGAGTTGCGTGCCTACGTGCGCGACCTCAAAACCATATCTGTGACTGCGAGAGCAGATGTCAGTCGAGCGTGCGACGAAGCACGAATTGCAGCTTACATTGCTGAGGCATTCGCAATGCACCTCTACCATCTTCGCAAGACCGGTCGAGAAAAAGACTTTGCACGGGATCTTGCCAACGACATCGATTATTTTTTGCGAGATGGGGTTACCGTGGCAGACTACAACAGTTCTCTCCATGCTCATTTTGGGAAGAATTTCTCGAAACGATATCCAGGATTTTCTCTTGACAGCTTCCAACGAACAGTCCTGACGCCTAGAGAGCTTGGCAAGGGCTACTATTATGCACTTGATGTCGCTGACAAGATGCTTGACTTCGATCCTGCTTGGTCGGGTTCACGTGAGAGCACTGGCTTTAGGCATGAGATGGAGGCTGCAAATCTCAATCTCTCCCTTGTTGATGCACAAGTGGTAAGTAATGCAAGGTCTCGAAATTCATGTTTTGGAACTGCATACTGATGTTGCAATTATCTAGGCTCTCTTCCATGCCTGGGAGTTCTTGCTCCTGGAACTCAGCTGTTGTCTCCCGGCGAATGAGCACTTAATTACTACTCAGATGAAACAAGTTGCGAAGCAGTGTCTCGAATGCAACCAGATCAAGCAAGGTCCTGAGCGAATCTTTTTAAGAATCACAAAGTCTCGTGCAAATCTCGCGCTACTTATCATGCAGCGTCTTCCTCCCACAGCGCTAACCACGAAAGATACTGCTGATCTCCTGATGACTACTTGGACGACTGTGAGCAGTATTGAGAATCCATTTGTGCCAGAACATATCCAGCACTGGAGGGTGATGCTAAGGACATTCTACGTCACACTACGATCATACACATTATCGACGGGGAAATCCGCGAACGACCATAGCAGAGCAGAGAACAACAGACTCGTAGAAGTCATTCAGTGTGTTTGCAACGTCCTTCACCAAGTTGTGGCTCAAGGGTTCCGCTCTCTGGTTGCACTTATTCACGACGCCGATGGCACGGTTGTTCCGGAAGACCTAGCACTCGTGACTGCCATTCTTCAGGCATGCTTGTGTTTGCCAGCCATTGACGAGTATTCGAGTGAAATTGTGAATATCATGATTTCGGAGGACGTTGGACGAGCTGCCATGTCGCTGTTTTCCTGGTCCGACAAACTTACTGTCAACGGCGACCCGGTCTATGGCGAGCTCAGTATGCTCTTTCTGCTGCAATTGTCGAAAGTTCCTGCTATGGCCGAACAACTTGCCTCGGATGGACTGCTCGCTCAAATCGCTGCAGCTAGCATCACGTCCCACATTCAGCAAACCGACGTCAAACCCTTGGCGGAAGATCCGGGTGCTCAACGTTGCTACGATATCTGGGCTAAGGGTATTCTACCACTGTTGCTGAACGTCCTGTCGGCTACAGGTCTTGGCCCGAACATTGCCACTGAAGTCGCTTACGTCCTCAATCAATTCCCGAATCTGCTTGAGAGCAGCATCGAGCGGATCGAGGCCCCAGGAATCAATAGAACAGCTGCGCGAGGCGGCTGCTTCCTGACATTGTTGAGTGTCTCAGAAGTCAATTCTTTGGCTGTCTTAACGCGCGTATTGGGCGGCTACAGGACCAATTACAACCAGTCAATTCCGGAAGTGCCCTGGGACTCAGCTACGGTACTTGAGTACGTAGAGTACTGGCTGACCACGCGGAACATGCTGCGGGAAAGGTTGATGGCGCTAGGGCAACGGGAGGCTGATTGGAAGAACATGAAGACAGACGTCGAAGGCGTAAGCGTGTTGGAGGACAAGGTAGTTTCGCTTCTCGAGGCTACTAGAGAGGTGATAAGCGAGGACTTGGAGTGATTTACTTTTCAACCATGATTTACAGAGCTTGGAGCATTTGAGGTCAAAATGTGGCATTTCAGGCGTTGGACTCGGCTGAGAAACGGTCGGCGCATTAACGGATCAAGATACCAATGAACGAAAGCACCGGATGTATGTTGCGAAAGTTTGAAATTGTAATTTTCATATTACTGTGAGTGGAATTGCATGGTTCCAGGGATATCTAACCTTGAGCTTTGCGCAGCACATTGGGTCGAAAAAGTATTCAACAGGTTCCCTCTTTTCATACCTCATACAGGATGGCTATCTGGATTTAGCAAGACGTTTCCCAGATCAACATGTACCGTGTCCTGGTCAACATAGCAAGGTCTCATTATGCTCCTTCGTTCACCCAATTTCGCGCCCCGAATCAGCCGAGTTATGCCATGCACGTCCTTCATGTGCGCCATCCTGAAATCCTCAGAACTGCACTATATAGCAGGAAGTGATCAGGCCCATAACTTCCGGTTGCGGCTTCCAGGATTTGGCCACCATCTCCACGGATCGCGTGCTGGAGAGATGCTTTTCTAGTCATTCGCCCAGAAACAAATCTATCTTCGCTGTTGCATAGCCTGCTGCTCAACGTTGTGCTCTTGGAACCGCTCCGACAGGCGCTGGCCGCTAGCCATGAACTTCTGGACGCAGCGAGAAACACAGCCGTTTTCGCGCTCGGAAAGAGCCTTGGAGGTAAAGTCGTTGACGCATGAGGCGAAGCAGTGGTCGACAAGATTGCTATAGAGCTAAATTGGTAGCAAGAAAAAAAGAGATACATTAGCGACTGCTTTTTGAGGTAAACCTCTTCATATCGGCGCTACCAGGGAGGGACCGGAAGAGATTCGCAAAAAGAACTGCTGTTGGTGTCGCGTATCAGGAACTTACAGAGACAAACTCCTTCATCTGGCGCTTTTGCAGGCGCTCCTCCAGCGTGCGAGTTTCGGCGGCGTTCAGGTTGCTGGCGGTGATGAAGTACTGGTTAGCGAATGACGGCCTTGTCTTGCGCATTGCGCCCAGCGCCTTGAGTTTGTATGTATATTGGAAAGGTTTTGGAGGACGATAGGTTATGGCAAGGACACAGGGGCCGACTCACTCCATTTTGTGCTGCTTGTCTTGTTTTCAAAGGTGGGAGTTGGTGAAGAAGATTCGACGCGACGAAGTGACGTGACTGTTTTGGTTGTGAGCTTTTGCACTGGGTTGTCTGGTGCTAGAGCTGCGAAAGATGGGCGCGATGAAAAATCCAGGGCAGTGATGTCAACTCTATGCTTATGTCATCAATTTGTCTTTGACATGCACTCTTAAATTCGCCAACCACCAACAAACCATATCAAACTTCCAATCTTCAACGCTCGACACCATGACACGGCTTATCGGACAGGCTCATAATCAGCGCCCAGAGATAGCAACCATCCATAGCATTGGTAGGCTGATGATGTGGACTGTGCAATTCGTCAAGCCTTGCTCAGAATTGTGTTTCCCGTATCCAGGAGAGAGAATTTAACTCCTACTCAATCTTCCAGTCATCACTAATCTGAATTATCCAAGCACTTGCTCAGATTTCGAGCCACCTTGGTGGTTTGTGTTTGAATCCATTGCAGCGAGTCCTCTCATGACCCAGAATGTATCGAAGAGGTTTTGAGGGACGCGAGAATGCCTTGCATAAAGACAGGCTGCAGTCATTCGCGTTTGAGCAAGTTAGCCGACTTTCAACCGTCGGCACCCAAGCGTTGCTTTTTCCAATCATGGCTGTGCAACTCTCGAGCTCTTAAAAGCCTCTCATGGATCGGTTCCTTAAAGTTTCATGTTGTCGCGGCAGAGTGGCAGCCTTCTCAGCACGGATTTGGACATCAGTCCATGCCAGCCTCTCCACCTCATTCAACACGGGAATCACAAAATCCTCTACGCCCTCAGGCTGGCGTCTCATCTTGGCAAATCAAGACGGCGACCTCCCCAAGAACAATACAAGGTGTCGTTTCACGAAAGCGTGCTGAACCTAATAGAGTGAGATCATGATCTGCTAACCATTATAGCAGCTCTGTGGCATGGTCAGTGTGTCGCTTCTTGTTATCAGTTGACGAGCCTTGCGCCCTCAACACGACTGGACTTGATCCTCCACAGGTTGTGAATGCCCTCAAATTCTGTCATGTATAGTCAGTCCACAGGCCTGAATTAGGACAGACATGGCCAGCTGCAGATCTAGGGCTCGACCGTCGCCTCTTGTTGTTGGCGTCGTCACGATCAATGCATTCTGCCAAGTATAGCCTCGGACTACGTGCGAGGCACTACAGACGGCCCTTGCCTCGTTCACTCATCCTTGAACGATGCGCGCTCTGCCACGTTTTCACAAGCTCCTGCACGTCAAATTATCTGTTGGAATACCCGATACAAGAATCCATCCGGGAGTTCGAAGCGAGGGGCCGGCGGCTTTATTGGATAGGTGAATGAACGAGTGGAGCTGCGACGTCGTTGGAGTGAAAACACCGTGCAAATCCTACGAGACATCAATGCTGATTGGCCATGACAAGAGTTGGCAAAGTGCCACCAACTCAGCCTTACGGGATGCTGGATCCAGGGGTCAGCGGCCCCTTGAATGCCTTGCTGCTTTAGGACGGGATTCAACACATGGTCTCTGGGATGAGCAAACTTTCAATAGAAAGTGTCAATTTGAAAACGTACATCGTGCTTCCAGGGCTCACCTACGATATTACTGCTAGACTCAACGAGCCGTGCTACCGTACCTCACCCATCAACTTGCCTGGCTAGCCCACTGAGATGGGAATCCTCCTGCTCAACTTCAGTCTCCCGCCAGGACTTTCCTCAGAGTTGGCATAAGAACTAAGCAAACGACCCCAATCCTCAGTGTTTTTGCATCACAATCTACCCTGGGTCGGATGCCTTCTGCCCATTGTAAACCCCCTGCTTGACGTTTCTTCAAGGTCTAAGATTCTTATTTTAGAAGCTTGGGCAACACCTGCCTGCGGGGATGACTGCTTAGCATTTTCTCGCCTTTTCCCAAGTAATTAGATATGTATGTCACTCTACCCATGGGGAAATACTTGCCACAAGTACCAAAGTAGATATCCGAACTCCAAAGCCTGGGCCAGATCTCAACTAGAGCGGCAGTTGTTGTTAGTTCGGCGGAACTGGAGGAAACAGATGCAACATTTCGACACATACGGTATTCCTTGTGGCTTCAGCACCGCCTACTGCGCGAAGGAAAACATCCATCTGTCTGATACCCCCTCACGGCAACACATCGCTATCTGTGTCTAGGCAACAAATTCCTACATAGAGTCTAGCGAGCTGTTTCCCAGGGTTTAACAGTCTGCCTGGGGGGAGTACCCGGCGTACTGACTTGAAGACTTCTCGGTCTGACTGCAACCAAAGACGTACAGTATTGACCAACCGGTTTGGTGCAACAAGGGCGTATATGGGACAAAACAAAAGTGCTCTTAAACGAACATCCCGAGAGCTCGGCCAACGAGACGAGCGGAAATGGGTGGCAGGCTCACTGCTTCTGCACGCTGCATGAAAGAGGCGACTGGGAATTAGCTGGTAGGAGGAGAGGCGTCGATGGCGCCACTGAGCGGTGTTGCGGCTCTGACTGGAGTTGCGTCCTGTTGTGCAGCTCTTTGATATGAGGGTTTTTAGAGGCGCACAGCAACCTGGACCTTCCAATACAGTACACTGGTACTTTTGCGCCATTGACCAGAGGCTCCCCAATTACCTAACCTTGGATGCTCTTTAGTGCAGAGAGCGGCAAGTGCTGGACCACAGCGCACCTGACTGGAACCTCAACGATTATTATGAGACTTCAACATGATTTGTTTGACCTCTCTTGGTGCAAACTCAGACCGCATCGACTGCTTGCACTGCATGCTTATAAAGAAAGCCTTATATGGCCTTGTCAGCCACCATTTGTCTGGGTCAACCTCTACGAGCCACAGTCGGGCCCGTGTTCTTTACTTGATGGCAGGCACCTCTTGCGACGGACCAAATGCTGTTTTTCGATGCGCCACCCCGCTGTCACTGCTGCCCCTGGCGCCAGCCTGCCGCCAAGTGATGCATGCATTGGTTGTCGTCTGCGTGTTCCACAAGCCTTGCCCTCGAACGTGCACAAGGAGGTCGGCGGCGATGTTCCAGGAGCGTGGTGGACGGTCGAGCGCTCCTGAATGACTGCTCCAGCGAGACGTTGCCTAAAGATAAGGCAGAGCAAGAGCAGCCTGTGTCAGTCGGAGGATTGGCACCAATCCCCAAATGCCTACATGCAGTGCCGCACTTGGGATCAAAAGTATACCGCGTCAATGGCGACGGTGACGCACAGCCAAACACTGACAGCCTTTGTTGGATCCTGTTGTAGACTCGCATGCTTCATGCGGCATTCGAGAGCACCAACATATCGTCCCGCATGTAGGGCTGCAGCTATCTACACACACAGAACACGCAGGCCAAGGGGGGCTATGCGCTTTGTGCCATCTGTAGCCTCCAGGCGACCGCATTCTCAGCGCATCCCGTTGTCAGCTTGCAGGCCTTTGAGGGGTCGAGACTGCCAGAGTGGTCATCCTTCGATACCACCCCGCCCTCCAATTTCGAGCTTCTCGGTTCCGGACGGCCAGGATCGAGCACACTCGCAAGGCTGTAGCAGCTCGCCGCAAGTCCCGCCTCCTTGCTGCCTCTGCAGTATCCTGCTTCAGCAACAAGCGGCAGACCAGGCCATTCGTTGCCTTTGCATTGGCAAAGTTGGATGGACATGCCGCTTAGAACACCCTTTGTCTCTTGGCATCCTGCCCAGGCTGCGCCGGAGCTCGTCCCGTAAACACGTCAACCTCATCGGCCTTCGAGCCCCAACTGCAGTGCTGAGTTTATACCTTGCGCGTGGCTTACGCTCCAGCGATCTGCTTCTGCTCCGGCAATATCTCTTTTCAACCATTCAGACGAGCAGTACGCCGCTTATTCCTGAGACGTGACGCAGGTCAGCAGCTTGTGCGACACAGATGGTGCTCTGGGACCAACGGTTGGAACTATATATGAGATGTGCAGACACAACCATGGCCAGTATCCTGGCGTGGAATCCCGATACCACTGTTACCGTCTGCACAACATGCCTTCCGATTCCTGTTCCTCAAGTCCTGCCACGCAAGCTGCCGCATCTGGCAGAAAAGGGTCCAAGAAGGTCAGAACAGGTTGTGTTACTTGCAAGTAAGTCCACTGGCCCAATTCGTCCGCACAAGACAGAGACACCTTTGGTCGACGACAACTAAACAGACATGCTCCACGGCTCAGAGTACGCAAAGTAAAGTGTGATGAGAACAAGCCATTTTGCTTGAGATGTACCAAAACGTGGCGGAAGTGCGACGGCTACTTGGACCCAAGGCTCCTGGCTGGACGACGCCTGAAAAGGGACAACAACATGCACGGCTATAATCTCGAGCCTCTTCTTGAATTCTCTGCGCCTGAAGAGAAACGAGCCTTTTACTTTTTTCAAAACGTGACGGCGCCATGCATCTCTGGAGAACTGGATTCGGTCTTCTGGAGAGTCATTGTATTACAAATCTCACAAGCAGAACCTGCCGTACGCCACGCAGTCCTCGCCGTCAGTAGCCTTCACGAAGGACTGGCTGGCGGCACCATTGCGCACTCGGAAAATGGCACAATCGCACACGCAACCCAGTCATTTGCGCTCCAGCAATATAACAAGGCCATTGCTCGTCTTTTGGACCAGATGAACAGCCCACTCTCCAGCCCACTGGCCTCGCTTCTTACCTGCATCCTCTTTGTTTGCATAGAGTATATGCAAGGCAAAGATAGGGAGTCTCTGATCCATCTGGAGCAGGGTCGTCAGCTACTCACATCTTTGGGGCAGCAATTGACAGGCGCAGAATTGGAATGCATTGTCCGGCACGTAGTGCCTTTATACACACGGCTGAGCCTCACATCGTTTCTCTTTGGCGGAAGCCCAGTGCCCATACCCGATTCGCTCAAGGTCCACAAAGACGTTCCGGATGTCTTCGACACTTTCGACAATATGAGGCACAGCATACACGAGTTCATGGAACAGGCATTTCGCTTCACGCAACGAGCCCGACCGGCCAAGAACCCCAGCGATCATGTTTCCCAAGAAGTCATGAGGGCACTGGAAATAGAACAGAACTGCCTACTGTCTCGGTTGGCCAAGCTCAACGTTGCATTCTCCCTGTTCCGAGCGACTGGGCACAAGGCTGGGCCTGAAAACGCACTGCTGGTACACCAGATGTACCTACATGCACAGCATATCTGGATCTCCACTGCGCTCAGCTCGTCTGAGATTGTGTATGATGACTTTCTTTCCTCCTTTGCAGCCATTGTCCCCTTGGCGGCTGCGTACCTGGATCTAGAAAATACGCCACGACTACCCGCAGGTGCTACAACGATCACACAACTTCAATCTGCAGCAGACCCATCAACCCGGGCTCCAACACCAGAGCAGCAATATTCTGTGGCTCGCATCAGCAATTTTACACTCGAAACGCACATCATCCCACCTCTATACTACGTGGTGACAAAATGCAGACACCCTCTCATACGTCGATCAGCGTTGGAATTACTGAAGCGTAATCCCTCGCGGCGGGAAAACTTGTGGCGAGCCAGTGTCATGGGTGCTTTGGCAAGACACATTGTTTCTTTGGAAGAGCAGTGGGCTCAAAAGGAGGGTGCTCCGCAAGCGGACTCGCTGTCTCAAGTGGTAAATGCCTCGACCATTGGTAGGAGCTACGATGCGTCCTTCAGTCAGAATCCAAGAGCACACTCCATGGCACCCGAGTCTCGCAATGAATTCGAAACCTACAGGACGAGTGTTAGGAACGATCAGAAACACACATCGATGTCAGCGTCTTCCATACCCAGAACCATGTCAGCCTCGGTGTTTTCTGATGTCGAGGGCACGTTATTCTCGTCTCAGCCGCCTTCGAATACCTCGTTTACGAGTACTGCTGAGGATGGAAACACTATGGTCTCCAGGCTAGGGCCACCCATAGTTCATGCGGCACACTCGGATTACGATGAGACCTGGTTGCTGCAACGCCAACACGATGAGCACACGTATCAACAGGTTCAATGCCGAGAGGGCTCACACTTTGCACAACGATCCATGTCGCCTGCTTCCCAAGACGCGGCGCAAGCAGCTCCTTATGCGCATCTGTACCAAGTAGAGCAGAGTAGTGCAGCAGCAGACTATTCGTCACAATCTGACAGCTCGGACGGCTCGTCAGTCGACATTGAGGAACACCAGAGCTACCAGGCATCGATAGGAGGGTCTGCATTCCCGCAGCCACATCAGCCACATCAATACCAGCATTATCAGCAGGCGGTAGCCAGGAGCTCGTCAGTCATGTGGCAACAACCGCCAGTGGCTAGCAGCAAAACGTTGACCAACGTACCCACAGAGGCGCCGTTTGGGCTGCCCGAGGAGTTGCGCGTGCACGATGCCATCATTGGGCCTGAGAAAGAGGAGGGCACGTGGGTTGCAATTTTCCGAAAGCTGCACGGCGTTGACACAGACTGGGATGTACAACATCAATGGGTGACGGCGTTATAAATGACAGGACTTCTTGCATACGTGTGGTGTCGATACAGAGTTGTACATGGGTGGGCAGTTCTTCAAGTACATGTGGCGCAGTGCAGATCTTGGAGACTTTCCCATGGACGTGTTTTCTTTTCCTCTTTCGGATCAGAGAAGACCGGCGAACATCTTGCTTATATTGTTATTACAAACATAGTCTCAATACATTGATTTGGAACACAAGAGTCAAGTCTGAAGTAAGTCTGTACGATGTTGCAAACCAATGGGTGGATTAGACTGGGCAACATTTGCATTTGAAGGGCAATTGCTGAGTGAGCCCAAGTGTTGGAAGTATCGTATGCGGTTACCGGCTGATGGATCAAACTGTCAGAAGAATCAAACGCATCATCACCGCGTAGTCGGCATATAGAAGCATACAGCAGAAACAGCAGATGTGAGCATGAAGACTTCGAAATTTGTTGAGGATTGATGACGAAGAGCGCGCCGTCAAGGGGACCTGAAACCAGACATATCGACATGCCTAATTCGTCTTGGGAGCAGCAGATCCAGATTATCGACATTGTTTTCATAGATATGCAGGAAAAAGTACTCGGGGACATTTTGCAAGCCAGACTATGGGCTACATCGCATACACTACGCTTGTGCGATCATGGTACAATCTTAATATTGATAGGGAGGTGCATTGGGTAAGCAATAGTGCTCCCTCGGCTACTTTGCATTGTACCTCTCTTCTCCTCTCTCACCTTCGGCTCGGATTGTTTTGTTTGTATGGCCGCTGTAATTACGGCATGATTGCCTCCCCTGCGGACGACGGGTTGGATTTCCTCTTTGACTAGTATTTCCTAACGCTCTGCATACACACTACAGTAGTACTTGCTACATTTTTCTCATTGGTGGCAATCGGGATGCGGCCCAACAAAAAAAAAATCCAAAAAATCGCGAGCATTGTGGGAATTACAATCTCAATAAGGAAACCGCCTCGTCGAGCCGCGACGGCTAGAATGAGCATTGAGTGACGATATCTTGAGCGATGCTGTCAATGGGTACACCATTGTTTGCTTGAGTGTCGAAGGTTATCTACATAGTACGGTACACCAGACTCGATAAGAGTGGGATTACCGAGGTACTTGCCCGGTACCTACAGTAAAGGAGGTTCCATCACGGACAGCAACGCTGGGTAGGTATTTTCCAAGGCACCTCTAGGTAGCCAGCCAGTCAGCATGTCGCCCAGACGTCTGGAAGCGACGCCAAGTGGGGCTGGCCAGTTCTGTATCAGGGACGTTGGGACTTTCACTTTTCCACGTCCGGGAGCCGGCGACAGTGACAGCAGTAGCATGTGATAGTGACAGGCCTTTTGCCTGCTATGTTTTTCTGGAACCCCATGATATTTCATTGTGGATTTGCCAACCATTGCAAGGTACTTGCTTAGTCTATGCTTTTCTCGTTGTCCAGCAATGGTCTTGGACGGGCGACGACACATCAGGTAGAAGTACAACTCCAATGTCGTGGTGCCGAGGCTCGCAGGTAAAGTGGGTCTGCCCCTGTCGCGGGAACAAGCGTGCTACTAGACCGGTGCTGGAGGCTGAAAATCGGCTCCAAAAATGTTGGGAAGCAAGCAACGACGAGTTGCGTCACGGGCAACAAAAAAATAATAATGTGGAAATGGGACAGGTGAAAAAAGTTTGGGTGAGAGGAAAGCGACGAGGACGGCTGTGCGCATGATAACGCCAGGTCCCACCCTCTAGATTTGTTCTATCTGGACTGGAATTTTTCCCTCTTTCATTGTCCTGCTTGGCTTCTGCTTCCTTGGACTGCTTTGGACTTCCTGCGACTGACTGCTATTTCACATTCGCGAGTCGCAGCTCGAACTGAGACAAACAACCCCAACTCTCCCACGCGCCTTCTCGTCCTGTCGCTCCTCTCGTCATCAAACTGTCAGGCGCATTCCTGATTGTTTGTGGCTTTCGACTTTCTCGACCTTCCCTCGCCAGGGCCAGCCTTTGATCCTCTCCAAACCACCATCAACAACTCATACCACATCCACAGCCACCGGGCCCCATTTCTATCTCTAGATATCCACGCCAGCACCAACCATGGACGGCCCGTCCCAGATCTACGTCACGGCCCCGGACTGGGCCCTCTTTACCGGCCCGACCAGCGAGCCGCACTTCCTCGCGCCGCCGGCTCCTGGTACCACGCCCTCTGCGCCGCCCGTCCACATTCCCGACCACGTCTACCAGGCGGCTCTCGATCCTGTAGTGCCAATCACCATTGCGGCCGTCTACGCGGTCACCGCCAAGCTGCTCAATGTATACAACACCTCTACAAACAAGAAGCCGTGGGGAATCTCCAAGACGGGCGTCTTTCACGCCTTTGTCGTAGCCCACAATATCTTCCTTGCTGTCTACTCGGCATGGACCTTCTTGGGAATGGTTGGCGTCATGCGCCGCAGCGTCGTCAGCCCATTCTCGCCCAATGGAGGACTCAGTGCCTTTGTCGACAGCATGACTAGGCTTCATGGCCCGGCAGGCCTGGGCAACGCCGTCTACTATGACCAGAGCCAGAGCAAATGGGCCTCGTACTCGGATGCTGTCGCGCTCGCCAGCGACGGCACTCCCAGCCGCACCGACCTGGGCCGCATCTGGAACGAGGGTCTGGCCTTTTACGGCTGGATCTTCTACCTGAGCAAGTTCTACGAGGTTCTCGACACCTTCATCATCCTCGCCAAGGGTCGTCTGAGCTCCACCCTCCAGACCTACCATCATGCTGGTGCCATGATGTGCATGTGGGCTGGTATGCGCTACATGTCTCCTCCCATTTGGATGTTTGTCTTTGTCAACTCGGGCATTCATGCCATGATGGTGAGTTATGGCCTCTCTGCCTGATGAAAACCAATGCTGTTCCTTGAACTTGTCGAACACATATACTGACTGTTGCTCATATAGTACACATACTACACACTTAGCGCCTTTTCCATCCGCGTCCCTGTCGTTGTGAAGCGCACTTTGACCTCGCTCCAAATTACGCAGTTCCTGGTGGGCGCCTCATATGCCATGATCCACTCGTTCGTCAACTACACCGTACCTGTTGCCACGACTGTTCACAAGACCACTGCTGCCGCCACTGCCGCTGTTTCCGGCTCCTCTGAGGCCGCCGAGGTTGCTGCTTCTGCATCCAACGCCGCCTTCTTTGACAGCGTCAAGCAGCTTGTCCTGGGCGTAGCCTCTAAGGTGGCGAACGCGGCTGCAGCCACCAGCATTGAGGCAAGCGACAGTGCTTCGTTAGATGCCAATGCGGCAGCTCACCAGTCGGTGCCAGTCTCTACTAGTGTGCAGGAGACAATCTACCACGATGAGGTGGTGCCGTGCATCAACACCTCGGGCCAGACGTTTGCTATCTGGCTCAACGTGCTCTACCTCGCTCCGTTGACATACCTCTTTGTCAAGTTCTTCATTACAAGCTACCTGCGCCGTGCGGGCGCCGAGTCGGCTCGCAAAGACCGTGCCCGCCGTGAGAGCCAAGTCGCCGTGGCTGAAAAGGCTGGCTGGGATGCTGCGCAAGGACTCCAGGCCGAGGTATACGGAACACCTGACGAGCGCCGTTCTGTTTCCAAGCAGTCGACCACGACCCCACCTCCTGCGCCTCGCCCAGCTCAACGCTCGCGTCACGCCTGAACGAGGCCGAGTGAAAGGTCGGATGCATATTGTTGAAATTGAGAGCGTCACAAGATTGTCCATAGTGCTCTCTTGGGAGTCCAGAACGTGCTTATCCCATTAAAGTAGCACAAAGTTTGTGTCATCACTACACACCGGTGGAAGACTATTTTGAGTCCCGGACTGAACGACGTAATAACAGGAGTGACGGTCCTGAAACAATCAAAATCACGTCCCGTCGATGGTCTCAAATTTCCCGCAACGTTCTTCGACGGCACCTCTTACCACCTGTCAGTAAGCACGGCTGTTTATTGCACAATTGCGAGGCGTCTGAAATGGGGCCAAGAGATCTGGGCAAGGCATACAAGAGAAGGATAAAAAGACGGGACGAAAGGGAACACGAAGGAGAGCATCTTTTCGCGTTGGAATGTCTATGCCAGAGAGGGCACGGCCATGGCAAATGATGGAGACTCGCTTGTTTTATGTTTCTGCCATCGGGACGCTTTCACAGGTCCCCGCTTGCTTGCTTGCTTGAAAATCGAGAATAGAGCTTCATCTTTTGCGCATTGGAAAGAGAAACGAAACAAAAAAAGAGGATATGACAACGCTTGCATAACACAGCATAGCATGGCATGCTTCCAGTGGTGTACGGAATGAATCAATGTATATAGGAAGACCTTTGCACGTATATATATATATATATATACGCACAAGCAAACATTACGCAAGTTGTTGCTATCGCTAGAGCAACAGCCACAAGTACTATTCATCAATATGACTTGTTTGATCATCTGGACATCGCGCGAGAAATGAGTTAGATGTGCCACCGAAGAGACGTCCAAGAATACATGCCATTCTCTACCACGACTCATTCTCCAAAACAAGATTAATTTTTTTTTTTAAAAAAAAAAAGACCAGGCTTTGGTAATACGGGCTGTTAGGCTCACCCTCAAGACAAACAATATAACCAAAATGAGTTGCACAATTGTAGTGATTTCATATCTACATTCATTCTACTGTTGACTTTGGCTCGGCTCCAAGTACCTCTGTCCTCGCATCAAGGACTAATTTCTTGAATAATTTCTGAAACATCTCTAAGGACATCTTTCAAGGCAAGATAATCCAAAATCAACCCGAGCGTCCGCCTGGTATCAAAATGGTCGATTCAGTCTCTCTGAATAACCCACCCCTCCAAAAACAAAAAAAACAAAAACAGAAAAAGCTGCCACTCGCTCAAAGGAGTAAACATTGTAACCTGAACTCCAGCGCTGAGTATATATATAATAAAAAAGAGGGCGGTCCGGGTAACAAGTTGAGACCAAAATGCGGCAGTCGAATCCTTCGCTGGCGAAAGTAAATATGAAGTTGAAGTGGGCATAGTTCATCAGCTCCGTTACGAGTCGTGGACCTCGTGAGAATGTAGGATAGGGTCCCATATCTGAGAATGCAATAATGTCGTGACGGTCGTCAAAGAGCGTTGACAAGGTCCGATTGGGCCCAAAAGAATCCAATCTCTAAGAGATTCCTCTTTAAAAGGTGCTCCAGTTCCAGTCGCTTGGCACGCTCAATGCCACTTCTGGCTGGCTCTTGCCTGGTGTTGTTGGGCTTGCACCCGAGATGGGGCTTGCGGACACGGGGCTTGCTGGAACTGTCTTGCTACCGCCAAGGGTGTGGTGCTGTGGTCGGCTGGTGTCCAAGCTAGACGCCTGACTGCTGTTTCGGCTACGCCAGGCCTTGAAGTCACCATAGCAGTGTTCGCAGCAGCGACTCAATTGGCCGCGTGGATTATAGTTGGCACTCTCGTCCAGAGGTACCTCACGAGTTGAGTGCATATCGCAAAAGATGTTGCCGCAGCGGCGGCAATGGTGCCGGCGGACAAAGTAGTTGAAATATTTTTTGCAGGTTGGGTCGTCGCAGACGTCGCACTCTTGGTCGGCCTAATGAAGGTGAGACTGTTAGCTGGATTTGTTCCTTAAAGTGAAAAAGAAGATACTCTAATTTTGAAGAATTGCTGGGATAAGACACAAGAACGCCACGTTGAAGAGTAAGAGGAGGCATGTGCAAGAGTAAGGAACTACTGAGACAATGTTGTACCAAGGCGGCCAACTCTTTCTTTCTTCGTCTCTTTTGTGTCTGGTGCTCCCCGTCCAATCGACGTAGTTCCGTACCTATGCTCGTTGTGTACAAATCCCCCCAACTGTGGTGCAGAGCGTGGCATCGATTTGCTTTTCTTAGATTGATACGTACCTTCCAGTGTCGCCTCGTGGGCTGGCCGTTGACTTGTGGGTAGTGAGAAAGATCCCAGTCCCAGTCGACAACTTTGGCGCTATCTCTTCTCGCTAGTCTGCTTAGGCTGAGGATGCCAGTCAGGCTGGTGAAGCTGCTGCTGGTTCGTACAGCACGGTCCTCATCGTCAGCCTCGTCGAGACCAGGCGAGACCTTGGCAGAATGTGCGCTGGATGGGTACTCGTTAGGTCGCAGCACCGCAGGCATGTACAGTGGGCGGACCTGACGGCCGTGGTAGTTCTTGGGAGACACGGGCGATGCGGTGCTGGACGTGCTCAGCGGTGAAATGTCGGAAGAGTTACTGTTGAAGGGCGGCGACTGGCGAGGCGGTTGAGGTATTTGCGCCTGCTGTGCCTGCTGCTGCTGCATGATCTGTTGCTGTTGCTGCAGCAACAAGTGTTGCTGAAGCTGGTGCTGTTGTGCCTGGAATTGCAGTTGCTGAAACTGCTGTTGCTGTGTTTGCTGTGTTTGTTGAGACATGTGGTAAGAGGAGAAGGAGCGCTGATGGCCGGTATTTTGGTGCTGATGCGGATGAGGGAACCAGGCGGATTGCTGATCAGGGAGCCTAGGCATGACAAGATCGGCCATAGCCATATTCGGAAGAGATTATTGGGAGGAGGTGGTTGTTGCGGCTGTCAAAAAGCAGCAACAAAAGGACGTGCAGAAAGATAATTCAAGTACCGTCGACCCAAGAACAATAGGCGGAAGACGGACGGCCACTTGCAGGTCGAAGAAGCGGTAAGACGACAAGGTAATTAGTTATAAGAATGCGTGTTGGATGCGGGGGAGGAACCGGATTGTGTTCCGACGAGTCTAGTTATTATAAAGCTGAGAGGGCTGGTGGTGTTTGGCTGGGCCTGTCTGGATGAAATGAAAAATGGGCTGGTTTATGCTTTGGTCGTGGTTGTGTCCGTGTCCCGTTTTGGCTATGCACGCTTCGGCTGTCGTAGTCTCGTGTCTTTGTGGCTTTCTTATCCAACGTGCCCGATCTTTGGTCTTTAGTTGCTAGACTCGACGTAGGCACCCGGTGGTTGTCGTGTTGCGCAATGAAATATGGTGCGGTATGTGTATGTGTTGAATGTGATGTGGTGGATGGTGGTAGAGCGGAAATAGGATGGTGTGTGGTTGAAGACGAAGACGGAGACGAGGAGGTGTTCGAGTAGATTTGGGTTGTCGCCTCGGATTTCAATCTGGGGACGGCCCGGTATTTGGCTGGAATGGGCGTAGCAGCAGAAGGAGGACGAGTAGAGAGACGGAAGGAAGGGGCAAGGGGGGCCGCGGCAAGGCTGGGTGGCGGGTCTGGCCGAATCCAGAACTGCCCTGACACCCTGCAGCATCATTTCCGTACCGAGGTACTTCCTCACCCACTCTGAACAGTCAAGCCCGTGCTGCCCCAGTTGTCCAGCGTCCTGACAACCCACTGCTGTTTCCCGCTTCTCGTGCCTGCCAGGCCTTGTCTTTGCCTGCCCATCAGTCCACCTCAGTGAGTTGCGGTAGGTATAGTCCCCTGTGCTAGTGGCGATGGCCAGCCATGCGAACTTTGGTTCCTGTCAGCGCCCCTCTTAGTTGCTGTTGCCCCAGGTTCCACCGGCTCCGGGCCTAGTATGTCCTGGATGGCTGGGTATCTGGGTACTTGAGTCCAGAGATCCATGGAATAGGTTCGCAAACGTCGTTGAAATTCCGCTCGCAGACCCCCCCGCCCTTTTCCTCTTAGCGCAACTAGTTGTACCCACTGTGCCACGCTGCCTTTCACTCGCTTGGTCTTGCTCAGCTCAGCTCTTCTCTTTTGTTCAGTCGAGTCAGTGCCGGTTGACGTAGGTTTGCGGGACCTCTCTTTTTGAGTTGAGTGATTATCTGGCGCTTTACCAATCTCTTTCAGAAAGCAACAATTGCGCAGGAACTGACAGAGTCGATCGACGAGGTGGATTCCGCGATAGAATATACTTTTGTTTTGTTTGGTTCGTCATCCCCAAGCTCTTGTGGACAACTTTTATCCATCATCAGTGCTCCTTGTAGATACTCCATCCATTTCGCCTGTTCGCGGCTTGTTGCTACTATAAGCAGAAAGTACTTCAGATAACCTGTCTTCTCGATAAGTGCTGGTGCACACTTATCGCCAACATCTACGACCAAGTCATGTACTTGCTGTACACGTCTTCAGACCGTACATTGTGCTCCGCATTGTTATCTCGCTCTCCAATTGTTCGCCATGTGTAGTATGCATTTGGTTAGCAAGACGGCATCCAGTCGTTCATAGAGTTTCACCCAGCTACGATTGTCGCAACTGAAGTAGAAGACGCTGTGGAGTCTTCTGCCTTGTGGCAGATATATTCCAGAGCCTGCGGACGACTTGCTCCGTATGGCTCGATTGCTGGTGGTGGCTCCGCTGAGCTGGATTGCCAGAGTGCCAGACTTCAACCAGAAAAACAGACACACCAGAAGGCTGCATAGTAAGACGCAGCTGCTTGCCTACGATATAAGCATGCTTGTTGCAAGTACTCTGGTCCACCCCAACAAAAAGTACGACGCAAATCACACTTCTGGCTTGCCGCAGACTTCTGCCAAAACTATACCGAACGTAGGCGGTTTGTCGAGAAGTGTGGCCGCTGCCAGCAATACATCTATAGCGTCAAAATTGCCGCACGATGGATGCAGGCAGACTGGCCATCTGCGAACCAAGAGAGGCATTGGTTGGCTCTCGTCAGTCTCTCACACACACACATGCTCTGTACAGCATCCGGGCCGAATCCCTAGGCCAAAGGCACTCGGCGTCACGGGGGCATCCATGCCGCCTCACCGAGCAGGACCTGCCGTGTTTCTGTCTTGCGGTCGGGTAGCCCGTGTTCATGCATCCCATGTTCAGATGCCACGCGCTTGCTGGTCCACAACGAGAGAAGTCCAGTGCCGGTCGCTCATGGTGTTTTCAACGAGCCAAAAAACACTTGCTTGCTTGGCAAAGACGTTGTGCGTCGTGGTTGATGAATGCGGAAAGTCCAGCAAGCCAGAGCAACGGAGTCGGGCCAATCAGCAAATCGACGTACCTTCTAGCCTGCCTTCTATTAGCTGGTCAAGCAATTGGGCAAGCCACCGAAGATTATCCCTCGACTCCATCCTCGTGTGAAATGATGCTTGCTCCTCTTCGTCCAGGCTCAGCCGCGCAGGGCTTCCTCACCCCGAGCTTTGGCTATGAGCCATCCGTATGTACGAAGCTGGTGCATTGGTGCCGATGGACTATCTATGTTCCCACCTTCACCATGGGCGGCAGTAGTTGTTGATCGGGTATGCTCGGTCAATCCGCCAAGGCCCCCTTTTCATTTTCTTTGCTCCTTTGGGTCATTTCATTGAGCGCTGAGCCGGCTGATTGGCTAGATTCGACACGGCGAATCGGCAACGCCTGCAATTGCCTTTGAGGAAAAGTCGAGACAAAAAGATAGCGAGCGAGGGATTGCCGCTAGTAGATGCAAAAGTGCTCCAAAGAAATCGTCCGGAACGTTGCAAGAGGCCCAACATTATTGAAGCTCCAGCGGGCACCGCTGCTGTGCATCATTGTTGCAAATAGACTCAAGCACCAACAAAGCAGGTACATAACAGTTTCGTAGGTGCAATATCCGCGTGCTGACCTGGCTGCAGTAGTACTGGAATTTCCTCGGCTAGTGAGCTCGACTGTCGGCTGCCTCTGCGCCGAATTTCAGTGCCTACAAGGCTTGTTGATCATACTGATCGGTTACTGACGACTGATAGCATAGCAAGCAGCCGATAAAATGGGGCTGTCGTATCGCTCTCTCGCTATTCAGGCTCCTCTTGTCGTGCACTGAATGCCGAACGCTGAGTGCTAAAGAGCCACCAAAGCACATCGTCATAACTTCGGAGTGGCATCCAACACTCTGCCAATCTTGCTTGGCTTGCGCCTGTTTGTACGGGTGCAAGTGTTTATGTTCATGCACGAAATGGAGCAAGCAAGTTAACAGTTGCGGCACGCAGTACTAAGAGTTATTAAGCCAGTGAGTCCAGCTTCGCCTTTGGCTGGTTGGCCACAGGCCACAGGCTCCTCAGAGAGCAAACCAAAGCTGCAAGTGGCTGACTCGCAAGGTCCATGAGCCCAGCCCTGACGGGCAGGATCCGCTTTCCAAGTCTTGGCCCACGTCGGCCACAGAGTCCACTTTGAACTCTGAATCGACATTACCAAGATTACCGATGAGCTACGGTTTTGCTCAGAGTGTTGCTGCTGTGTGTCGTGTGTGTGGCGTCGGATGAACAAGTTACAGGCGCAAGTCCCCAGCCAGCGCCCCAGAGACGAGCAAGAGGGGATCCCCATCGACTGCAACGTTAAGACAGGCATGTCTTCTTTTCTCCAGGCCGGAGGAAAGCCGAATGCTCGGGGCAGGTGGAGGGGAAGGGGAAGGGGGCTTACTGCCAGGCGAAGCCAGGGCCTCTGCGCCTCACCGGGGATTCTCGTGAAGCGTGCTGGCGACGCAGCGACGGAGCCCAAACAGCCCAAGAGACCGACCGACCGAGACGCCAGGGATCGGCCTCAGACTAGACGACGGCGCTTTCCTGCTCTTTCGACCGAGACATGGTATTCGTTACGTACAATCCCAAGTCTGGACCCATTTTGTCGGTAGTGGAGCGACGAGTGGAGCAGCAGCAGCAGCAGCAGCAGCAGGAGGAGGAGGAGGAGGAGGAAGAGAAGGACAGCAGCAGCGGTAGTGGCAGCAGCAAGCAAGCAAGCAGGGAGCTTTGTCGAGTGCAGCAACGGCACGCCGATGAAACTGGCTGGACAGCAGCGGAACGAGTGCCAATTCCTCGTAGCCGCCGTTTGCGCCAAGCAAAGGGCACCTTGGGCATGAGTCCATCAAAGTTAGCAGCCCCGGAGACGCAACAAAGAGGAGCCAGACGATCAAATAACCGACGTGTTTGCAGTGGCTCGATGCTGCATTGCGTGCATTGTACATGCTGTGAGGTTGTCTGTGTGCCGCCACAGGCCTGTCAAGAATTGACTGACAGCCAGGACTGGAGAGAGACACAAGCACACAAGAGGGGCCGTGTAGGTACCCAAGTACCTGAGACCGATGTGACGTGCGGCTCTCTTCTGCATCGAGACAGACCCCCACCCCTGTCGCCCGTTGTCAGAACGGGCCACTGGTAGGCTGCGTTCACTTATCTCTGACCGTTCCTTTCAACGGGCCGTGATTGGCTGTATCGCAGGCCAGACACATCATATCCACATGCAGCGAGATTCAATCTGATCTGCGCCATCAACCTCAGGCCGGGCGTGCACGTGCCACTGTACCCGATTGACCAACCGCCCCGACTAGCGAGATCTGGCGCTGCGTTGCTGCACTGCGCTTTGCCTTTTCCACCAATTCGTTCTCCCAGCCTCGAGACGCTGCCGCCTGCGAGCACGGTCCAAAACCAAAAAAGAGCAAAAGAGGTGAGATCCCTAAAACCCCCACTGCATGAGAAAGAAAAGATGAAGAACATCTCGGAAGCCAGACTCTAAAGGGCGATCTTCTCCCACAGCTCGAAATCAACCGTCGTCTTGTCTCGACTTTTCCCAGCAAAAGACAGGTTTTGACTTTTGGGGAATGAAAAATATTCATAGCTTTCTCTTCAGGGTCCCTACGAGGCCAGAAAGAATTGGACTGGTCTTGGCTGGCTCATTGCAAACTTCGATGGAAGATGCCTGTTCTGAGCATGACGCCCTTATCGCTGCTTTCTCATTGGCCACGCTAGTCGGCCATGTCCGAGCGTCTTCTTGTGAATAACCGCTGGAACGTCATGCCTTCCAGTGCCCTCACGCGTATGATTGCCTTTTCTGGTTTAGTTCTCCGACTTCCATTCCTCTCTTCCCTTTCCCTGCCGTTCACCATTCGCCCCTGCCCTCAATTTCACAAACACGCGTTGCGAATACGTACCGATATCTCTAAATAGGTACTTTAGTACTTGGGTACTTTACACATGCCGAGCCACCCCTCCGGCCGCTACGTCCGTCTTTGCTCCTGCAGCTGAGGCTTTGATTCTTTTTTAGCGGCGGCAGCTCCATTCACCAATAGGCATCCAAGGCAATCCATTCATCCGCCTGGGGCTTGAGTGACAGATGTACTATGTAAATGTTCCAGAAGGAAAAACAAAAGGCAAAAGAACTACCGCTGGTGGTTTGTTCCTTTCTTCCCCCTTGCTTGCTCGCGTGCTCGGCGCAGTCGACGTACAAGTCGCGGTTGATTATTTCCCCGGACCCGCGCTATCCCAGACCAAGTGGTGAGGCTGTGTGATATTTTGGCCAAAAGGCAAGGCTGACAGGCTGCTACCATGCTTAATCTTCCCATTCGACATCTCTTGCGATCCTTCTTTCTTCTTAGCTCACAATTACGAGAACAAGCAAGACCGTTGTCGTTGTGATCCAGGTCCCTTGCTTGGTAAGGCCTTGTCACGACTCTAGTTTCCTGTACGGATCTAGATATTTTGCGGAGAAAGCGGCGGCACGTTTTGCCCTGTTGGGTACTGTAGTAGTTTTGGGACGGGCTAAGCGGATAGGCTTGGTCATCCCTCCAACTTCCTCACTTACGATACATTCATTCGTAATAATATTCTTCAATAGTCGAGGAATCCACAATTCTCGAGTGTTTCCTTGGCTGGCTTGGTCCCCGCAGATTCTGATGAACAAGCCAGATTGACCGCAGCAACATCCCCAAGAGAAAACAGCGCACGGAGCCGCACCGAGCGGTTGTTGCCCATTTCCCTTAGGTAACACTTACACTCTGAATCTTCATGGATGAATGCTAGTACAACGTCAGGTGTATTTCAGGGTCCTGTTCGGCCCGTCGCTTTGTGGAGACCAATATGTTTCTGGTCTTTTAGTGACCATCACACGAAAGCCCGCCAAAGGTGGTAGTGGTGGGTTAAGGTAGGTCAGGTATTTTCCTTCACGGCATGCAACTCCGCAAATGGAGACGGATTCCAAAACAAACCAATGGTAGAAGATATGATGAAGGAGGAGATGTTACCGACGAGAAGGAGGTCTTGGTCCTTTGCGGGCTTTTTCTTTCCCTCATCCTGACTCATATCATCTAGAACTCTGCTTGATGCTATCGCTGTGATTGTGACAGTGCAATGCAGTTCATCTTCCCCATCCTATTCATTTCCCATGTTTTGTCAATTCCTCACTTTTTATTATGTACAAGCCGTATGTACATAGTGGCATTGCATACGTAGTCGCATCTGGACTGGCCTAGAGATGATCTCTGCGTCTTTATTATCTAGTGTGGGTCTACTGAGGGTCTAGTAAAGGTGGCAAAATTTTCTCGGAGATGGAAACTGCACTCAATATGGACGTCTCGTTGCTGTGAAACTGGGGCAACTTGCAGTCCAGATCTTCTTCTCATACTAGTACACGTACATGTGCTGTACTGTGTAAAGCCAGAGCCTGAAAGAGGGGTTTTTTTGGTGTTCTTTTTGGAGATTGGAGACTGGTGCTGTGTTCAAGACAGTCTGAGTCTGGTACGGTGCCGTATTTGCGTTCCTACCTCGCTCGGTACTCACCTACATTGCCACTCACGCCGTCAATATGGGTTGCTGTTGCACGGCATCAGATGGCTTTTTGAGCTTGTCATGTGCTTGCCAGTGCTGTGTACCCTTTCTCTCCTTGGGAAGATCAGTCGCTGGTCTGGCACTGGAGACAACAAGGCACGGCTTGCCTTGCGTGTTTATGCTTTCCTGGGCTGCTCGACAACAGAAAACCCTGCAAGTAACAGTGAAGGGCCGCCTCAGAGTACCTAGGTCACGGACAATACCTTCCTGTATCCGCAATTGATGTACTTTTAGAACATTGCGAAATGGAGCCACCTATTCCATGCTCCCATCTCAATCCAGCCCAGCACTTCTTCATGCATGCTAACCACTTCCTCCGTTGGTGTTACAAACATGAGGGACCGCTCATCTTGTTGCAATGTGTTCTGTACCGCCCCAGATGCAGATAGGCAAGAGGAGGGAAGGAGGAAAGAAGAACGAGAGAAGAAAAGAGTCCACTTCTACAATGGCCCATAACACTAGCACATTGTGTTTCCATAAATATGCCCTTGAATCATGTGTTACAAGACCCATGGGCGTGGATGCGGGAAAAAATCCAGACAACACAACGTTATGCTTGCCGGTATCCTAGGACCCCGAAGTGTCAACAAAGGGATGGCGCGCTTTTGCCGATTGGTTGGTATTTTCAGGGTCCTGTCTTGATATGGCGGGGCCCCACTGGACTACCCTTTTGCCCACAAAATACTGCCGACACCTGTCTGACATGCTAGCAGAGCCGTGGCGCTGTTTGCCACAGGACCCCTCGCCCACGTGAGCTCGAGAGGCCCTTACTACTTGCTAGCGTAGCGAAAGGGTAACGTAGCTGATGCTCCGTCTGCTCTGAGAGGAGTGCCCCAGCTCAGACGAGCGAGGTCGTCTCGCCGCACCGCGTACCCCGTGTTGCTCGAGCATGTTCATGAGACCGGTGAGCTCGGTCTGGGAGCATGATTCATCTGAATCGCGTGGCCGTGGCGTTGACCGAACCGGTGGCTCCTCTAATCGGTCTTCATGCCCTCAACCCAGCGTCCACTCTTGCCACCCTCCTTCAGCACCACCTGTAAGCCCTCAATGCGCATTCCTTTATCAACTGCCTTGCACATATCATATACCGTTAGTGCTGCGGCAGACGCAGCCGTGAGTGCTTCCATCTCAACGCCGGTTTTGCCGTCACAGCTCACCGTAGCCGCAACGCCAATCGTGCCCCCGATATCCTCTTCATGAACTTCCAGCTCGATACTTACATGCGAGAGCATAATAGGATGACACAGTGGAATGAGATCAGGGGTCCTCTTGGCCGCCATGATTCCTGCGATTCGAGCCACGCCAAGCACGTCGCCCTTTTTGTGCCCGTGCTCACGGACTAGTCGTAGGGCAGTCGTGTTTGAAAAGTGGACGCTGCAGACGGCCCGCGCGGTACGTTGAGTAGCTTGCTTATGAGCAATCGAGACCATGTGTGCCTCGCCGGTGGGGCCGAGATGTGTGAGTCTGATCTCGGCACTTGTGTTGTTGGGGTTTTGGTTTGATGTCGCACGCGACGAGGACGACAATTCTGACGACGGTGCATGCTGGACGTCATCTTCACGTTGCGACTTGAACAGAAGATGTGTGTCGGAGGAGAAATGGCGTATTTGACCAGTGAGCCAAGGTGTCGTGGCTGGAAGAAGGTGGGTAGCAATCGACTTCCATGCTGGCTGCATCGTAGTATGCGGGATTTGCGGAGAATGGCGATTGTGACAACGATGTTTGCGTTCTGTGAACGCAGCCGAAGAACGCGACGCCAGGTGATCTATACGTGCCGAAGAGTAGATTTAGTCAAAGTGAATGCGGCACTCGGACGTTCGATCGTCTACGTAGATAACTCGCGTGTTGCATAGAGGCCATTTTTCTTTGATGCTCGACAAAGGATGTGGACGTTGACGATAGAACGTCCACGGGTCTTGCCAGACTGTGAACACTCTTGGATGCAGTGCGACTTTCCGCAGGAGCAACACGCACGCATGCTGACCAAAAGGGAGAACAGGATCACCCACCTATCAGTATCATGGGCCTGTTCTTCATGTGCTCCAATTCACCCATCCCGGCATGTTTGGCCTTTTTGCTCTTCACTGCTGCACCAATCACGTGCAGCAAGCGCTCAGAGTTGGGCGTGAGGATCAGTTGATGTGCCTCATCTAGCAAAGACAAATTCGGTGACTGTCGTTTTAAGGCTTGCTTCTTCAGCCTGCTCAAGGTCTCCTCATCGATAGGTATGCCGCCATTGATTTCCCTCAGGATGTCTCTCAAAGAAACCTCAGCATCTCCAAATAGGCACACTTTGAGACTGCCGTCGCTGGTGATGCGCAGGCGGTTGCATGAGCCACAAAAGTTGTGCGTCATGCTTGTGACAAAACCAATTTTGCCAGCAAAGCCAGGTATATGCCATGTCTTGCTTGTGTCATTTTGGTGATCTTGGACTTTTGCCACAGAAGGATAGCGCGCGCGTATGGTGTCCAGCATTTCAGTATAGCTGTACATTTTGCCTTTACTCCATTTGTTGCCGTCAAAGGGCATGTACTCAATGAAGCGCACTTCCACATCTTTATCTCGTGTCATGTCCACAAAGTCAAGCAATTCTCTGTCATTGACGTGGCGCATGACGACGCAGTTGATCTTGAATTTGATACCCGCGCCTGCCCGGTTCAGCTCGTGTATACGTGCTATGCTCTTTTGGACAGCCTCGAAGCCCCGGCGCCTGGTCATGATCTGAAATTGCCAGGGATCTAGCGTGTCCAAGCTCAGATTGACGCCGGTCAGCCCGGCTTCGACCATCTTTTCAAGCTTGCGATGCAGAGCGATGCCATTGGTCGTGATACAGAGCTCACGCAGGCCATGGGGCCGCAGGTCGCCGAGTTGCTGCATCAAGGGTAGAATATCCGGGCGCACCGTGGGCTCACCGCCGGTGAGTCGGATTTTACTGACGCCCTGCGACACGAACGTGGATGCCAGCAGCAAGATCTCGGGCGTAGTGAGCAGCGAAGCAGGCGCAGAGAGGGGCACACCCTCCTCGGGCATGCAGTAGACGCAGCGGAGATTACACTTTTCCGTCAAGGAGATGCGTAGGTACGAGTGCTGTCTGTGAAAGCTGTCTGTGAGAAAGTCGGAGAATGGCTTGACATCGTGGAGAGAGCGCGATGGGGGCCTGGCATCGGGATTTCGCGGCCCTGGCGGCGCTGTTGTTGTGGTCGTTGTTAGTGCCGGTGCCAGAGCTGATGCTGCCGCACTTTCCGAGGCTTCGCGCAAATCAGGAGACGTCAAAGGTGGTTCTCGCCGAGCGAAGTCTGAAGGATGCTGACCGTCCTGGTGATAGGAGACGAGTGAGCGTCGGTCCTCGTCACATTCATCTATATGCAGGCTTGCTCGCAATGCAGCGGCCGAGTTTCCCCGGCTTGGTGCGAGACGGGTGTTTGCATGAGAAAGGAACCATGCCGCGGGTCGAAGGTGGCTTGAGATATGCCTCCATGTGCCTGGCCGCCGACCGAAGGTCCGCACCGGTATGAACATGACGGCTGGTCGACGTTAAAGACGAGAATGAGGTCGAGGTTGGAGGCGATATAAAGGCTGCGGCGGCTCAATCGCAGCGATGCGAGTTTCTCGGGACGTGAGGGAGCGAACAGAAAGACGAACGCGTCGGTATAGAGACAGCCAACAGCTAAAGAGTCGACAGCAGTGACAGCCTCAGGTCCATCTCTCAGGGGAATATACAGCCCGGTTGCCCGTGTCGTCGAGAAGCGGCAGGCTGTGTCTTTGCAGCTTACGGATCGAGGCCGGTGGCTGCAGAGGGCCGTTGATAAGGGGAGACGGAAAAGGCACTTGGCAGCCAGCGTGCCTTGTACTTTGTGGCACAAGATGGCAATCCGGCTGCGGTCAGCCGACGAGAATTGCTGCAGACAGAGATCGGAACGGAATCGCGGAACGGCGTGTGGCGAGGCTTGAGGTCATCCGGCCACGAGCTTCGATAAGGGGCTGCCTCAGAATCGGCGGGTGGAAAGTCGAGTCTGTCACGACGAGTGAGCAAGCAGGCTGTCTTCGCAGTGATGATGTGAAGATGGCAGGACGGATCATGCATGCAGACAGGAGGACGTGATAATTGAGGACGGCAAGTCCTTGGTATCCACTGTTTTACTCATCTTGGTGACTTCGCGATCCTTGGAGCAAGTGCTTTGAGGACGATAGCGCCAGGTTCCACAGGGGCACGAGAGCCTGGGCTCAGTTGGCTCAGGTGCGGACCCCGCCGAAGACACCGCTTATGACAGGCGGAACAATCTGTTCAGAGGGTAATCCGCCGTACTCCGCCACTCAAGGAGAGCGCAACCGCCCCTAACCCCACACTGGCTGTCCAGGCAGCGCCTAGCAAACAACTGAAAGAGGAATGTGGATATACTCGTTGCCCAGGTTGGCACTTGCCCCAGGTGCACAGCAGGTGAGGTACTTGGGTACTTGCATTCAACAAGGCTGAAAAGTTCCAAGGTTGCCTGTTGGCACGATGCGCGTCGCAGTTCAACAACGTCAACAACATTGCACCCAGCGCACTTCAACCAGTCTCGAATCAGCCAAGCCACCAGCTGCTTTCTGGCTTGCAAGCCACAGTACCTTGCATGGCTTTCTAGGAATCTGTCAAGTCGCAACGCCAGCATGCAAGATTAAAACAGCCAACAGAAGCAAAACTGTACAACATCCCTTTCCTTGCGCCACGGCAAAGGACTATGTGAGCAGCCACGCCGACCACTTCTACCGCTCATCTCGCGCCTTGTGCTGCATACTCAGGCCAGAGCAATCGTCATGCATCTCTCCAGGACTTTCAACGGTAAGAATTGAGCCTCGAGCCGTCACTGGCGCATCGGGCGTCTACTGACCACTTTGCCATCGACAGCCTCGCCTCACTGTCTGCCTAGCCCCAATGGCCAATACGTGGCCACACTGCTAGATACGGAGATCACAATACGCAAGGTCAAAACACTGCGCATTCTCAAAACTATCTCCCTACCCCGCGGCGTTGCTACTCCTGTGACGGCCTTACAATGGTCACCCTCCTCGCGGCTGGTGCTTGTGACTGCGGGCAAGGACGTCCACGTGTTTTCCGCAAGCAAGGAAAACGACTACTCTGCCTCGATCCGCAACGTCGTACCACCTGCAGTCAAGCCAAGTTTTGTGGTCTTTGGCGCACTGGACACTGACGTCTGTGTGTGCGCTTCCCTTGGCCTCAGGTTCGCCATCTTTGACCTCGTCTCGTCCAAGATTACTGAGGTGGCTAGTCCGAAATTCCATACTTCAGCTTCCGCACAGAGAGGTTTCTGCTTTCGACCAGAGTCCCGTCATCTAGCTGTCATGACACGCTCTTCTGGCAAGGACGTAATCAGTGTCCATCACCCAGACACCAAGGAGCTCCAGCGATCCTGGCATGCTGATACTGTTGATGCCCAGGGCATTGTCTGGAGTCCCGATGGGAAATGGCTTGTAACATGGGAATCTGCAGCTCACGGTCATAAAGTACTCTTCTATACGCCAGACGGAAACCTCTTCAAGACGTGGTCAGGCCCACGCATATTGGAGCCAAGCGATGCCGACATCGAGCTCGGCCCTGGCGTCAGGCTACTGGCCTTTTCTGCAGATGGCCACAGGCTGGCCGTTGGAGACAGTAGTATGCGCATATGCATCTTGGATATGACATCTGTGACTGAATCTCTGCGCCTGCAACATCCGACTAGTATTGTGCCCACAGATACCCTCCAGGTAAGAGATGCTGAGCCGGCGACGCCTACAGTGACATGCTGGATGGCTCACTAGCTGACTGAGTGCATTAGGTTTGGCAAGAGAATTCGGCCACTGTTGGCCAAAAATTTGCTCGTGCTGTGCAGACTGTCTACCCTCCATTCGTCCCGCAAATCATTACGTCGCCCCCTCCAAGCGGCTGTTCGCTGCTATCATTCGACCGGTCCTCGACTCTGCTCGCCACCAGGCTGGAGAACGTCCCCAATACAATCTGGGTCTGGGACGCCATAGCGGCTGAGCTCAGGGGCGTGCTGCTATTCCGTGGAATGGTGTCACGAGTATTGTGGCATCCTGTCATTCGTGAGACCCTCCTTGTCGTCTGCGATGGTGATGCATGTACATCGGTCGCCTTCGTATGGGACCCTCTCTCAGAAGGTCCGATTTCTGTTGATCTTTCCGGGAGGCTCTCCAGCGGCAAAGTGCATGTGGCTTGGCTGGCTTTGGACCAGGCGGAGTTGGGCGCTTTGTTCGCCTCTGACTGCAAAGACTACGTCCTCGCTTCGTTGGCTGATCCGGGGAGCGAGGACGCCGTGCCCTGGTGTGCTGGCAGCGAAGCGAGCGAAGCCCTTGATAGTGTCCCAGGATCTGACGCAGGTGAGGAGGCTAGCCAGCTAGATGACACTTTTTGTTTCAAAAAGATATGAGCACTTCGATCTGGCGCGCCTGCAACCGCCGTCCTCGACGGGCCGTTTACAGCATCCTCAGTCACACAATACACCCTTGAGCCAACCTCAGAGCACGGTCCTCTATGCAATCTTGCAAACGGGCTTTGCCGGCCCAGATGAATCTCTTATCGGCATCTTTTCCTACTCGCCCAGTTTCGCATGCAGCGGACCCGTCACTTTTCTGCTCCAACTAAACTTCTTTTAGGAACAGCAAAAGGGGCCCACTCTTTGATCTAATGAGCTGGCAAGGAGTTTGATTTTGCCCCATGCGCCCTAGACAAGCACACGACTGACTATCCATGTCTCTGGACTGTACCATTCTTTCAAGAGCGAATATCGTTCAAACGTACAGACATATAATCACCCACCATTACGGCTAACCACAATGCTGTCGGTGTTATTGCTTTGGACGCAAGCATCGAACCTACGAGAACAGCGCATGTGCATCAAGCAGTCGATGCTTCAGCAGACATGACGGAGCATCCCTGGATATCTATGCTTGCCCTTGTCCACTCGACTCCTAGGAAGCATCTATTCCTTTTGATAGAGACATTACAGAGCCATGACCAAGGCTCCACGACGTTTGATGAGCTGTCAACGGTCAAAACCTTTGGTGGCTTGCAGCCTGCCTACCACACACTGCCCTTTGCATTGGCTCTCTGTGCGAGACATTGCCAGCTCGGCAAGCTTTGCTTGTCTGCAAAAGGAGGAGGCCTGGTACACTCACTACCTAGGGTCGGGGCTGCCCCCCACTGCGCGGCTCATGACTGACGTCTGGCGGTTCCAGAAACTGGGTTACGCCAGAGTTTTGCTGCAATTTTGATGGCCTGTCATGTACTATCGTTTACTGCAGGTGATTGATCACGTACCTCCGTTTCGCATGGCGCGTTGGTCAAGGACTTGTCGCAGCCCACAAGCACTTTCTCAGTCCTCCCAGGATATGATGCACTTGGCCGCAGCGCCTCATGTTTTCGTACCCTCAGCTGCTTAACCGACTTCGCATTCGGGGCCGGAAACAGTGGGGATGAGGGGAGAGTAGGAAGGCGAGAAGCGCCCTCGTGTGCTGCAATGCTTTGTCTTTGATTCTGGACCATCGAGACCTGCCGAAGAAGCTTGACAATGACATGTACTTTGTTGGTTTTTGGTCATGGATCTATGCGGGCCTTGAGAAGCAAGCCATCATTGGATCATTTAGATGATTTTTTACCACATCAATCAATCTTGCTTCCTGGGTCTGCCAGCCTGAGCCAAAGCGCAGAGGAAATCTGCGTGCTTGCGACAGAGTGCGTCCTACCTTGAGAACATATACTTCAAGAAGAAATGGCAGCCTTTGAGAGCATACCATTCGGCCAATATAAATCTGGCTACCCCTCCTACAATCCGAAAGTAATCGGTAACTTGAAACCACACTGACAAGAGTCTAAAAGACGAGGCTATCTGGAGATTTATTTGAACAAAACGTCTTGTTTCCACTGGTCGTCTGCCAAGTCAACGGTATTGAACAATCCATCGCATTTCTCAAACAGCAGTGACAATTTTGTCACGTTTGGTTAAAACAAAAACTTCTTGTTGTCATATTTATGTCTCGTCGCTAACTGCTGGGCCTGACAGAACCTGCAGCTTTCCGAGACAGCAAACATGACAGCGCCAGACTATGGAATGGCGAAGGATGTCGTTCCACCAGGGAGCCAGACTGGGATTTATTATATCCCCATTTCCAATGTACGTGAAAACGCCGTCTCAGAAGTCATAGGGCAATGATGTGGCCTCTCCGTGGCTCTCGAAAGTCTTGAACAATCGCTGATTCTTCGGCACTATACAGCTTCCATTCAACGTCTCATGGCAGCAAATGAAGGACTATGTACGACAAGTCTGCGAGGTCGACCATGTGGAGATCTTCCAACGAAGTACATCTGGTTGGGTAAGAGTTCGAGGTCAAGAGAACTTTGAAGCGGCTTTCAGTACGATTCCAACTCCTGAACATCACGTGTTCGATCATGTTGACGCACTCTTTCGATTCGAGAAAGCTGATTGACGATCCATGTTATAGGTCATTTGAATGGGAAAGAATTCAATGGTCGGGCCATCATTGCAGAAGGCAAAAATGCGGACAGTCCCATCCTGGTCCGAGACCTGATGGTTTGCAAGCCTACAGGTGCCGCTTGCCGGTCGAGTGATCGCACCAGCACAGCTCTCAGAAGTGTTCTTGCCACGACTTCGACCATAGAGAGCCCAGCAGTGTATGCCACTGGTGGTCCAGTCCGTCTGCCAGACTTTCCGCTGCTCGCTTCGCCCGTGTCCACCATCAGTTCGTCTCTCAGTCAAGTGGGTGCTGCTAGCCCCACCGCATTGCCTCGCCAATATGAGCAGTTTCCAAGTCATGCCTTCACACAGTCACCTCCCTGTTTGCCAAACTATGGCTTTACTGCGAGCTACAACTGCTCACAGGTTGGCATACCACCATCGCCATCCTTCTACAGCCTCTCAGCCACGCCAGACTGCTCGCAGTTGTACGAGCCAGTCTCATCGTATGCAGTTCAATCCCCCTACAGCGACTACTACGGTCCAGTCACGACGTCCTTGAACGAGCAATTTGCTGGCATGGCCATGACGGGAAACACAAGTGGTGTCATCTATACAGAGCAGCGCGGAATACAGATCCGCGATATCTCGCGGCGGGCCACAGCGGATCAAATTCGCAAAATGCTGCGTGAAGCAACAGCACCAGAGGCCAATCTCATCAGCGACATACATATCCCCTTTGATAAGGAAGGAAAACCACGCGGCCTCGCCTTTGTGCGTTTTCGCACAGCAGACATCGCCAAGCAAATGGAGATGCGCCTCCATGGGGCCGACTTCAAGGGCAAGAAATTGCAGGTGCGTCTGATGAAGGACGGTGAAGCCATCTCGGGCTACGGTCGGCCGACATCTTCCGTAACCTCCTCCAGGATTGCAACGACCCACAGTAACAACAAGCATCAGCAACATCAGTCCAGAAAAGGAGATGATGGTAGACGGAGCGAGCGCAAGGACAGGGAGAAGAGTGGCAAGGCTGGCGGCTATTTGTCTAGCAAGGCAACTTCTACTCCTCCTTCGTCTAGCCACAAGACGCCACTGGTTGTGGCCGGAAGCTGCGCCGCCAACTCAACAGTGTCCACAACCTCTCACGCTTCCTCCGCTTCCTCAGCCACAAAGTCTCCCAGAACCAAGGGCAAGGAGAAGCACGACAAAAGACCATCGGTAGTCATTGTCGATGGCAGCAGCTGCAGTGGCAGTCGCCGGCCTAGCAGAACAGAGATGTAGCGGTGCTGGATATGTACATGTGCAGTAGACCGCTTCCTGCATCACTGTGGAACCAGCTCATCTGGTTTATGTGCTTCTTATTTCTTTTCTCTGTTGGGGTCTGGGGGCCATTGCAAAGATGGCGGCGTCAGAAAACGGTCGTCCTCGTGCAGCGGGAGCCTCATCCGGTGTTACATAGGGGACGGGATCAGCTCAAGTAACATGGGGGTCATTGCTTTTTCTCGCTTTTTGGTGGCCTTTCGAACGGGCTGAGGCTGAGGAGAGATTGGCGGGATTGGTTGTGTGGTGGCGGAGGTGCCATACCGGTCGGGAAAAGCAAATCATGCATATGACGGACGCCGCAGCAACCGTTTTCTTTACTACTTTGTGAATTTCCTTGGCATTGGGTTCGGTCTTGGCAACTGAATAAATGTGCTTTCTTTTGCTCTCCAATCATTTGCAAATTTTTATGTATCTCTGTTCTGGTGTGCTTGGATACATTCCCAATTTGGGGCCCAGTCGCATGTATACATACATATGTATTGCGTGCCGCCGCTTCACCGCTGGATGACCTGTCAGAATGTTCTTTTTGGATAATCTAGTACGTGAGGGAAGGAAGGAAGAAAAGAAGGAAAAAGAAGGCCCAGAATGAAGATCAAGTGGTTACGCGGCTTGAAGAATCACATGGGCACGTGTAAGATGCAAGAGGCAATTCGGTTGATAAGGGACGACGAGGCCGGGGAGTGGGGCAGCTGGTTTCCTCGCACTGTCTAATGTTTGATGTTCGATATTCGATGGTCCTTATAGATATTTCTCTGGGGATCGAGTGCTTATTTGTGTCTAAATCTTTGTCCTCCATTTTGACCTCTCGATGCGTATCTGGTATAGTACTGTAAGTATGTAGTACACGGCTAGAGGCGTTATTGCATTACATATTTCTTCATTGAACCATAGTTGACATTACACATAACAGCCATCATAGCAGTGAGAGCACAGCAGCGCTCATGAGCCTCACCAAGAACCGACGCAACATATTCTGTTGCTTGTCAAATTGTGCGGTGTGACTTGTTTATGGCATAGATGCACGTACTTCAAGTTTGGTGTATGTTGGGTTTATCTTAGCCCGGTCTATTTTAATGCGCCTCAAATTGAGCTGTGCCGTTGCGCCATGAGTATTGTCATCACTGTATTCTGACTTCAGTGTTGCGCTTCTCGAAGACCCTTCACTACGGCCGATTTGCGTATATGTGTCTGTTCTGTTGTGATTTGTCTATGGAATGTGCAGTGATCTGAAGATAAATCTGCTCGCTCCAGTTCGCTCCGACGTCTGACGTCTATCGTGGTAATGACCACTATAGCGTAACTTGATTGCTTATCATGATTTTGGTCTTGATTATAATCTACTCTGCGCCGTCGTTATCGTTATCTTGTCCCTGATTCTTGTCTTCTCTCACAATTGCATTCTCTTGCTGATCTGGCCTCACAATGTTTTCTCCTTGCCATTCTTTTTGATCATGGTCACAGTCTGTTATGTATACTGCGCGAGGATTATCATGTACCTGTGTGAGCTGGAGAGCTGGTTGCAGAGGGTGGCCAGCATTTCACAAAGAGTTATCTATCGTGGTTGAAACCACTGACTAGAATATGTTATGATATTGCAGTTTGCGTCCATGCCTTGGGCACTAGTATAATCCTGCCAAGCAAGAGGCCAACTCGGACAACAGCAATCATGTCATCATCACACTTCTCTTTTCTTCTTGTCGAGACTCTGTAATTCATAATCAGGTTCAAATTACTATGTCGTCCACAACGGGCATTAAGCTAGAAGTAAGTGATTTCTCTCCCATCCCCCATTTCGCCGCCGTGGGTGAACCTCTTGCCCTTTAAGCACGTCTGCAAGGCTCTCCTCAACATCGATACCACCGCTGCCGCCACCACCGGCCCCTTCGCCACCAAGAAGCTCAAGCCCGAACGTTGCTCGCTCGAGCGTCCCACCGCCTGCTATCAATTATACAAAGGTAGCTGTTGAGAGGATCGTGGCTTCTTTATACGTTGTTTGCGCGTGCGTGGACATGTGCGTGTATGCATTCAGATAAGTAGGTGTATGTACGGCCTTTCTCTTTTTCTTTTTGGATGTCTGGGGGACATTGCTTTTGCTGCTGTGATATATGTACATGATGTTTTTGTACAGTGAGATGAGCGTGACGTGGTGATTCTTCCACAGCTTGCGCTTCCAGCATTAGAGTATTTAGGTAGATTGGTGGATAGGTGTGCATCTGTTCTTGACTTTGCGTTTGCTTATAGCGCCAGGCAGTCAGCGAACAGGGACTAAATAGAGCATACAGATGCAGCCAGAAAGTAGAGACTCGATTCAAGAGCAGAAAGCAAATGAAGAGCCTTGCTGGCTGCAAGTTGCAACCAGAGACATGTGAGTATGTACAACCAGACATGGCTAAGGACAATGTTCATGTGTGAAGCAGCCTAGCTTCTGGTATCGTGTTTCAGAATATGCATGTATCGAATCATGTGTTCTTGCAGTGACTCGACTGACTGAGCCCTGATGTTGAGTCACAAGACACGGCACGGTGGTGTGAGCAGTATCATAGTCAGAGATGATAATCAACTGCCGTGAATTGGGGAAGGTGGGCCATGTGCGACAAGATCTTGGGGCTGTTTATTCGGTCGTAGTAGTGCTGTTGACGTTGGTGGTGAAGGGCAGGCTTGGGACAGGCGGCTGTGGCATGGCTTCATCAACCCGTCTCGGCTCTTCATCGTCCATCATCATGGTGTATCTGTCCTCGGCCGGCAGCGCTGGAACAGGAGGAGCGTCGTCCTGGTGTCTCTGGACACGTCCAGTCTGCTGATCGACCCAGCTGTTGACCGACCTGTACCGGGCCGGTCTGTCCTCACTTGTAGTGGTATATACAGTGTCCCGTCGGGCTTGCGCGTCATTTACGTCAGGGGCATTTACGTCGATGCTCTGAATGGCGCCGTCTCTAGGCTTGCCATAGTTGTAAGTGGTGGGATCCATGTTTTGCTGCAGAACTGCTGGAGGGGGCATGATGATATCCCCATCTCCAAAACCTGATGAGATTGACGAGAGCTCTGAGGCGCGGTTGACAGCTCTCTGATTTGGATTGTATGCTGTTGAGGCTTGGCGAGCCAATTCAGACTGGTTGTAGACTGGATCTGGCATGCGCGAGCGGTCACTGCTTGTCGTATTGAAAGTTTGCATGGTACCGGCGCCATATTGTGCCGCATTGTTGGGATCATAGGTCGCATTCTCAGATATCATAAAACGATTGGTCGACTGGCTGACTGGGCTGATGTTGGTTGGAAGTCGAAATTGGGCGGCCGGAGGCATTTGCTGTTGCTGTTGCTGCTGTGATTGTGCATATTGCACGATATTTGTTGCACCGCTTTGGGGACTCTGTAAGCTACGAGAGCTGTACGTCTCTCTGGAAGATGCCGAGAACGGCTGCACATTGGAGTAGGATACATTGGTATCCAATTGCGGCAGGCTTGAAGGACCCTGTCTGGAGGGAGGCGGCATCATCCTTTGGCCATCGACCATGCTGTAAATCCCAGACTTAGGTCCCTCATACATGGGCGGAGAGCCACCACGATCCAAGTCCTGCCAGCCGCGCTGGCTGCGACCGAGGTAGGGGATTTTGGAGAAGAATGCGTTGGGTGCTGAGTAGCCGGCGTAGCCCATATCCTTTTCTTCTCTTTTCGACTTCTTATACGTTCGCCAGAGGATCCAGCAGATGAAGGAGACGAGGATGAAGGCGCCTACGTTGGGATTCTGGTTAGCACAACGCACACATAATCAGAACGAGGCAGGTCAGTCCTTCGAAACGGTCCCGACAAGATGGCATGTACCTATTGAGCCTGCTGAGATGAGGGCGTCCTCGCCACTGGGACTCAAAGAGTCAGAAGGCGGGCTATTATCCATGTCACTGTCATGATACGATGAGCTTGACGAATGGTCGTTGACATTGTCGCCTGAATCATTGATGTACAAAGATGGTGACGCGGAAAAGACAGTGTCTACTGTCACAGTAGCAACCATCGAAGTCGTTGATGTGGCTGTGCTGACTTGGACGGAAGATGTGGCGCTGGTTGAAGACGTTGACGTCGTTGTCGTTACGCTGACAGCATATACTGTCACAGTCGGAGAGGCCACAGACGCCGATGTCGATGTGCTCGGTGCAGTAGAAAGTGCCGTCGGCTCGTCAAAGTTGCCCGTGTCTTGTGGTTGTGGCAAGTTCCCGTTGTCGGCGTTGTCGGCGCCGCTGCCGCCGCTCAGTGAGCTCTCGTCTCGTGCAACTTGGCCGCCCGCATCCGCCCGCACCTGGCGAGACTGCTCGCTCTTGACACTCCAAGCCGTCTCGGCATTCCGTAGCCGCAGCCGAGCGCTCTCTTCCACATCTTGATGATCAAAGACCGGGGCCATCGCATCTGCCATACCACTCTGTTTCCTTCAGGCTTTTCAAACGACCATTTCCCACGAGTCGATGAACGCCAGCGTCGTTGAAAGGATAATTGAAGGGCGAGAATGTGTTGCACCCGAGCCGAGAAAGAGGGCGTAAAGACAGGTAAGGATTTACCGAAGAGAAAGACAAAGAGAGGAGAAGGAGAGAGTGATCACCTCTCTCAAGGTCAACTAGAAAAAGACAAGGAGCGAGTGGGTTGCCGTCTCAAAAGACTGCAAAGACAAAAAGACAATCTAGAGACCAGCCCTGACAAGAAGAGAAGTGGAAGTATGCAGTGCAAGGAGAAGTAGGAGAGGGAGAAACAGAGAACAAAGAGCAGCAGTGACTGGGAGAGAAAAGTGCTGGGCAAAGAGGCATGAAGCTGGGGAAAGCGGCAGCACACGCGTGGGCGCTTGCTGGGTCCGTTCGAGGCTCTCCAGACAAGCCCCGGTCTGAGAGTCAGGGATGAATCTTGCATGAGCAAGAGCAACAGGAGGCGCAGAGGAAGTCCAAACGAGCATCGCCAGGGGTGGCTGCCAAGCTTAAACATCCGCACAGATGGTGAAGCAGCGCTGCGCTGCGCCCGCAGCCAGCAACCCAGATCTTCGGCAAGTGACGTCGAGTGCTGCGAGAGCGAGGAGCATGTTTGATTGTTCACGAGACCCCAGACAGCGCTAAAGAGCCCTTTTGTTTCCTTTGTCTTCCTCGCCGGCGCCCACAGCTGCTCAGCTCGCTACCGCCATTGCGATCCCAGGCGCTGCGAGCGACGCTAAGCCTGAGAGAGGGCGCCCGAGCGAATTCGTCCCAGCTGCCAGTTGCGAGGGAAATCGCCTGAAGCACTGAGCCGGCCAACGAGCAGTCACGGAAGCAACAGCAGCCGCTCATGGTCTTTCATTCGCTACATCAGGACGAAAAGTCGATACTCGAGGCCTCGAATGGAACGAAGAGAGAGCGCGGTCAGCTGATTGATGGGCCATGCCATGGCTCAGCGCTCTCGTCGAGTATTCGAGGCAGCATGCCAGCGAGCGAGGCTTTGCAGCGGGCATCAAAGCGCAGCGTGCTGTTGTTCATTAGCGAGGCCTGAGATATAGGGCCAAGGAGGTGATGGCTATGCATCGATGCCGCGTACGTGGCGCTGGACCCATGATGCGGTGGCTCAAGGTTCGTCAAGGTCCATTAGAAGTTGAGTGTCCAGAAAGGGCAGGAGAGCACTGGCAGCAAAGTACCCAGGTACCTCGCGTGTCTCAGACTTCGCACGTCGTTTCAAGAATCCCCAGGCCAGGGCAAGGGGTCCTGGTAACCCCACCCAGCTCAGGATGCGCTTGCCCTGAACGCGGCCTAGACCCTGGCAGCACATGGTGGCCCAAGCGTCCCGGAAGCTCTTGCCATGCTCGCAAGCAACAGACAAGTCGCAACCTCTCACACAGCTGAGCTGTCCTTCGAGAGCCCCCTTCGAACGCGATGGAAATTTAGCATGCTTGGGCACGCTTCTGGCCTGGCCAGTGTCATCATCTGCGGCAACTGCTGCATCTTTTCTCGCACGCTCATGGCAACAGGAAGCGCCGTCCTACGGCCTGGTTCCAGCGCAATCTGCTCGCTTGCGCCGTCCGACTCGCACTCTACAAACTCAGGTACGCAGCTGCTAAGGTAGACTCGACCACTGAATTTAAGATGATAGTGGCATTTGACACTATTAATTGACTCTATAGTATCACCACTAGGAGCAGCTGGTAGCTCCAAAGACACTTGCGACGACAATCGCAGCAAAGCCAGAGGACGTGTCGTGTTGTGTGACAAACAGCGAGCGAAAAGGGCCAGATTTCTGCCCTGTATCTGATCGCAATGAAAGACAGCTCATATCGACAGCCCAACTCGTTCGATTCGACTATCAGGAGCATCATTCTGTCTGAGCCCTCTGCAAAGGTACGTACGCCTGCTCGTCTCGCTTTGACGGACCCACATGGCCGGGATAATTGTCTACATGTAAAAGGGATACCCGCGAGTCGCAGCCACGCAGCGGAGCCGCCTCTCGAGGCTTTGCTGATTTGGAAGCCAGCATCAACGAGCGAGATTTCGGTCCAGCCACTACATAGTACAACACTAGCATACAGCGTACGGACAAGACAACAAACACTTTCAACATACTGGACTGGACCATGTTTGCTTGCAGGGCTTGCTCGTCCTGGAATGAGAGGTGTTATGAACAGCGGGAGTGGTGAGATCTCCATGCTGCAAGGGTGAGCCTGCTTGCGGTGAAAATGAGGAAAAGGAGCCGCACCCTTTGCGCGCTGGCGGGCGCCAGACAAGGCTGTGCATTATTTTCTATATTATTGCGTTTGCTGTCGCGTATCGAGCAGCACACGAGGATGCGAGGCCTCCCCTTCCCTCTCTGCTCTCCTCCATTGGACCTCTGTGTCAGAGATACAGATTGCGGCTGCCGCTGCAGGGCTTGCTCTTGTGTGTCTGGCGATGATTGTTTCTCTCTAGTTGCCCATGAAGACGGCATGTTTCCGCGTGGTGCTCGTTTCCTCAATAAGGCCGATGTGATCGTGAAAGGGGAGAGCAGTCTCGACGACTGACTGCAGAGCAGTTGCTTTGTGCATAGGCTAGACCCCTCTGCGACTGGGTTCTGGTGCTAACAAATCACGAGCGAGGTGCATGAGTCGGAGTACAGCTGTTCTCGCCTGGAAAGTATGTATGCTGTCTGTTGTTCGACTCTGAGAGGAAATAAGAAAAGAAATGCAAGAGGTGAGTGTTGTTGCTCTCGAGGCTTTGATGACGATGATGCGTTTGCGATACGGTTCACGTCCAAGTCGAGGTCTCGACACTCGAGGCCATGCGGGTTGATAGTCCCATCTGCAGTGATTGTGAAATGGATCGAACGGCATTGGCCGCAGGTCGAAGCCAAGTATCTGCCAAGACGCCCCCAGACTGCTAGCCAAGAGGGATCATTGAACCTTTGGCGCTGTCAATGAAGTAGACTGGTCCCCTCGGGCGACCGTCGGTGCCGAAGGAGTAAAGGCGTGCGGCGTCCGCTACTGCGCCATGTGCTTCCTCGAGGCCGACGGTCTTGGGCGTGGCTGGGCGAAGGGCCGAGTTCGGGATGACATGCCGAGGTGCGCCGAGCAGCAAATCGGGCCCGCGTCTTCGCTCTGCTGATTAGCACGTGGAAACGGCCAAGCTGCAGCAAAAACACGCACCAACAGCAGCATGCACCTGCTGTATGCTACCCTAGCTTACATAGTAACTACATTTACTCTTGGTTGGCTATCACATGCGTGGGCCAAAGCACTTGAGTATCGAATCTTCATGTATTATAGTGTCATAAGTGTCAACCGTGTGCTGATTGGCCGCAAAAATGTGCTTCCCATCCGTTCTGCCGTTATCAATTACATTCAATCGCCTTACCTCATTTCAGGTAGTGGACATTATGTAATGCAGGCTGCCTTTGGCACCCAGATGCGGGAGCTTGTCGCTGCTCCCCACCAACAAGATAGCCAGGGGAGCCCTGCGCCATTTTCGTCACTGCGCGTTCGCGACCGACGGGACGAGAGCAAGCCTTGACTGCAGCTTTTGGGTTCCTCCAAAAAAGACAAGAAAAAGGCAGACTGACCGATCTCGAAGCTGTCAGCTACATACAGTAGGCGTAGTCCCGTCTTCGTTGGCCAGCTACAGAGCGAGGTGTGGCCGAGACTGTCCAAGCTCAGTGATTAAGCCCTCAGTGTATAATTGTGGCTTATCAGCCACCAGAGCGCCTTATCGCCGGTCACAGTGACGAGAGGCAAGGAAGAGGAAAAAAAAAAAAAAACGCGCTTGCAGGCCAGTCATCAATTGCGAAAGGCCCGACTGTGGCACTCTGAGACTCGCAGACTCCCAGATTGTGTGGATTAATTGCTGGGCCCCCTCCACCCTCACCTCAAAGTGCTTCGCACCGCAACTTCTGTTTTCTCTTTGTCGCCGCATCCTCCGATATCGACATCTGCATTACTTGGCAGCTGGCTCACCTGTGTGCCGTCCTTGTCGTTGCTGCTTCTGCTACTGCTTCTGCCCCCAAACATCCTTTTGTCACACTGACAACCTGTCGTCACCTACAGCATCTAAGCAGCAACCTTTTTGCGCTCAGGCCGTTGCGTCGTCCCCCTCTACCTGCGCCGCTGCAATCCTCTATTTCTCCTTTATATACACACACACCTTTCTCTAGAGCTATGGCTTCCACGTCACGAGCCCTGGCCCTGAGCAAGCTGGCTGCACGCCAGACTGCCTCGATGCCTCGCATCCTCAGCCCTTCCGTCCGCTCCCTCACCACCTCCACTGCGTCGTCCCGATCTGCTCTCAACAGCAGAATACGGCCTGCCGCCCTCCAGATCCAGCGTCGCGCCCTCTCAGATGCGCCGCTTCCTCCACCCAAGAAGGCAAAGACTGGAAAGCTGAGGAAGACGTTGCGCTGGACGTGGCGCCTCACATACCTTTCTCTCCTTGGAACCGTTGCCTATGTCAGCTACGAGGTCTGGGACAGCAGAAATCCAGACAACCAGGTCATTCCTGACCCCAGCAAAAAGACTCTCGTCATTCTCGGTAAGTCGACATTCCATTTCTCCTGAAGGACGTTGAAGGCGCACAACAGACTGCGCCACTATCATCGGCAGCAGCACAGGCCAGTTGAAGCAACATCATTTCTAACGATTCTGTGCCTTGTTTCCATACATACAGGTACTGGCTGGGGTACGGTAGCCCTGCTCAAGAAACTCGATACCGAAAACTACAATGTTGTCGTGATCTCGCCTCGTAACTACTTCCTATTCACGCCCCTCCTCCCCTCGTGTACGACGGGCACCATCGAACACCGCTCCATCATGGAACCCATCCGCACTATTCTCCAGCAGAAGAAGGCCGCCGTCAAGTACTACGAAGCCGAGGCCACCAAAGTCGACTCGGAGCGCAAGGTTATACGCATCAAGGACGAATCCGAGATCAAGGGTACCGTTTCCGAGACGGAGGTGCCCTACGACATGCTGGTCATTGGCGTAGGCGCCGAGAACGCCACCTTTGGCATCCCTGGTGTCCGCGAGAATGGCTGCTTCCTCAAGGAGATTGGTGATGCCCAGCAGATCCGCAAGAAGATCATGGACTGTGTCGAGACGGCCGCTTTCAAGGACCAGGACCCTGAGGAGATCAACAGACTGCTGCACATGGTCGTTGTGGGCGGTGGCCCCACTGGCGTTGAGTTCGCCGGTGAGCTGCAAGACTTCTTCGAGCAGGACATCAAGCGTCTCATTCCCGACATAAGCGACCGCTTCAAGGTTACACTGATCGAGGCGCTGCCCAACGTGCTGCCCTCTTTCTCCAAGCAGTTGATTGACTACACTGAGAGCACTTTCAAGGAGGAGAAGATTGACATTCTGACCAAGACCATGGTCAAGAAGGTCACCGACAAGGCAGTCGAGGCAGAGGCTTCCAAGCCCGACGGATCCAAGGAGCGCATTACCCTCCCTTACGGTCTTTTGGTCTGGGCAACTGGCAACGCCGTCCGCCCCATTGTCAAGGACCTCATGACAAACATCTCGGCTCAGAAGGACTCGCGCCGCGGCCTCGCTGTCAACGAGTACTTGGTCGTGCAGGGAACCCGCGACATCTGGGCTGTCGGTGACTGTGCCGTGGCCGGCTACGCACCCACAGCGCAGGTGGCTTCGCAGGAGGGCGCTTTCCTGGCCAAGTTGTTCAATAACATGGCCAAGACGGAGGCTCTCGAGGATCAGATCCGCGATCTCTCTAGCACGCTCAACCTAAAGCCCGGCAACGCCGCCGATATTGCTCGCCAGATTGAGGACTACGAGCGCCAGCTGCGTCGCGTCAAGGACATCAAGCCTTTCCACTACTCTCACCAGGGCAGCTTGGCCTACATCGGCAGTGAAAAGGCTGTCGCAGACATTGCCTGGTTCAACGGCAACGTGGCCTCGGGTGGTACTTGGACGTACCTGTTCTGGCGCAGCGCTTACCTTTCCATGTGCTTCAGCAGTAAGTTCATTATGCCAATTCGCTGTCATTTCTGGAGCCCAGGATTGCTAACCGTTCTCGCACAGCCCGTAACCGCCTGTTGGTGCTGAATGACTGGGCCAAGTCCAAGATCTTCGGACGTGATGTTTCTAGGGAGTAAAGCAAAAGAATAGACCAAATGATCCAAAAACAAAAATATGAAGGTAACAATCGAAGTACCGGCAAGGGTCCAAAACAACCAAGACAAGAGGAGAAGAAAATAGCAGGAAAGGTCCGCGTGAACAGGGACCGGGAGAGATTTGGGTAAAGGAGAGGAAAGTAATACTATATGCTTTGATATCCCCATCTCTGTTTCTCTTTCAGGCGTCAGGCGGCGGTGAGGGAGGCAAGGGATATTCTGGGCAGGAGGGCTGGGCTAGTTTTAGATCCAGGTTAGGATAGACTTCTGACTTTGTGAAGCGTAAATTTTCTGTCTGTATACTGACTTCCAATGTCTCTTGTGGTTGAGAATGGAAAAGGCTCAATATGACGAAAGAAGAAGGTAAAGAAAACTAAGGAAAAAAACCCAAAATATTGACAATAGACATTGTTACGAGAAACACACCGGACAATCTCTTTCTTACATGTTCTAATCATGGCATATCATGATGTATTCACCTCCGTGATTGTTTACTTTTATCAGTGTCTGCACGAAAGTTGACAATTTCAGATCGTGGGCTTAATACTGCATTGCGGCGGCAAGAAGATCTAGTGCCTACAACACAATCACTTACTCCAATTTGCCGAGCCTGGCTTTGAACAGCATCAGACTTGACAGACTCGATGACAATTTGAAACCCAAAAAAACATTAAAAGAAGAATTGAAAGTCAACGAAAAATCTCAAAAGTATGATCTGGCCCGGGTTCGAACCGGAGACCTTCAGTGTTTCAAGCTCGCTTTTGGGCGAGATGTTAGACTGACGTGATAACCAACTACACCACCTGACCATATTGAATTGTTGATATTTGAATATTTTATTTTGCTTATATACCACAAGAATGAAGACCAGAATTCCTATAATTTTCATGAACTACACCCTTCGCAATCACATGCAAACCTGATCCAACGTGATACCTTTTCCATTCACTCCAAACAGAGATCAATACAGGAAAAAAGACTCCGGTGGTGTAGCACATCAACGATGAACAATTTTTCTCACATGCGAGACTCATTCTTCACACGCCTGGATGACCAATTCGTGCGTAGGTGCGTGCCCTCTTCCCGAGGAAAATCTGCAATGCAGATAAAAGCCTACAGATTACATTCCAAGCAGAATGTCTCCACATCGGGCGTTGCAGGGTAGATATCCTGGCCGTACGTTGCGTTGAGCGAGATGGATCCGATGATGGTTTGTTGCTCAGTCCGGATCCACGTGTCGACGGTGAGTAAGGATGAGGGTGCTGCGGAGGAGGGCACAGCAGCGACTGCGGTTGAGACCGTGTCGTCGTCGGTATCGAGTGGCTGTTGTTGGCGCCGTGCTTGGGCTGGTTGCTGCTGAAGTGGCTGCCTATGTGGGATCTTGGAAATGAGGATCTGGCGCGCGCCACGGATCCACGAGCCGTATCCGCCGTAACCACTATGTTGGCCGAAGCAGAGATTGAGACTGGTTGTGGTAGGAGTTGTCATTGGAGTCGTGCTAAGAGCTGACGAGGAGTCGCTTGAAAGCCCGGTCGTGTTCCAGTTGTAGCACCAAGTATCACCTTTTGCGCAGTCAGTCAGCTTCACGATATCAAACACATCAGAACCATCCGCCACCTCACTCACCATGATCGTGGCCCGAAAATACACCCATCAACCCCTCCGTCGCCACCAGTGCTTCCATGAAGGGCACATCCTGCCCGCCATACGCACAACCTACCGTGCCATTCGCGCACCAACCTTGGCCCTGGCCCGCAAGCGGGAAATCGTCGTTGATGCCTGGAAAAAGGTTCGGATCAACGCCCTTGCTATCGAGCTGTAAGGCTCGTGAGGCGTTGAGAGGGATGTGCACAAAGGCCAGCGAGGGAATGACTGTTGTCGTGTTTGTGTTTGTACTTGTGGCTTTGTCGATGCTGCTGCTGTAACTTCGCGCGAGCTCAGTGCGCGTCTGCGTAAACCATTCTACAACGCTTTCGTCGACCCAGCATTCTTCTGGAACGACGTTGCCTTCGTCGTCAAGCTGCTGGTAGCGATTCCCACCGCGGCTGTCAAAGAACCACAGTATCAGCTCTGGCACACAGCCATTCATTGCCTCAGTATCAACACGCCCATCACACTCGGCCCCGTACACCGGCAAGTAGTAATTCGAAACGCCCACCTGGTCCCCACCTGCAACCATATTCCCCGTGCGCGAATTCGGCCACTCGTGCTCTTTGTGCCACAGGTGCACCCGTGAGAGGTTGAAATCGCTGTCGTGGTTGCCGTACGTCGACGCCCAGGTGAGATTGCGCGCCACGAGCGGCGCGGCAATGGCTGCCATGTACGCGGTTGCGTTGGCCTTGAAGGCGTTGTTGCCTGTGATGAGGTCGCCGTTGAGCACAATGAGGTCTGGCGTTTCGATGTCGAGGATCGCGTTCATTACTCTGGTGGTCTGGATGTCTTGAAGAGGACCCCAGGCGTCCCATGCGTCTGAACGGGGTTTCTTGTTAGCTTATCTTTTGATATTGTTAATCTAGACACGCATTGATGTGTGGCATGGACATCAAGCCCCGCACGGTCTTAGTTGCGAGCTGTACCGGAGGGCGTTACGCACTCTCGCCAAAATGAAGATCCTCAAACACGGAAATCTGAAAAGTGCCATCATCACGAAACCTCAATGGTCCAAACTCGGCGCTAGTAGTGTTGGGATTACCAGTAACATTTGTGACATTCAACGGCCCGGGGTTGTCCTTCTCTAATTGAGCCAGTACAACCTGCGACCATAAACCAATCCACAAACAACAAATAGAAAGCGGGGATAATAACATTTTGAGAAAAAAAGAATAGATGCGCCGGTGATACTTGTATCGCTAAAGTCCAATAGTGTGCATTTCCCGTCTTGGCCCATCCTCCCAGGACCAAAGCCAAAACCATAAGTAAATGAGAAATGTGTTTGAGATACGTGACAGCATCAATTCCGATGCAGTTGCATGCCTGTGTTAAGGGAGACTAGACACACTTCTCCAAGTATGTCAACCGCAACTGAGCCTGTCAACCACAAATTCCTCAATCTTCGTGCTCGGCATAGTCAAGGGGAACTTTGAAAAAAGACATTCTGAGGGAATTGTGTAAGAAGATGTCACAGAGGAGACGGATAGATCGGCACATCTGTTTCGCTGATCCAATAGCAAATGGTGGTCGTGACAAACCGTTCGAGAATGAACAGGAAACGTATGATGAAATCCAACAAGGGATATCCTTTATACGGCAAGATCTTCCCAAGCCATCGGCCTAAGTGCCGTTTGATCAAATATGGAAGAAGACAGATATCCCAGTCTATACCTGTCCAAGTCCTAGTTCTACCCCAGGATTCTTGTCTAGCACTCATGGTTGATGATGATATGAAGAGGCTCCTTTGATTGTCGATAATACCGATAATGCATTGCTATCTACGTTGTCCACGTCGTGCTGAACAGTGTATATTCCTCAAATCAAACAAAGCCAATACGGAACGCTATCATGCCTATACTGGGTATCCGCGTGCCTTGTATGCAGAACCAACCACGCAACAACAACAATCTAGAAACACGGACACTCTCTCTTCCAAACAGTAGTAAAGTATCCTTTGGCCGACGTGTGTATCCTCAATGTCCGTCCTTTGCCGCTTGGCTCCAGCCCTTTGCTAACCCGCGGAAAGCCAATCGCCTCATACCCAACGGTTATTGAACAACCCAATAGCAGAAATTGCCATGGAAGTCCCAAGCAAAGATCAACCATCAACCATATTCATCCTCTTTTTAAGAATGTTCTGCTTTTCTACCCTGCAACTCCCGCAGTACTCACTGTGCCACTGTTTCAGTGACTCCACCCTCTTCTTATCAATAGGCCGCAAGACCTTTTGCGCGCTCCCGCCGGGTTCAGCGGAAGCAGAAGACTTGGTGCTGCTGGTTGTGTTACCGCCATCGACCTCCTCAGAGAGCATCATCTTGACCTGCTCACAACGGACATCTTCATCCAAAAGCCAATTCTCCCATTCACTCTGAATCATTTCGGTCTCGATACTATTGACCACGCGCATGGCAACAAGGAGATCGTGGCGGTACGAGCCGAGCCTCTGTCGCGTGCGACGTAGCCGTCTCGCTGTGGATTTACTGTGACCGGACGTCAAGGCGGCGCCAGCATCTTCATACGGCGAGTCCAGAGACGTGTTGTTGACAATCGAACGGAATGTGTCATAGCTAAGATTCAATGTGTCAGTGGCAGAAACTTTTCCGTCAGAAGAGGCGGTCTTGACATACCATTCACTGGCACCTTCAGGAGCAACCACGACAGAGCCTAGTGCTGCCTCGTCCAGATCGGCAATATATATCGCCTTGCTCATTACTGCGTTTGGACCAACACCAATTCGAGCCATGAATTTGGCCGCATTGCGCTCCGTCCACCAACTCGATCCTTCGCGGCCCGTAAAGACAGCATTGGTCAGCAAACTGAGCGCAAGCGCAGCTAGGATGACTCTGTGAGCGGTGAAGACGCTAAAGATCTTTCTGATGCCGGCAAACGTCCACATGAGCAGACTTGTTGCTACACTCTCTAAGATGCTTCTCAGCGTCTCGAGCACCATCTCGGTCAATGTGCGAGGTCGGACCATGGCATTCTTCTTGCCGGGCATCACTGCCGTGCCGTCCTCTTGCGTCTCGCCAGGTGTGAAGATGACCACCTGTGTCTGCTGACCGATGCTACCATACACTTGGATTGCCCTCTTGGTGCGACTGTGCGGTCCCAGCTTGCGCACTTGATCTGTTGCAATATCTGCAAGCTCTTCTGCGTCGCGTTGTGCGTCTTCCAACGCTTGCCGTTGCACAAGAGCCTTGGACAGCGGTGGCTTCTTGGACCACTCGACCTTGTTGTACAGTGCAAGCTTACATTTGGACTTGGCCACGTGCGTGATGACAACCTTGGTGATGATCCTGAACGAGGATGAGTGCGGAAGGTGCCAGGGCGTTTTGGAATAAGTGACGACGTAGGTAAAATGGTCGCTAAAGACATCAATGACTTGTGTATCGACGACATCTTTCTCTGAATTCTTCTTTGCGTACGCCATAATGCTGAAAGTGCCAACCTTGAACTGAAAGTCACGCATCAACTTGCCGTGGTCCATGAGCTGCCAAGGTCCTTGCGCAATCTCCTTGGCCCGCCGCTCAAAGTAGAGCTTGGGGAAGATGAATGACTTGTCACCAAACAGTACATGGAAACATCCCTTTGCACTCAATTCAAAGTTGCGCTCTTCGACGGGTGCGCCCATACCTTCTGGTTCGTAGACCACGGTATGCGCAGGGAGCTGGAATTTGGGCACTGGTTTGCGCACTGGACGCGCTTGTCTGCCTCGGGCATTATAAGTATTCCTGTAGACTGGTCGTCCAGAAGCAGTACCGTCATCAATGGGGGTGTTCGAAGCCACCTCTTCCCAACTCTCGGCACTGGGGCTCTTTTTATCGTAGTCATCATTCTCCAAATTGATGAGAGCAGTGATAAGTTCCGAAATGTTTAGTGGCTCCTCAGACTGCAAATCGTCGACGAGTAAGTTCAGCCGGGAGTGTAACAGATTGAGATCCAGGAGGAAGGTCTTGATGATAATACGAGTTAGACCCGTGTTGTTCATAGTCTGGCTGAGGTGTAGGTAAATGAAGTCGCAATCCCTGCCTGGCGCCGCCGTGACCTCAGAGATGATGTCTAGGCTCAATGGATAGGCTATGATGAGGCCCATTTGTTGTCCATAAAAGTACATGTTATCAGAAGTGACATAGATGCGGCCGTTGCCCATCATTCCTTTGGTGGAAGGGGAACCTTCTGCTGGCGTACTTGTCCATGCTGCATTGAACACCAACACCAGCTTCTCCTCGATCGGCACTGTAGGGAATAAGAGTCTGAATTGTGGGTGATGAGCCTTGAGCTCACTTGGATACTGTGACGAAAATGTCTCCCCATGAGGCTGCTCAAGCTGCGGATTGGCACCGCTGCTGAGGGCCTTGCGATGGGACATAGCCATGGGCTTCCCGTTATTGGCGGGCACAAGGTGTGTTTGCGCGGAAACGAGTGGATCATCGTCCAATCTCAGGAACCTTGTGTCGTCTTCTCTTGTTGAATAGAGAGTGCTCCAGGGAATGCTTCCCCAGTAGTTGGCAATCACGGCTGTAGGCAGACTGTGTGTAGCATCTACAACGCGCTCAGCACTTGCAGTTACGGCGATTCTCGTAAGCTGTGTGGAGGCTGGAGCTCGCGCCAAGGTGGGCGGCGCAAGAGTACTGCGCTTTATATCCTCAATGGGCTGCAGCCGAGGCGATGTGCCAAGACTGAGATTGGTGACCGATGCATTGTAGGCAGCATAGCCAGGAAGCAGATTGGAGCTGGAGCTGATGAGACCTGCGATACCAGAATCGTTGCCACCTCCAAATGCTCCTCTCCTATGAGCTTCAATCCTCTGCATGATCCGCGCAGCATGTTCTCTGCCAGATTCGCCCTCTTCGCGGGGCAGATCACGAGCAATATCTCGGGCCAGGCCGGTCACTGAGCGGCGAGGAGCCGCGCCGACACCGCCAACGTCAAAGCTGGCTCGTGTGGCATCTGTGCCAAGTACAGGAAGGGTGCCGCTTCTGTCCAGACTGGGCCCGTCTTCTAGGCCTTCGATGTTTTTGGCCGAGAATTCGGGAATGGTAGGTGGGGTGATGGCAAAGGCCGGATCGATACCGCCAGGAAGTGCCTTGGAGTCGCGGTCCGCGCTAGCGTCGAAAGCCTGCTTCTTTGTAATTTCAAAGACCTCGAGCCATTCTTGTAGCTCGTCCTGTGTTTCGGCCTGGAGCAAGATGTTCTGAGACTTGGTCTTGATCTCAAAGCAGAAGCGCCGTTCCTCACCAACGGCGGGACGAGTATTGCAGAGCAGCACGCCGATTTCATCGCCTTGGAGAACGCCGTGAGGTCCCTGCACCAGCCAGCCGAATATACCGTTTCGGCAGTAGTACCACCTCCTGATCCAGTTTGTCCTAGCAGGCTTTCCGCTGACGCTTTTCAGAAACAGCCAGCCCTGCTTCTCTGAAACGACAGCTGTGTCGTCCTTTGGCTGCACATTCATAGGACCTCTGGATCCCAAAAATGGAACTGTGGACGAGCTATAGTCCTCTAGCTCTCTTGACGGCTTCGACTTAACAGCCGCGTGTTCTCCAACGTCTCGCCTTGCGGCCTGCAGCTCACGCTTGAAGACAGCCTCACTCGACTCCAACTCCTTGGACCAGCCACGAATGCGAGCCATTTCGTCAGCAAAGCGGTTGGATCCAAAAGACACATCTCGCCATCTCCTCATCTCCTTCCAAATGTCCGAGGAGACTCGCACTAGTAACTTGTCGAGCGAGAAGCGAATCTGCGGGGCGAGCTGGCAGTAGTCCAACGAGGCCTTGAGATAGAGCCTTCGCATTTCATAGACACTGAATGCGTCTTCGCGCAAGGAGGAAGGCTCCTTGGTCTTGCTCTGTGATACATAGCGACTTAGTGTAGTATCAAAGGTTCGTTGGGTCGATTCCAGAGCCTTGCGGGCCTCTTTGAAAGTACGCAGCTCGCCGCCGAGGAAGCTGCGTATAGGCTCCGTAGCAAGGCCATCCATACGACGCATGACGCCGAGGATATGACCCCACCAGTCCTTCTGTGCATCTCCGACACGCTTGAGCGAGAGGAGAGTATAATCCGGGTCGATGAGGCCGTCGTGGCCGGTGGGAAAGGTCTGGCGGAGGTAGCCATTGATCGTGTCTTCAAGGCCAAGGATGTCGTGCGAAACCTTGGACGAGGAGCGCACATAAGCTTCGAGCCACCGCTCGATGTGCTCGAGCTGCTCAGCAAAGTGGGTCGCGGCGCAACGGAACGTCGGAGAGTCGAGAGCGGCCTCGTTGAGGCCAACGGGCATCAATGGATTGTGTGCGGCGGCGGCGGCGGCGATGGTGGTGGTATTGGGCGCATCGGACTTGGGGGCCGCGGCAGCCGTAGCAGCAGCAGCCGCAGCAGCTCCGCCAGGGTCGGCCATTATCGTGATCTGGCTTGAACGAGGGCTATGGTCAGGATGACAGAGTTGGTGCGAAGCTCATAGCTGCGAGCCCAGGCAGTTAGCTTAGGGGATGGCGGGCCAGCACGGCCAGCAGGCACGGACAGACGCGGCTGTCGTGATGACGTGAGGGTGTGGAACGGCGCCAGAGACAGCGGGAGCTTAGTCTGGAGCGGCACGATGGCGCACAAAAAGTTCCCGCACGGACAAGTGCGAATGGATGTTGCGCAGCCTTGCAGCTGTTGTATCTTGGGGTAGTAGACAGAGATGAAAGCAAAGCCTGAGGTCGGCGACGATGGCTTGGGGCAAGGCCAAGCAAGATGAGCCAGCCGCCAGCCAGCCAGCCAGCCAGACCCCAAAACTGCAGGCGCGCTCGCTCGCGAGCCCCTTTGCTCATTTCCGCCCAGCAACAAGTCAGCAAGGGTCTTAGCGTTGCATCACGAGCCGTTTGACAGGTCGGCAGCAGGGCCGGCCCCCACGCTCACAGGCACCTTCCTAGATCTCTATCCTAATTTTAATCAAAAACTTCCGTTGGGTTACTTATTTGCGATCGCTAACAACCTGCCGTCTTGGCCGAACAAGCGCGAGGCTGTTCAACGACATCTTCCCCGCAAGGCTGGCTATGTGGTATGTTGTTTTCAAGCCTTGGTTCTGTGTAGCTTTCATGGGATGTTCGCTGTGACTCAAAACTGTCAAGCTGTAATAGTGTGTCGTGCTGCACACTGCAGTCTGCGCTGCAAAGGATGCTCTCGCCTCTGTGGATACTCGGTAATCGAAGTTACTGACTCTTGTCGTTTACCAACAGTCTGTTGTCGTATAGGCCAATACCACAGCAAAGTCTGAACTCAAGCATGAACATTCTCCTTTCTCTAATGTACGAACGCAGGCGAACCATTTTGCATGAGCTCATTACATACAAGCCTGAGCCTGCACATGATTGGCCAGCCATGATAAAAACATCCATTGCTCCAAATAGTAAATGTCGCTTGCAATGCTCTACAATGGATCCAGATTGCGCCCTTCGTAATGCTTCCTGCTGATCTCTTGAGAACAATTCCTTGGTTCGTGTTCTGCCTCTTCGTTGTCTTTGCAGCCACTTTGTCAGGCACTTCGCCAGCCAGACGGAATTGCGGGAGGCAGCCGATGAGCTGGCGGAATAGGTGGGAGTCTCTCTTACGGTGGGGCGCCGACGTGGCCTGGGCATCAACAGCATCATGAGTACATGGTACCTGCAAACTTGGCCGAATTGTCCGTGTAAAGCCCAGGGTCGGAGCTCAGAGATGCATGTACGCAGAGGCCGTGGAATATAGTGACAAAATGTGCATCCTGCCTTTGAAAGTCGAGATCGACTGGCGTACTGTGAACGATGGGGAGTAGGACGCCATGCCTCGGCACTCGTGACGTTTTGTGGCAGCGTGGCATGGGTGGCAAGCATTGATGGCTCGTCTTTAGCCTCGCCAGCCTCGTTGCACAAGTGTTGCGCTGGCCCTTTGAATCGCCTCCCCAATCCAGGGATTGTCTCTAATATACGCTTCGCTCAGAACTCGTGTGTCGAAAACAGACCTATTGCGTTGGTAGGCTTTCGTGATGTGATGCCAAGCGACACACCGAGCAGGTTCGTCCCTGAGAGCTCCTGCTATGTACCTAACGGATCTGTGTACGGAGTACTGTGTACAGCGGCCATGCAGGTGATCTACGGTTGGTCTTGTCATGCATCTCGCCTGCGTCGCTTTCAGCTTGTCAAGGATTCGGTCGTTACCAACACTGATGTTCCCTTAGTGCGTCCGCGGTCTGCTTGTCTGCCTTGCATCCCCGCCAGCCGGACCTCTGTGAAACACACAACGCTGTTCTGCACCGAACGGCAACGCATCGATAAAGTGAAAGTGGCAACAGCGAGCAAGGCTCCATACTCTTAGCAAATAACATGTTGCGCTCATGGACGACCTTGATGGAGATGCCGGCAGTAAGTACCACTGTCACTCTGGCGATTGGGAGGGCTGCGCCTCAAGGCCTGCGAGCTGCAGAAAACAACACCTCTCGCATTTTTAACACTTGTGCGAGCCGTGGCCGAGGCCCCTGTCTCTGTCCCCACCATAGCGAGCCGTCAGAGACGCCTTGTACCCTGAGTCGATCTTGGCGAGGCGTTTACTCATAGTTGTGCTGTTTGAGTCAGGGCGTCGTGCTGTGGCGAATCTGCTATACTACAAGTACTTTAATTGGCGGGAAGCAGACATGTGCAATGAATTGTAGCACCAGGACGAACAAATGCTCGGGCTGTTTAGGATACTGCAAGGACAGTAGCCACGTCAAATTCAGCACCCATCTTTAGAATTTGATTGCGCAGCACAAGGGAAGCCGTCCTCCTCATTGTATTCCTGCTTCAGCGGGAATTCCCAAAGGTACAATGTAAGCCCAGTATACAGAGCAGCCCAAACAGTGCACAGAATACCCGCCAAGAGACGCAGTGGTGACCGTTCTGGGGGGTTCGTGCAGTAGACGAAACCTGAAGCAGCGGCGCTCGACGCGTAATCGGGTGACCCGGCCCGTTGGTGAGAAGCAGTGTCTTGGGTAGGACAGGCAGGATGAGGCCGCGAAAACGTTGACTCATGGCCCAGCGCCTGGTACCGTTGCCGGGCCCGCAGACTGATTGCAGCAACGCACCTCAGCAGTTAGTGGGATGGTACTCTATATGTTGTGGCTGTTATATACTTTGCACAGGAAGGCACTGCGCTGTGGCCTGGTGGGCGAAGACTGTGCAACCACGTTATCTGCTACCGAATGTGCTCACGGACGATACAGGTGGCGACATGAGCTGCTAATGGCGCCTTGAACACTAGATAGAACCAGAAAAAGATTTGGCTCTCGACGCGAGATCTGAAAGCGGATTCGTACTGCGTGTGAAGAATGCACTTGACGCAGGTTGCCTGTTCGCGGGCCACACCCCCGCGGCGCCACAAGTGACCAACGGGTATGCTCGCAGGCTTGGATGGTCAAGTGATTAGAAAAGCGCAGTTGCAGGTAAGAAGGCTTTGCAGGTGGTGATGCAGCTGAAATGAAGGATGGTGGTCATGGCGACCGTGATGGCAACCGTGATGGCGACCGTGATGGTGATGGTAATGGTGATGGTGATGGCGATGGTGATGGTGATGGCAACATGGTGATGTGACGATGGTGGTTGTTTGATACTTGAAAGCAGTGTGCCTATACTGCGGCAAGTAGCGGGATACTCTAAAGTACCGAGGTACTTACTTGGCCGCCCAGCCAAGCAGTTGGCATGTCAGGCTAAGAACTTTCAACCAAGCAGTTTGCCAAGGTGTTAGCTGAGCTGGCTTTGGCAGGCAGGCAGGCAGGTAGGCAGGCAGTCACTGCTTGCAGACCCTCAAAACCATGACCGTCCAGCTGCTGAGAGGCAAGATCTAAGAATAGCTCTATTGCATTGAGTAGATGAGAAAGCTGGAAGGTGCAATTCGACTCGGCGGGCTTACAGTTTCTGCCAGCTGGCAAGGCAAAAACACTACTAAGTGGCACACGACCACCAGAATGCCCGACTGCCCGACTGCCCGACTGCCAAAGGGGTCACGGACCTTCAAGTGCAGTGGCCAGGCGCTAAACTCTCCGCCCCGCTATCCTTTCCTGGGCGTCAGCTACCCTGTAAGCACGCTCTTAAGCCCTGTATTAACGCCCAGGATAGCGATGGCCTCGCTCTACACTTTTCTTCATGGCTGACTCTGGCCAGTTCAATGTTACCAATACAACCTTGGAACTTTTCTCTGGCCTCCGTTTTGCCCCCTTCGACTGCTGGCCACCAGTCCAGCACCAGCGCCCCAACGTGTATTCTTGGAGCCCTGGGGCCCCCTCTCAGACACCGCAGCCCATTCTAGACGTCTGCATTGCTGGGGTTCCCAAAGTTTGCCTTCTAGCCGCTCTCGCACCGTGGCTGAGCCCGCTGATCACGGCTGCACTTTTCCCATGAAACACATCTGTCTCTTGTGCGATGAAGGACGCCCAAGGTGTTCGACTGGTCTCAAATGGTGCACTGGGCCGTGACGGTGGCTTGCTGTCAACGACCCAGCGACCCTGTGGGTTGATCAAGCAGTCCAGTCTACATGCCCCTACGTTGCCCTTCCTCCGATTTCAACTGCCAGGACTGCCAGGGACCGAGTAGAGCAGGGGCTAGCGCATGGCAGCGCAGGGCTGGCAGTTGATTCCTCGTCAATCCTCCAGCCAAACCCACAGCTTGCGTCTCCTTAGCATCTACTACACAGGACAGGCGACAGGCGGACGGGCGAACTGGTCAAGGGATCTGCGGTGACTTCTCAGACCTTTCCTTGCTCTGTCACGTCCGCTTAGATCTCTTTGAGGGGACTGCGGCGGTTTCGTCACTCTTTGGCAGTGTCATAAGACAAGGGCTGCATCACCGAGCCCCTGTTGGTGTTTCTTCGATGCTCTCGATTGGCTCTCGAAACAGCCTGACGTCTAATTGATGCCATTGCTATACCTACGATGCGGACTGCTATATGCAAGTCTCCAGACAGTGCTCAGTGTTCAGTCCATCTTGGAGTATCTGCCAGCGCCCCGACTCATGCCTGCGGCCGGAACATCTCGGCATCCACCCTGAACAGGAAACTAGAGACCGATGTCCTCTGTGCGACGTCGCCAATTGCGGATTACACTGGAGCTCGTGACAGCCATGAATTGTCGACGACGACCTCTTTGGGTGACTCCTCCGCCCAGGATTCATGTTCCTAATCCTCCACCGAGCTCAGGCCCTTGTGTGTTCGCCCGTTGTGGCTCGTTGGGGCTGAATTTCTGTTTCATTTAACTGTATTTCATGTCCTTTCGCATTTTTAGCCAATTACAATTTCGCTGCGATTTTGGTCGAAATTATTGCTGACCTTTTCTGGAAAGTGGCGTCGAGCCAATCACCGCTTGGAGTCGCCCTTTTGCTCTTTCACACCCTCAGCTCGTCTGTCGGCGCTAACATGGATCGCCTTTTCAAGAGGAGCCATCTACAGGCTCACATTCATCCTGTCGATGGGTCCGTTGGAAAGCCCGAACATACTGGCTTCCCCATCTGTGAGAGCTGCCGTTCTGCGGCCCCTGGCGGCGTCTTTCCGGACCCTCCTAGCTGTCCAGGACGACTGGCTAAGCCCCGAAAAGTGTCCTGGTCGCTGCAGCAGACCCAGATTCTTGACCAGATCTTTTACCATCGACTAGTACTATCGTGATCGTCAGGGGGTTGGATTTGCTACCGGGACCCTGCGAGAAGACCGTTCTGGTATCGAATCAGACCAATATTATGCCTCTGCCGGGTTCAACGCAAGTTCAGTTCCTAATCTGGATGCTGCACGTCTCGGCGGCTTCCCCCTCCATGACAGGGAATTCCCGTATTTATGACGCTGTCGAACACCAGGTTCTGATAGAGTTCACCTTCGTTTCAGCAAGGCGCCGTTCAAGAAGGAGACGATAGCTGCATCTCGGATCCTGCTTGAACAGCAGAGATTCGATCTCGCGAGATGTTTAGGCCCTGGTCGGACAGCGATCGGAAGCGACGCAAAGAGATGCCGCCTTTGATTAGGGTCGAAAGGAGCAGGGCTCGACCTCATTGTTACTTCTAAATTGGTCCTCGGTGGAGGGGTCCTAGAGCAATTTCCAAGCACACGACCATTGCCAGCTCAATATGACGATGGCGGGACTTGTCAAGCATCCGCTTCCAATGTAGACACTGTCTATGGTCGTGAAGCTTCTCCTCTTTCCCTGCGATCCACCGTAACTTGCATTTGTAATTTGAGCTCTGGAGCCTTGAGACTTTAGGTTGCTAACCAATACATAGTACAAAGTAGTTTTCTTTCAATGGCGGAATAAGAGCGAGTTGAGAAATGGGAACGTAAAGGCTGTGCTCTGAATCACCCGGGCAGCAGCTCTGGGACGGACGACAGGGCTATGTACTCGATACAGCCGACTGTCTTTGGGATGACAAGCTCGATTAGGCACGTGTGCTAGAATCCCGGCTCATTCACGAGGATCTGTGTAGTGACATTGTACGACGGTTCAGGAAAGCCATGACTCTAACCACGCGATAATCAGACGAAAGCCGAAGACCATGCGAGCGTACAAGTACCAACGTAGTTGGCCGATGCCGTGTATGTGTTCTCGGTGCCACTGAGCCGAGAGCAAGCATAACAGTGCTGTCGATCTCCAAGCAAGTGGACAGGGTGTGCATACCGTGGTGTGGAAGGCACTACGTTACCTCGACATACAGCGGCTGTCTCTGGTGTCTGTCAGAAAGGCAAAAAATGATCGAGGGATTTTGTGGTGGAATCGGGCCGGCTAGTGGCAGGGTCCAGGGTGGAGTCATCAGCGCTTAAGACTGAGTCTTCTTTATGTTTCTGTGCTACGGATATAAAAACTTTCATAGGCCGCCGGACAAAGCATACGGCTTCAGGTCGTATGTGGTTTCAACGGAAAAGGAACAATCGCTACTTATTTACACATACAGCTCAAGCGACACACGGGATTCCCACCACGAAATGCAAACCTCGGCCTTTATTGTGGTGTATTAGTGTTCTGTAGTGATGCCTGAGGATATGTGCGAAGTCTTGTCAATACATATGGGCAACCACTGTCAGGGTCGACCCTGACAGACATGGATCTTTATCCCGGAAGCGATCTGTTGGGCCCGATAAATCGTGGCCCCGCGCCGTGCCATTTCGTCTAGAGACCAAGTATACTGCCTAGGGTACACCAACTCTATGCCGCGAGAGGCGCCACCACAGTACTTGGCTCTTCACACTACCATAGTATACAGAGTAAATTCTCAGTGACGCGCCATGCTATGTGCTCCAGTGCCCCAGGTGTGCGTCGGGAGTTCATCGGCATAAGATCCTGTACAATATCTGCTCGAGTCTAGATGGATGTTCTGACACTTGGGACGATTGCTCTCGCCCCTCCCCCTTGCAGCCCTTCTCTCTCTTAGATCACATAACAAGCTAGCACTAGGCACTAGGTGGTGACTTGTCGGTGGTCAGCCAGCGCTCTGGCTCGTCTGAAGTCCTGTCAGTCGGGGAGGATGGCCGGATGAGAGCGACTCTCGCACAGTATGTGGCCAAAAGAACAGGATTTGGAGCGAGCGAGAGCACCGCCAAAGCCCCCCCAGCCCCTCGTGGTTCCTTTTTTCATTCTTGTTTCTGGTACCGTTTGGAGGCCTTGTGCAGGCGACTTTGTATGAATGACCATGCCGAGGTCAGTACCTACATGGTGCCTCGCTATAACTTGCTGTCTACGCCATGTATGCTGGACACTGCCGAGCGAACTGGGGGAAGAGCACTCCCGTCTACGAGCAGCAACCTCAGTACATCGTAATAGGTGCACTTACTTGCAGTCAGTCATGAGCGCGCGTGGTACGCGGGCAAGGCGAGCGCCTTGCATGCACAGCGAAGGCGAGAACAGCGTCACCCTCCCATGCACACCTAGTGCATATTTTGCCCTGCCACAATACCCTCTCCGGGCTCCACTGAGCTGCAGCTACTATAACCATAGCATGCCTAGAGCAGTACCCAGTTTACCAGGCCTGTGCGGAGTATCTGGGTAGGGGCTGACAGATGGGGCCCAGTACATGCCAGAGCTGGTTTAGGTGACTGTATGCCAAGTAATTGGGTATCTGCTAGTCTTTGCAAGTTTCCACAGCACATCGGTACCGCGATTCGTACCTGCCCCCGTTGATTACACTAAAGAGTGACAGCGGCAGAGTTGTACGAGGGGTACTGCTGTCTGCGCTGACCAGATCACAAGTATCGTTGTACCTTTTTTTCCAGGTTCCCTCTTGGGACCTCCACACCTGGGCATCCAGCACCCAGCGCCCAAGTACAGGCAGCGGGCGCGGCGCAGCAGCGAAGAGACAGAGCGTGGGAGTATAACACCCCACCACCCTTCTCGCTGCCCTCCATCACAGTACGAGTTTTCCCTCCTCACCCTCCTTCTCCCTCCTTAGGACCTATTTCCTCCGTCACCCTCTCACCTCCCTCTTTGTCCTCTCTCCCTGCCCATATTTCCTTCTTCTTTTTCTTAGTCTGGTTGCGGGCTCCCCAAAGCTAATCTATCAAATCCCCTTGCCTCGGGACTGCCCTGCTGCGCCAACCTTTCCTTCTTCTACCCTACTTTCCCCCCTTTGTATCAACTAGGAAATACCGCTGATCAACCCCTCTTGCCTCGACCTGTCTCCCATCATCGAGCCCTCGTCTTGCGCTCTTCCCGCATCCACGCTTTGATCGCACTCGCCTGGCGACGTTCCCGTTGTTGCGCTCGCGCCGGCCTGTGACTCGCTATGCCTCCACAACTGCTCCCTGCCTCCGCGGCTGCCTTTGCGCCTAGAGCCTCTTCTGTCAATGTCGTCCTTGGGTCGGGAAAGCCAGAGCAGTGGCTTACACAAACACTAAAGCGCGTGAACCGGGTCAAGCGTCCGCTGAACAGCGTCATGCAACACCAGAGATGTCTGACCGAGCTCCTGTCCAACGAAAACGCCATCTGGACCCTGACATCGCTCATGCTGCCCAAGGCTCCTGAGGCCGAACTGCAAGAAGATTCGAATCCCCTGGTCGAGGCGCTCTTCAACTACCAGCTCATGCATTGTGAGGCATACGTGGTTCATGTGGACATGGTCCTGCGAAATGAGATCGGCTTCAAGCTCAGCAAGGACACTATCGAGTCCCTCATCGAGTTCCACAAAGATGTCCACCTCGTCGACGCCAAAGCCCAGACCCCCGACTGGAACGACAAGGACCAAAAAGCGAAACAGCTGCATCAAGACTTTGTCCAGGCCATCAACAAGTTTGTGTACCGTACACATGTGTCTGCTCTTGAGGGTCTCGAAGAAGAAGGTGCTGGTGAGCTGCTGAATGGCAGAAGCGACGAGGTCAAGTCGCAGTTGCTGGGGCTCCTCAAGCCTCTCCACCCACCTCCTCCCCCACCGCCAAGGATTGTCGAAGTCGCCCGCCAGCCTCCTCTGTTGCCCTCCTCGCCCGTTGGCGCACCCCTCTGGTCTCAGCCAACAACTCCTTCCAGCATTCCTGCACCTGTCGATGCTTGGAGAATACTGCCTTCCAGCCCAGCTGTGGTGACGACATCTGCCGAGACTATGCCCATCTGGGCCAACATGGGGTTGAGCGAGACCCAGATATCTCCGTCGACTCCGGCATACAGCCAGCCCTTTTCCTCTGCCGGGTTCTACTACAGCTCACCTGTTGTGACTGCTCCAATCCCATCCCTATCGCCGTTGCCTCTGCCCAGCATGTTGACAAATCAATGCGGTGTGTCAATGTATGGAGGCTTTGGATGGGACCACCGATTCCAGGAATTTGCGACAATCATGTGACAACCACCAAGCGCCACTGAAGACAGTTACCCCCCGGCTACATCTTCACAGTAATATCCTCTCGGCGTCATCCTCCTATCTGCTTTCCTCTAGAATACGGAAGGAAAAAAGAGACTATAAGAGACACCTCGGCATTTCCACATATCACGCATGTTGCATCACAAAGGCGCGGGTTTTCGGCACACTATCTTCACGGGACGGTTTTCTTTTGGGTTCTCTCAATCTATCAAGCGAGCGAGTATTTGATTTACAAAGGGTTTTCCCGGTTTCTGGAAACTTCCTGGTCGACGATACTCGGTTCAAGTACCCTCGCCTTGTTTAACTTTGTTTAAGCTAGGCCTGGCTTGAGGCTCATGTGTTTGTCGGCTAGAATTCCGGTCAAGGCAGGGACTGGCGGAATATAGGTTCACTGCTTTTTTTTTTTTTCGAGGGGTGTTTTGT